>CM046471.1:15782802-16237802 GCA_025506415.1 Flaveria robusta
TCTGTTGGACTATCTCCATGTATTCCAGATCATCTGGATGGATACAGTCCAGGTCTTCAAGGGTGAAGAGAAAGTTACCTGAACTCTCATCAGCTGACACAAAAGCGTGAGAAGAGCTTGTCTCTTGGAATGGACTTCCTTGGATGTAGCTCTCCCTTGCTGTCTCAGGGAAGGTGATAAAAGGACCCTTTTGTGAGTTCTGAGGGTAGCAGATGAGATGATGTTGTGGTTCTCTGCAATCCCTTTCAACCACATGGAGGGCTGAACTCTGTTGATTGCTGGAGTTACCAGATGGATTTTGCACGTTCATCTCCATCTGGTAACCACTGAGAATGCCATACAACTCTATAAGAGTAAGAGTCTTGAGGTTCTCAGTCCTCTTGATAACAACACAGTAGTGTGTCCACTATTTGGGAAGAGAGGACATGAATTTCCTCACAATGTCCCTGTTCTCAAGAGTTACTCCAACATCCATTAAAGTATCCACAATTTCAACATACCTGAAGTATTATTGAGTCATGGTTTTACCTGTCTTGTAGGTGAAGTTCTCAAACTACTGGTTGAAGAGGTCCTTTTTGTTCTCTTTTGTTTCAGGGGACCCCTCATACATGAGCTTTAGTGCATCCGATAACTGCTTGGTAGTTTCGCACTTCTTGAAGCCCCTGTAGATGGAGTTGGGAAGAGCAGTTTGGAGGGCAGTCATGGCCTTCTGATCGATATCTATCTTCTTTCTATCTTCTTTAGAATAGTCAGCCACCTCTTTTGGGATCATGCCACCTCCAGCAGCAGCTGAAGAGGTGCATGGAATATAAGGTCCGGAGACAAAAGATTCCCACATCCTAGAGTCTTAACACTTGATGAAGCCTTCCATTCTTTGACACCAAGTGTCAAAGTCTTTAGGAGTGATCAGTGAGGACTTTGTCATAGTGCCAGTTTCCATATCAGCCTTTGAAAGAGCTGCCATTTGAGTTGTTAAGTGTTTTGTGATAAACTGAGAGATCTAAGATGGTGAGATCTTACAATCAAGAGCCTGGAATGCTCTGATGCCAATTGCAGGACCATTTTAAGGTGTTCAATGCAAATCAGTTTCACAAAGAGGAGAGACTTAGAACACTTAACAGATCAAATAGGGAACTGAAACCTTTAAGATGATACTAAGAACAACACAAGTAAGCAGGAGACAGAAACTTAAGAACAACAAGATTGGTTTTCAAGGATAAAGTATATTGCTCTCAAGTTCTATTACAAGTGTTACGAAGCATGAAAATAAAATACAAGGACCTGAGATACTTTATACAATATCCTACAGCCGGCATTACTTTGAAGGCCAGTTGGAAACACTAGTCTAGAAAACAAGATCAATGTAAAGTCAAAAGGCAGATTGCCTTTTGACATGTGACTATGACATGCCATAGCTCACATCCTATTGTAATACAAAAAGGATAAAAGTACATAAAGTAGAAAGTTACAGACACAAGACCTTAATCTACAGTTTCCTAAAGCATGGCCCTTTTCACCAACTTGTATAAGTTACTGAGTCTGTAGAGTGGCAGCAAAAAGTTGGTCAGCTTTTCTGAAAAGTTGTTGATTACAGAAAGCATGTCTTCTCTGTCCTCGGAAGAAATCAGTCTTCTATCTTTGAAGCTTCGGAAGACTTTGTCTTCTAAGTTTTGGAAGACTTCATCTTTGGCTTCGGAAGAATTGGTCTTTTGCTTCGAAAGATTTTACACTTAGAGTAATTTCCTTGCAGTGTGTGAAACTCCGAAGTAACTTCTACCATGCACAAAGTGCATGCATGCAGGGGACTTCATGACTGTTTTGTGTGCATCAGCGCCTTTGAAATATCTTACAATCTTTAAAGACCCTTGTATTTAAAATACATATAAATGAATCAAAATGACAACTATCGGTCCACAAAATCATTTATTGTGCACCAGTGTAACATTAATAGTTGTAAAGTACCAAAAAATTACTCTTATTCACTCAATATGAACCGAGAATCAAGTTACAATTGTCAAATGAACGTAATCAGACGTTAAGGATAAAACTCAATGTGTGATCAATGAATAAATATTCTAATCAAGCTAACACGAACAAGTGAAGTAGATTTTCATGAATTTCCAACAAAATTATGTAATAATATATTTGCACATCTAAGTATTCGCGAAGTTTACAATAAAACATGGGAAATTAACTACGTACACAAACTTATTAATCAACGAGAGTTCTCGCATGGATAGTTTTTGCTTGTTGTAAAAACATGCAATCCTATGCGGTTTCCCTGATCAAGCCTTCTAAACACACTCCTGTGCTAATTTAATCAAATCAAACCGTAATGATCAATGAAATCACACTAAACAATAACAAAAGGAAAGTTTGAATAGACTATTAAAACCATAACTAAATCGTATAATGAGACCACATAAATCAACCTTTAACAGATCAGGTTCTGCCAAACTCATACAAAACACTCAAGAACCATCTTTAAACACCCTTGCATTTAAAATACACATAAATGAATCAAAATGACAACTATCGGTCCACATGATCATTTATTGTGCACTAGTGTAACATTAACAGTTGTAAAGTAGCAAAAAACTACTCTTATTCACTCAATATGAACCGCGAATCAAGTTACAGTTGTCGAATAAACGTAATCAGACGTTAAGGATAAAACTCAATGTGTGATCAATGAATAAATAGTCAAATCAAGCTAACACGACCAAGTGAATTAGATTTACATGAATTTCCAACAAAATCATGTAATAATATATTTGCGCATCGAAGTATTCGTGAAAGTTTACAATAAATCATGGGAAATTAACTACGTATACAAACTTATTAATCAACGAGAGTTCTCGCATGGATAGTTTTTGCTTGTTGTAAAAACATGCAATCCTATGCGGTTTCCCTGATCAAGCCTTCTAAACACACTCCTGTGCTAATTTAACCAAATCAAACCGTAATGATCAATGAAATCACACTAAACAATAACAAAAGGAAATTTTGAATACTCTATTAAAACCAAAACTAAATCGTATAAGGAGACCATATAAATCACTCTTTAACAGATCAACTTCTGCCAAACTCATACAAAACACACAAGAACCATCTTTAAACACCCTTGCATTTAAAATGCACATAAATGAATCAAAACAACAACTATCGGTCCACATGATCATTTATTGTGCACTAGTGTAACATTAACAGTTGTAAAGTAGCAAAAAACTACTCTTATTCACTCAATATGAACCGCGAATCAAGTTACAGTTGTCGAATAAACGTAATCAGACGTTAAGGATAAAACTCAATGTGTGATCAATGAATAAATAGTCAAATCAAGCTAACACGACCAAGTGAATTAGATTTACATGAATTTCCAACAAAATCATGTAATAATATATTTGCGCATCGAAGTATTCGTGAAAGTTTACAATAAATCATGGGAAATTAACTACGTATACAAACTTATTAATCAACGAGAGTTCTCGCATGGATAGTTTTTGCTTGTTGTAAAAACATGCAATCCTATGCAGTTTCCCTGATCAAGCCTTCTAAACACACTCTTGTGCTAATTTAACCAAATCAAACCGTAATGATCAATGAAATCACACTAAACAATAACAAAAGGAAATTTTGAATACTCTATTAAAACCAAAACTAAATCGTATAAAGAGACCACATAAATCACTCTTTAACAGATCAACTTCTGCCAAACTCATACAAAACACACAAGAACCATCTTTAAACACCCTTGCATTTAAAATGCACATAAATGAATCAAAACAACAACTATCGGTCCACATGATCATTTATTGTGCACTAGTGGAACATTAAGAGTTGTAAAGTACCGAAAAACTACTCTTATTCACTCAATATGAACCGAGAATCAAGTTATAGTTTTCGAATGAACGTAATCAGACGTTAAGGATATAACTCAATGTGTAATCAATGAATAAAAACTCAAATCAAGCTAACACGACCAAGTGAATTAGATTTACATGAATTTCAAACAAAATTATGTAAAAATATATTTGTGCATCAAAATATTCGTGAAAGTTTACAATAAATCATAGGAAATAAAGTACGTATACAAACTCATTAAACAATGATAGTTCTCGCATGGATAGTTTTTACTTGTTGTAAAAACATGAAATCCTATGCGGTTTCGCTTATCAAGCCTTGTAAACACACTCCTATGCTAATTTAATCAAATCAAACAGTAAAAATCAATGAAATCACACTAAACAATAACAAAAGAAATGTTTTAATACACTACTAAAACCGAAACCAAAGCGTATAAGAAGACCACATAAATCAACCTTGAACCGATCAACTTCTTCCAAACTCATACAATACACTCAACAACCATTTTTAAACACCCTTGCATTTAAAATGCATATAAATGAGTCAAAATGACAACTCTCGGTCCACATAATCATTTATTGTGCACCGGTGGAACATTAACAGTTGTAAAGTACCAAAAAACTACTCTTATTCACTCAATATGAACCGAGAATCAAGTTACAGTTGTCGAATGAACGTAATCAGACATTAAGGATAAAACTCAATGTGTGATCAATGAATAAATAGTCAAATCAAGCTAACACGATCAAGTGAATTAGATTTACATGAATTTCCAACAAAATTATGTAATAATATATTTGCGCATTAAAGTATTCGCGAAAGTTTACAATAAATCATGGGAAATTAACTACGTATACAAACTTATTAATCAACGAGAGTTCTTGCATGGATAGTTTTTTCTTGTTGTAGAAACAAGCAATCCTATGCGGTTTCACTAATCAAGCTTTCTAAACACACTCCTGTGCTAATTTAACCAAATCAAACCGTAATGATCAATGAAATCACACTAAACAATAACAAAAGGAAATTTTTAATACTATATTAAAACCAAAACTAAATCGTATAAGGAGACCACATAAATAAACCTTTAACAGATCAACTTCTGCCAAACTCATACAAAACACTCAACAACCATCTTTAAACACCCTTGCATTTAAAATGCACATAAATGAATCAAAATGACGACTATCGGTCCACATGATCATTTATTGTGCACCAGTGGAACATTAACAGTTGTAAAGTACCAAAAACCTACTCTTACTCACTCAATATGAACCGAGAATCAAGTTACAGTTGTAAAATGAACGTAATCAGCCGTTAAGGATAAAACTCAATTTGTGATCAATGAATAAATATTCAAATCAAGCTAACAAGACCAAGTGAATAAGATTTACATGAATTTCCAACAAAAATCTGTATTAATATATTTGTGCATCAAATTATTCGCGAAAGTTTACAATAAATCATGGAAAACTAACTACGTTTACAAACTTATTAAACAACAAGAGTTGTCGCGTGGATAGTTTTTGCTTGCTGTTAAAACATGCAATCCCATGCGGTTCCCTGATCAAACATTCTAAATACACTCCTGTTCTAATTTAATCAAATCAAACCGTAATGATCAATGAAATCACACTAAACAATAACAAAAGTAAAGTTTGAATACACTATTAAAACCAAAACTAAATCGTATAAGGAGACCACATAAATCAACCTTTAACAGATCAACTTCTGCCAAACTCATACAAAACACACAAGAACCATCTTTTAACACCCTTGCATTTAAAATACACATAAATGAATCAAAATGACAACTATCAGTCCACATGATCATTTATTGTGCACCAGTGGAACATTAAGAGTTGTAAAGTACCGAAAAACTACTCTTATTCACTCAATATGAACCGAGAATCAAGTTATAGTTGTCGAATTAATGTAATCAGACGTTAAGGATATAACTCAATGTGTGATCAATGAATAAAAACTCAAATCAAGCTAACACAACCAAGTGAATTAGATTTACATGAATTTCAAACAAAATTATGTAAAAATATATTTGTGCATCAAAGTATTCGTGAAAGTTTACAATAAATCATCGGAAATAAAGTACGTATACAAACTCATTAAACAATGATAGTTCTCGCATGGATAGTTTTTGCTTGTTGTAAAAACATGAAATCCTATGTGGTTTCGCTTGTCAAGCCTTGTAAACACACTCCTATACTAATTTAATCTAATCAAACTGTAATAATCAATGAAATCACACTAAACAATAACAAAAGGAATGTTTTAATACACTACTAAAACCGAAACCAAAGCGTATAAGAAGACCACATAAATCAACCTTGAACCGATCAACTTCTTCCAAACTCATACAAAACACTCAACAACCATTTTTAAACACCCTTGCATTTAAAATGCATATAAATGAATCAAAATGACAACTCTCGGTCCACCAAATCATTTATTGAACACCGGTGGAACATTAACAGTTGTAAAGTACCAAAAAACTACTCTTATTCACTCAATATGAACCGAGAATCAAGTTACAGTTGTCGAATGAACGTAATCAGACGTTAAGGACAAAACTCGATGTGTGATCAATGAATAAATAGTCAAATCAAGCTAACACCATCAAGTGAATTAGATTTACATGAATTTCCAACAAAATTATGTAATAATATATTTGCGCATCAAAGTATTCGCGAAAGTTTACAATAAATAATGGGAAATTAACTACGTATACAAACTTATTAATCAACGAGAGTTCTCGCATGGATAGTTTTTGCTTGTTGTAAAAACAAGCAATCCTATGCGGTTTCCCTGATGAAGCCTTCTAAACACACTCCTGTGCTAATTTAACCAAATCAAACCGTAATGATCAATGAAATCACACTAAACAATAACAAAAGGAAAGTTTGAATACTCTATTAAAACCATAACTAAATCGTATAAAGAGACCACATAAATCAACTTTTAACAGATCAACTTCTGCCAAACTCATACAAAACACTCAAGAACCATCTTTAAACACCCTTGCATTTAAAATGCACATAAATGAATCAAAATGACAACTATCGATCCACATGATCATTTATTCTGCACCAGTGGAACATTAACAGTTGTAAAGTACCAAAAAACTACTCTTATTTACTTAATAAGAACCGAGAATCGAGTTACAGTTGTAAAATTAACGTAATCAGACGTTAAGGATAAAACTCAATGTGAGATCAATGAATAAATATTCAAATCAAGCTAACACGACCAAGTGAATAAGATTTACGTTAATTTCCAACAAAATTGTGTAATAATATATTTGTGCATCAAAGTATTCGCGAAAGTTTACAATAAATAATGGGAAATTAACTACGTATACAAACTTATTAAACAACGAGAGTTCTCGCATGGATAGTTAGTTTGTTGTAAAAACATGCAATCCTATGCGGTTTCCCTGATCAAGCCTTCTAAACACACTCATGTGCTAATTTAATCAAATCAAACCATAATGATCAATGAAATCACACTAAACAATAACAAAAGGGAAGTTTGAATACTCTATTAAAACCAAAACTAAATCGTATAAAGAGATCACATAAATCAACCTTTAACAGATCAAGTTCTGCCAAACTCATACAAAACACTCAAGAACCATCTTTAAACACCCTTGCATTTAAAATGCGCATAAATGAATCAAAATGACAACTATAGGTCCACATGATCATTTATTCTGCACCAGTGGAACCTTAAGAGTTGTAAAGTACCGAAAAACTACTCTTATTCACTTAACATGAACCGAGAATCAAGTTACAGTTTTCGAATGAACGTAATCAGCCGTTAAGGATATAACTCAATGTGTGATCAATGAATAAAAACCCAAATCAAGCTAACACGACAAAGTGAATTTGATTTACATGAATTTCCAACAAAATTATGTAATAATATATTTATGCATCAAAGTATTCACAAAAGTTTACGATGAATCATAAGAAATGAAGTACGTATACAAACTCATTAAACAATGATAGTTCTCGCATGGATAGTTTTTGCTTGTTGTAAAAACATGAAATCCTATGCGGTTTCGCTTATCAAACCTTATAAACACACTCCTATGCTAATTTAATCAAATCAAACCATAATAATCAATGAAATCACACTAAACAATAACAAAAGGAATGTTTTAATACACTACCAAAACAGAAACCAAAGCGTATAAGAAGACCACATAAATCAACCTTGAACCGATCAACTTCTTCCAAACTCATACAAAACACTCAACAACTATTTTGAAACACCCTTACATTTAAAATACATATAAATGAATCAAAATTACAACTCTCGGTCCACATAATCATTTATTGTGCACCGGTGGAACATCAACAGTTGTAAAGTACCGAAAAACTACTCTTATTCACTCAATATGAACCGAGAATCATGTTACAGTTGTCGAATAAACGTAATCAGATGTTAAGGATAAAACTCAATGTGTGATCAATGAATAAATATTCAAATCAAGCTAACATGACAAAGTGAATTAGATTTACATGAATTTCCAACAAAATTGTGTAATAATAAGTTTGTGCATCAAAGTATTCGTAAAAGTTTATAATAAATCTTGGGAAATTAACTACGTATACAAACTCATTAAACAACGAGAGTTCTCGCATGGATAGTTTTTGCTTGTTGTAAAAACATGCAATCCTATACGGTTTCCTTGATCAAGACTTCTAAACACACTCCTGTGCTAATTTAATCAAATCAAACCGCGATGATCAATGAAATCACACTAAACAATAACAAAAGGAATGTTTGAATACACTATTAAAACAAAAACTAAATCGTATAATGAGACCATATAAATCAACCTTAACAGATCAACTTCTGACAAACTCATACAAAACACTCAATAAACATCTTTAAACACCCTTGCATTTAAAATGCATATAAATGAATCAAAACAACAACTATCGGTCCACATGATCATTTATGGTGCACTAGTGGAACATTAACAGTTGTAAAGTACCGAAAAACTACTCTTATTCACTCAATATGATTCGAGAATCAAGTTACAGTTGCCGAATGAACGTAATCAAAAGTTAAGGATATAACTCAATGTGTGATCAATTAATAAAAACTCAAATCAAGCTAACACGACCAATTGAATTAGATTTACATGAATTTCCAACAAAATTATGTAATAATATATTTGTGCATCAAAGTATTCGCAAAAGTTTACGATAAATCATAGGAAATGAAGTACGTATACAAACTCATTAAACAATGACAGTTCTCGCATGTATAGTTTTCGCTTGTTGTAAAAACACGAAATCCGATGCGGTTTCGCTTATCAAGCCTTGTAAACACACTCCTATGCTAATTTAATCAAATCAAACCGTAATAATCAATGAAATCACACTAAACAATAACAAAAGGAATGTTTTAATACACTACTAAAACAGAAACCAAAGCGTATAAGAAGACCACAAAAATCAACCTTGAACCGATCAACTTCTTCCAAACCTCATACAAAACACTCAACAACCATTTTGAAGCACCCTTGCATTTAAAATACATATAAATGAATCAAAATGACAACACTCGGTCCACATAATCATTTATTGTGCACCGGTGGAACATTAACAGTTGTAAAGTACCGAAAAACTACTCTTATTCACTCAATATGAACCGAGAATCAAGTTACAGTTGTCGAATAAACGTAATCAGACGTTAAGAATAAAACTCAATGTGTGATCAATGAATAAAAACCCAAATCAAGCTAACACGACAAAGTGAATTTGATTTACATGAATTTCCAACAAAATTATGTAATAATATATTTGTGCATCAAAGTATTCACAAAAGTTTACGATGAATCATAGGTAATGAAGTACGTATACAAACTCATTAAACAATGATAGTTCTCGCATGGATAGTTTTTGCTTGTTGTAAAAACATGAAATCCTATGCGGTTTCGCTTATCAAACCTTATAAACACACTCCTATGCTAATTTAATCAAATCAAACCGTAATAATAAATGAAATCACACTAAACAATAACAAAAGGAATGTTTTAATACACTACTAAAACAGAAACCAAAGCGTATAAGAAGACCACATAAATCAACCTTGAACCGATCAACTTCTTCCAAACTCATACAAAACACTCAACAACTATTTTGAAACACCCTTACATTTAAAATACATATAAATGAATAAAAATTACAACTCTCGGTCCACATAATCATTTATTGTGCACCGGTGGAACATCAACAGTTGTAAAGTACCGAAAAACTACTCTTATTCACTCAATATGAACCGAGAATCATGTTACAGTTGTCGAATGAACGTAATCAGACGTTAAGGATAAAACTCAATGTGTGATCAATGAATAAATATTCAAATCAAGCTAACACGACCAAGTGAATTAGATTTACATGAATTTCCAACAAAATTATGTAATAATATATTTGTGCATCAAAGTATTCGCGAAAGTTTACAATACATCATGGGAAATTAACTACGTATACAAACTTAAAAAACAACGAGAGTTCTCGCATGGATAGTTAGCTTGCTGTAAAAACATGCAGTCCTATTCGGTTTCCCTGATCAAGCCTTCTAAACGCACTCCTGTGCTAATTTAATCAATTCTAACCGTAATGATAAATGAAATCACAACAAACAATAACAAAAGGAAAGTTTGAATACTCTATTAAAACCAAAACAAAATCATATAAGGAGACCACATAAATCAACCTTTAACAGATCAACTTCTGCCAAACTCATACAAAACAGTCAATAAACATCTTTAAACACCCTTGCATTTAAAATGTACATAAACGAATCAAAATGACAACTATCGGACCACATGATCATATTATTGTGCACCAGTGGAACATTAACAGTTGTAAAGTACCGAAAAACTACTCTTATTCACTCAATATGAACCGAGAATCAAGTTAAAATTGTCGAATGAACATAATCAGACGTTAAGGATATAACTCAATGTGTGATCAATAAATAAAAAATCAAATCAAGCTAACACGACCAAGTGAATTAGATTTAAATGAATTTCCAACAAAATTATTTAATAATATATTTGTGCATCAAAAAATTCGCGAAAGTTTACAATAAATCATGGAAAATTAACTATGTATATAAACTCATTAAACAACGAGACTGCTCGCATGGATAGTTTTTGCTTGTTGTAAAAACATGCAATCCTGTGTCGTTTCCCTGTTCAAGCCTTCTAAACACACTCCTGTGCTAATTTAATCAAATCAAACCATAATGATCAATGAAATCACACTAAACAATAACAAAAGAAAAGTTTGAATACCCTATTAAAACCAAAACTAAATCGTATAAGGAGACCACCTAAATCAATCTTTAACTGATCAACTTCTGCCAAACTCATACAAAACACTCAAGAACCATCTTTAAACACCCTTGCATTTAAAATGCACATAAATGAATCAAAATGACAACTATCGGTCCCCATGATCATTTATTGTGAACGAACGGAACATTAATAGTTGTAAAGTACCGAAAAACTACTCTTATTCACTCAATATGAACCGAGAATCAAGTTACAGTTGTCGAATGAACGTAATCAGACGTTAAGGATATAATTCAATGTGTGATCAATGAATAAAAACTCAAATCAAGCTAACACGACGAGGTGAATTAGATTTACATACATTTCCAACAAAAATATGTAATAATTTATTTATGTATTAAAGTATTCGCAAAAGTTTACAATAAATCATGGGAAATGAATTACGTATACAAACTCATTAAAAAGCGAGAGTTCATGCATGGATAGTTTTTGCTTGTTGTAAAAATATGCAATCCTATGCGGTTTCCCTTATCAAGCCTTTTAAACACACTCTTGTGCTAATTTAATCAAATCAAACCGTAACGATAAATGAAATCACACTAAACAATAACAAAAAGAAAGTTTGAATACACTATTAAAACCAAAACCAAAACGTATAAGGAGACCACATAATTCAACCTTAAATCGATCAACTTCTTCCGAACGCATACAAAACACACAACAACCATCTTTAAACACCCTTGCATTTAAAAAACATAGAAATGAATCAAAATGACAACTCTCGGTCCACATAATCATTTTTTGTGCACCAGTGTAACATTAACAGTTGTAAAGTACTAAAAAACTACTCTTATTCACTCAATATGAACCGAGAATCAAGTTACAGTTGTCGAATGAACGTAATCAGACGTTAAGGATAAAACTCAATGTGTGATAAATGAATAAATAGTCAAATCAAGCTAACACGACCAAGTGAATTAGATTTAAATGAATTTCCAACAAAATTATTTAATAATATATTTGTGCATCAAAGAATTCGCGAAAGTTTACAATAAATCATGGGAAATTAACTACGTACATAAACTCATTAAACAACGAGAGTGCTCGCATGGATAGTTTTTACTTGTTGTAAAAACATGCAATCCTATGTCGTTTCCCTGATCAAGCCTTCTAAACACACTCCTTTGCTAGTTTAATCAAATCAAACCGTAATGATCAATGAAATCACACTAAACAATAACAAAAGAAAAGTTTGAATACACTATTAAAACCAAAACTAAATCGTATAAGGAGACCACATAAATCAACCTTTAACGGATCAACTTCTGCCAAACTGATACAAAACACTCAAGAACCATCTTTAAACACCCTCGCATTTAAAATGCATATAAATGAATCAAAATGACAACTATCCGTCCCCATGATCATTTATTGTGCACGAGTGGAACATTAATAGTGGTAAAGTACCAAAAAACTACTCTTATTCACTCAATATGAACCGAGAATCAAGTTACAGTTGTCGAATGAACGTAATCAGACGTTAAGGATATAATTCAATGTGTGATCAATGAATAAAAACTCAAATCAAGCTAACACGACGAGGTGAATTAGATTTACATACATTTCCAACAAAAATATGTAATAATTTATTTATGCATCAAAGTATTCGCAAAAGTTTATAATAAATCATGTGAAATGAATTACTTATACAAACTCATTAAAAAACGAGAGTTCATGCATGGATAGTTTTTGCTTGTTGTAAAAACATGCAATCTTATGCGGTTTCCCTTATCAAGCCTTTTAAACACACTCTTGTGCTAATTTAATCAAATCAAACCGTAACGGTAAATGAAATCACACTAAACAATAACAAAAAGAAAGTTTGAATACACTATTAAAACCAAAACCAAAACGTATAAGGAGACCACATAATTCAACCTTAAATCGATCAACTTCTTCCGAACGCATACAAAACACACAACAACCATCTTTAAACACCCTTGCATTTAAAAAACATAGAAATGAATCAAAATGACAACTCTCGGTCCACATAATCATTTTTTGTACACCAGTGTAACATTAACAGTTGTAAAGTACTGAAAAACTACTCTTATTCACTCAATATGAACCGGGAATCAAGTTACAGTTGTCGAATGAACGTAATAAGACGTTAAGGATAAAACTCAATGTGTGATAAATGAATAAATAGTCAAATCAAGCTAACACGACCAAGTGAATTAGATTTAAATGAATTTCCAACAAAATTATTTAATAATATATTTGTGCATCAAAGAATTCGCGAAAGTTTACAATAAATCATGGGAAATTAACTACGTATATAAACTCATTAAACAACGAGAGTGCTCGCATGGATAGTTTTTACTTGTTGTAAAAACATGCAATCCTATGTCGTTTCCCTTATCAAGCCTTCCAAACACACTCCTTTGCTAATTTAATCAAATCAAACCGTAATAATCAATGAAATCACACTAAACAATAACAAAAGAAAATTTTGAATACACTATTAAAACCAAATCTAAATCGTATAAGGAGACCACATAAATCAACCTTTAACGGATCAACTTCTGCCAAACTCATACAAAACACTCAAGAATCATCTTTAAACACCCTTGCATTTAAAATGCATATAAATGAATCAAAATGACAACTATCGGTCCCCATGATCATTTATTGTGCACGAGTGGAACATTAATAGTTGTAAAGTACCAAAAAACTACTCTTATTCACTCAATATGAAACGAGAATCAAGTTACAGTTGTCGAATGAACGTAATCAGACGTTAAGGATATAATTCAATGTGTGATCAATGAATAAAAACTCAAATCAAGCTAACACGACGAGGTGAATTAGATTTACATACATTTCCAACAAAAATATGTAATAATTTATTTATGCATCAAAGTATTCGCAAAAGTTTACAATAAATCATGAGAAATGAATTACGTATACAAACTCAATAAACAACGAGAGTTCATGCATAGATAGTTTTTGCTTATTGTAAAAACATGCAATCCTATGCGGTTTCCCTTATCAAGCCTTTTAAACACACTCTTATGCTAATTTAATCAAATCAAACCGTAACGATCAATGAAATCACACTAAACAATAACAAAAGAAAAGTTTGAATACACTATTAAAACCAAAACCAAAACGTATAAGGAGACCACATAATTCAACCTTGAATCGATCAACTTCTTCCAAACGCATACAAAACACACAACAACCATCTTTAAACACCCTTGCATTTAGAAAACATAGAAATGAATCAAAATGACAACTCTCGGTCCACATAATCATTTTTTGTGCACCAGTGTAACATTAACAGTTGTAAAGTACTGAAAAACTACTCTTATTCACTCAATATGAACCGAGAATCAAGTTACAGTTGTCGAATGAACATAATCAGACGTTAAGAATAAAACTCAATGTGTGATAAATGAATAAATAGTCAAATCAAGCTAACACGACCAAGTGAATTATATTTAAATGAATTTCCAACAAAATTATTTAATAATATATTTGTGCATCAAAGAATTCGCGAAAGTTTACAATAAATCATGGGAAATTAACTACGTATATAAACTCATTAAACAACGAGAGTGCTCGCATGGATAGTTTTTACTTGTTGTAAAAACATGCAATCCTATGTCGTTTCCCTGATCAAGCCTTCTAAACATACTCCTTTGCTAATTTAATCAAATCAAACCGTAATGATCAATGAAATCACGCTAAACAATAACAAAAGAAAAGTTTGAATACACTATTAAAACCAAAACTAAATCGTATAAGGAGACCACATAAATCAACCTTTAACGGATCCACTTCTGCCAAACTCATACAAAACACTCAAGAACCATCTTTAAACACCCTTGCATGTAAAATGCATATAAATGAATCAAAATGACAACTATCGGTCCCATGATCATTTATTGTGCACGAGTGGAACATTAATAGTTGTAAAGTACCAAAAAACTACTCTTATTCACTCAATATGAACCGAGAATCAAGTTACAGTTCTCGAATGAACATAATCAGATGTTAAGGATACAATTCAATGTGTGATCAATGAATAAAAACTCAAATCAAGCTAACACGACGAGGTGAATTAGATTTACATACATTTCCAACAAAAATATGTAATAATTTATTTATGCATCAAAGTATTCGCAAAAGTTTACAATAAATCATGGGAAATGAATTACGTATACAAACTCATTAAACAACGAGAGTTCATGCATGGATAGTTTTTGCTTGTTGTAAAAACATGCAATCCTATGCGGTTTCCCTTATCAAGCCTTTTAAACACACTCTTGTGCTAATTTAATCAAATCAAACCATAACGATCAATGAAATCACACTAAACAATAACAAAAGAAAAGTTTGAATACACTATTAAAACCAAAACCAAAACGTATAAGAAGACCACATAATTCAACCTTGAATCGAACAACTTCTTCCGAACGCATACAAAACACACAACAACCATCTTTAAACACCCTTGCATTTAAAAAACATATAAATGAATCAAAATGACAACTCTCGGTCCACATAATCATTTTTTGTGCACGAGTGTAACATTAGCAGTTGTAAAGTACTGAAAAGCTACTCTTATTCACTCAATATGAACCGAGAATCAAGTTACAGTTGTCGAATGAACGTAATCAGACGTTAAGGATAAAACTCAATGTGTGATCAATGAATAAATAGTCAAATCAAGCTAACACGACCAAGTGAATTAGATTTAAATGAATTTCCAACAAAATTATTTAATAATATATTTGTGCATCAAAGAATTCGCGAAAGTTTACAATAAATCATGGGAAATTAACTACGTATATAAACTCATTAAACAACGAGAGTGCTCGCATGGATAGTTTTACTTGTTGTAAAAACATGCAATCCTATGTCGTTTCCCTGATCAAGCCTTCTAAACACACTCCTTTGCTAATTTAATCAAATCAAACCGTAATGATCAATGAAATCACACTAAACAATCACAAAAGAAAAGTTTGAATACACTATTAAAACCAAAACTAAATCGTATAAGGAGACCACATAAATCAACCTTTAACGGATCAACTTCTGCCAAACTCATACAAAACACTCAAGAACCATCTTTAAACACCCTGGCTTTTAAAATGCACATAAATGAATCAAAATGACAACTATCGGTCCCCATGATCATTTATTGTGCACGAGTGGAACATTAATAGTTGTAAAGTACCGAAAAACCACTCTTATTCACTCAATATGAAACGAGAATCAAGTTACAGTTGTCGAATGAACGTAATCAGACGTTAAGGATATAATTCAATGTGTGATCAATGAATAAAAACTCAAATCAAGCTAACACGACGAGGTGAATTAGATTTACATACATTTCCAACAAAAATATGTAATAATTTATTTATGCATCAAAGTATTCGCAAAAGTTTACAATAAATCATTGTAAATGAATTACGTATGCAAACTCATTAAACAACGAGAGTTCATGCATGGATAGTTTTTGCTTGTTGTAAAAACATGCAATCCTATGCGGTTTCCCTTATCAAGCCTTTTAAACACACTCTTGTGCTAATTTAATCAAATCAAACCGTAACGATCAATGAAATCACACTAAACAATAACAAAATAAAAGTTTGAATACACTATTAAAACCAAAATCAAAACGTATAAGAAGACCACATAATTCAACCTTGAATCGATCAACTTCTTCCGAACGCATACAAAACACACAACAACCATCTTTAAACACCCTTGCATTTAAAAAACATATAAATGAATCAAAATGACAACTCTCGGTCCACATAATCATTTTTTGTGCACGAGTGTAACATCAGCAGTTGTAAAGTACTGAAAAACTACTCTTATTCACTCAATATGAACCGAGAATCAAGTTACAGTTGTCGAATGAACGTAATCAGACGTTAAGGATAAAACTCAATGTGTGATAAATGAATAAATAGTCAAATCAAGCTAACACGACCAAGTGAATTAGATTAAAATGAATTTCCAACAAAATAATTTAATAATATATTTGTGCATCAAAGAATTCGCGAAAGTTTACAATAAATCATGAGAAATTAACTACGTATATAAACTCATTAAACAACGAGAGTTCATGCATGGATAGTTTTTGCTTGTTGTAAAAACATGCAATCCTATGCGGTTTCCCTTATCAAGCCTTTTAAACACACTCTTGTGCTAATTTAATCAAATCAAACCGTAACGATCAATGAAATCACACTAAACAATAACAAAAGAAAAGTTTGAATACACTATTAAAACCAAAACCAAAACGTATAAGAAGACCACATAATTCAACCTTGAATCGATCAACTTCTTCCGAACGCATACAAAACACACAACAACCATCTTTAAACACCCTTGCATTTAAAAAACATAGAAATAAATCAAAATGACAACTCTCGGTCCACATAATCATTTTTTATGCACCAGTGTAACATTAACAGTTGTAAAGTACTGAAAAACTACTCTTATTCACTCAATATGAACCGAGAATCAAGTTACAGTTGTCGAATGAACGTAATCAGACGTTAAGGATAAAACTCAATGTGTGATAAATGAATAAATAGTCAAATCAAGCTAACACGACCAAGTGAATTAGATTGAAATGAATTTCCAACAAAATAATTTAATAATATATTTGTGCATCAAAGAATTCGCGAAAGTTTACAATAAATCATAGGGGAACTACGTATATAAACTCATTAAACAACGAGAGTGCTCGCATGGATAGTTTTTACTTGTTGTAAAAACATGCAATCCTATGTCGTTTCCCTGATCAAGCCTTCTAAACACACTCCTTTGCTAATTTAATCAAATCAAACCGTAATGATCAATGAAATCACACTAAACAATAACAAAAGAAAAGTTTGAATACACTATTAAAACCAAAACTAAATCGTATAAGGAGACCACATAAATCAACCTTTAACGGATCCATTTTCGCCAAACTCATACAAAACACTTAAGAACCATCTTTAAACACCCTTGCATTTAAAATGCATATAAATGAATCAAAATGACAACTATCGGTCCCATGATCATTTATTGTGCACGAGTGGAACATTAATAGTTGTAAAGTACCAAAAAACTACTCTTATTCACTCAATATGAACCGAGAATCAAGTTACAGTTCTCGAATGAACGTAATCAGACGTTAAGGATACAATTCAATGTGTGATCAATGAATAAAAACTTAAATCAAGCTAACACGACGAGGTGAATTAGATTTACATACATTTCCAACAAAAATATGTAATAATTTATTTATGCATCAATGTATTCGCAAAAGTTTACAATAAATCATGGGAAATGAATTACGTATACAAACTCATTAAACAACGAGAGTTCATGCATAGATAGTTTTTGCTTGTTGTAAAAATATGCAATCCTATGCGGTTTCCCTTATCAAGCCTTTTAAACACACTCTTGTGCTAATTTAATCAAATCAAACCGTAACGATCAATGAAATCACACTAAACAATAACAAAAGAAAAGTTTGAATACACTTTTAAAACCAAAACCAAAACGTATAAGAAGACCACATAATTCAACCTTGAATCGATCAACTTCTTCCGAACGCATACAAAACACACAACAACCATCTTTAAACACCCTTGCATTTAAAAAACATATAAATGAATCAAAATGACAACTCTCGGTCTACATAATCATTTTTTGTGCATGAGTGTAACATTAGCAGTTGTAAAGTACTGAAAAGCTACTCTTATTCACTCAATATGAACCGAGAATCAAGTTACAGTTGTCGAATGAACGTAATCAGACGTTAAGGATAAAACTCAATGTGTGATCAATGAATAAATAGTAAAATCAAGCTAACACGACCAAATGAATTAGATTTAAATGAATTTCCAACAAAATTATTTAATAATATATTTGTGCATCAAAGAATTCGCGAAAGTTTACAATAAATCAAGGGAAATTAACTACGTATATAAACTCATTAAACAATGACAGTTCTCGCATGGATAGTTTTTGCTTGTTGCAAACGCATGCAATCCTATGCGGTTTCCCTAATCAAGCCTTTTAAACACACTCTTGTGCTAATTTAATCATATCAAACCGTAACGATCAATGAAATCACACTAAACAATAACAAAAGAAAAGTTTGAATACACTATTAAAACCAAACCTAAAACGTATAAGGAGACCACATAAATCAACCTTGAATCGATCAACTTCTGCCAAACTCATACAAAATAGTCAATAAACATCTTTAAACACCCTTGCATTTAAAATGCACATAAATGAATCAAAATGGCAACTATCGGACCACATGATCATATTATTGTGCACCAGTGGAACATTAACAGTTGTAAAGTAGCGAAAAACTACTCTTATTCACTCAATATGAACCGAGAATCAAGTTAAAGTTGTCGAATAAACATAATCAGACGTTAAGGATATAACTCAATGTGTGATCAATGAATAAAAAATCAAATCAAGCTAACACGACCAAGTGAATTAGATTTAAATGAATTTCCAACAAAATTATTTAATAATACATTTGTGCATCAAAGAATTCGTGAAAGTTTACAATAAATCATGGAAAATTAACTACGTATATAAACTCATTAAATAATAAGAGTGCTCGCATGGATAGTTTTTGCTTGTTGTAAAAACATTCAATCCTGTGTCGTTTCCCTGATCAAGCCTTCTAAACACACTCCTGTGCTAATTTAATCAAATCAAACCGTTATGATCAATGAAATCACACTAAACAATAACAAAAGAAAAGTTTGAAAACACTATTAAAACCAGAACTAATTCGTATAAGGAGACCACCTAAATCAATCTTTAACAGATCAACTTCTGTCAAACTCATACAAAACACTCAAGAACCATCTTTAAACACCCTTGCATTTAAAATGCACATAAATGAATCAAAATGACAACTACCGGTCCCTATGATCATTTATTGTGCACGACTAGAACATTAATAGTTGTAAAGTACCGAAAAACCACTCTTATTCACTCAATATGAACCGAGAATCAAGTTACAGTTGTCGAATGAACGTAATCAGATGTTAAGGATATAATTCAATGTGTGATCAATGAATAAAAACTTAAATCATGCTAACACGACAAGGTGAATTAGATTTAAATACATTTCCAACAAAAATAAGTAATAATTTATTTATGCATCAAAGTATTCGCAAAAGTTTACAATAAATCATGGGAAATGAATTACGTATACAAACTCATTAAACAACGAGAGTTCATGCATGGATAGTTTTTGCTTGTTGTAAACACATGCAATCCTATGCGGTTTCCTTTATCAAGCCTTTTAAACACACTCTTGTGCTAATTTAATCAAATCAAACCGTAACGATCAATGAAATCACACTAAACAATAACAAAAGGAAAGTTTGAATACACTATTAGAACCAAAACTAAAACGTATAAGGAGACCACATAATTCAACCTTGAATCGATCAACTTCTTCCAAACGCATACAAAACACACAACAACCATCTTTAAACACCCTTGCATTTAAAAAACATATAAATGAATCAAAATGACAACTCTCGGTCCACATAATCATTTTTTGTGCACGAGTGTAACATTAGCAGTCGTAAAGTACTTAAAAACTACTCTTATTCACTCAATATGAACCGAGAATCAAGTTACAGTTGTCGAATGAACGTAATCAGACGTTAAGGATAAAACTCAATGTGTGATCAATGAATAAATAGTCAAATCAAGCTAACACGACCAAGTGAATTAGATTTAAATGAATTTCCAACAAAATTATTTAATAATATATTTGTGCATCAAAGAATTCGCGAAAGTTTACAATAAATCAAGGGAAATTAACTACGTATATAAACTCATTAAACAACGAGAGTTCTCGCATGGATATTTTTTTATTGTTGTAAAAACATGCAATCCTATGCCGTTTCCCTGATCAAACCTTCTAAACACACTCCTATGCTAATTTAATCAAATCAAACCGTAATGATCAATGAAATCACACTAAACAATAACAAAAGAAAAGTTTGAATACACTATTAAAACCAAAACTAAATCGTATAAGGAGACCACATAAATCAACCTTTACCACATCAACTTCTGCCAAACTCATACAAAACACTCAACAACCATCTTTAAACACCCTTGCATTTAAAATGCACATAAATGAATCAAAATGACTACTATCGGCCCACATAATCATTTATTGTGCACCAGTGGAACATTAACAGTTGTAAAATACCGATAAACTACTCTTACTCACTCAATATGAACCGAGAATCAAGTTACAGTTGTCGAATGAACGTAATCAGACGTTAAGGATATAACTCAATGTGTGATCAAGGAATAAGAACTCAAATCAAGCTAACACGACCAAGTGAATATGATTCACATGAATTTCCAACAAAATTATTTAATAATATAATTGTGCATCAAACTATTCGCAAAAGTTTACAATAAATCATGGGAAATGAACTACGTATACAAACTCATTAAACAACGAGAGTTCTCGCATGGATAGTTTTTACTTGTTGTAAAAACATGCAATCCTATACGGTTTCCCTTATCAAGCCTTTTAAAGACACTCTTGTGGTAATTTAATCAAATCAAACCGTAATGATCAATGAAATCACACTAAATAATAAGAAAAGGAAAGTTTTAGTGCACTATTAAAACCAAAACGAAAACCTATTAGGAGACCACATAAATCAACCTTTAGCAGATCAACTTCTTCTAAACTTATACAAAACACTCAACAAGAATCTTTAAACACCTTTGCATTTAAAATGCGCATAAATGAATCAAAATGACAACTATCGGTCCACATGATCATTTATTGTGTACCAGTGGAACATTAACAGTTGTAAAGTACCAAAAAACTACTCTTATTCACTCAAGATGAACCGAGAATCAAGTTACAGTTGTCGAATGAATATAATCAGACGTTAAGGATATAACTCAATGTGTGATCAATGAATAAAAACTCAAATCAAGATAACATGACCAAGTGAATTAGATTTACGTGAATTTCTGTAACACCCGGAAATTTTAAAAGAAGAGAAAAGTGAAGAAAAAGAAAGAAAAGCAAAATAACCAAGTTGAGAGGTTAAAGTCATGGAAGGGGCAAACTTTATTGTTAATTTATTCAAAAGGTGGCATGGCCGTTCACCCTCTTTGCACATCGCCTTTTCTGTCGATTTTCTAGAGAGAGAAAGCAGAGAATTCTCTCGGTTTTAGAGAGAGGAAGAAGAAGAAGCTGAATTCAGGTTAGTTTTCTGATTTTTGGGGTGGTCTTGGCTGATTTTCAGCCTTCGGGTATATGCTTATGTGTTTGTGTGTGCTCAGTTGTGTGTTTTTGGTGTTTTTTGGTGTTTGAGCTCATAAGCATTCGGGTTTGAAGGAAGTCTTACTCGAAAGTTGCAAGAGGTGAATTCTAGATCCCCGTTTTTAAATGTTTTAATCTGTTTTGGGGCTAAAAATGTATGTTCTAACGTTTTTATTAAAGTTGGGTGTGTACCCGTACGTATATGTGTGTGCCCTGTTGTGGGTGGGTGTATGTTCGAGTTGATTTATGATTATGTTCATGTTGTATGCTTGTTTGATGCTTAGTATGCTAGAAACTAGGCTAGAACAGGTTAGTTAGAAAATGAGGTTACTTAGAAAACAGTTGGCCATGTGCCTAAGTGCTCATGCGCCTAAGATCATGCGCCCAAATAGTACTCATGCGCCCAAGGTTCATGCGCACAAATACTGCCCATGTGCCTAGAATTATGCCCAGGCGCCTAAGTGTACCCATACGCCCAACTGCCAAATCGCCTAAGTGCCCATGCGCCTAAACCAGGCTCATGCGCCTGCATAGTACCCATGCGCCCAGAAATCTACCCATGCGCCTAAGTAAGGCTCGTGCGCCCCAATAGTGCCCATGCGCCTGAGTCGCCCATTCGCCTAAGTATTCATGCGCCCGCATAGTGCTCGTGTGCCTGCATAGTGGCCATGTGCCCAATGCCTTAGAAAATATTCTGAAATTTTGGGAAAAAGAGATTTTTAGGCTATGACTTGGAATGTTTCCGGGGGTGATGTATGATGATTTTATGCATGTTTATGGCCTGTTTTATTTGTGTTTCTTATTATGTATTATTCTGTGGCTTTACATGGTGTGATTATGATAATGAACGTAAAGTATTATCTTAACGAAGCGAAAGATCTAAGATAATGAAAGTGAAACAGAATGAATGAACGAATGAAAGTCTTGCAAGCAAAATGTAAGGAGGTTCACAACTCCTTGAGAGTTGTTAGCTCAACTGTGTGCCATACAGCGTGCGATCTTGGCTGCCCCATGAGGGTTCACACACAGGGTAATCCGTCTTGGTGACTGTTCCATACGTGCGATATGGGATCCTTGTCGCTAAACCCTAGATTAGTTGGCTTCGTGCCCAAGAGGGGGGTTTAGCATACGACAGGATCAAGATAAAAGTGAAAGATGATGTAAAGTACGAAAAGTACGAAAAGAACAATGACGGAAGATAATAAATATTACCTAGATGTATGTACGATGTGTGATCATGTGCAAAAGTATGAAAAGGTTTTAAATGGATGGAAGGTAATATGAATATTTTTATAAAATCAGAACTCACTCAGCAACGCTGACTTTTATGCATTTTCAGCTGGCAGGTAATGGTTGCTGAGGATGGCACGGGGTGAAGCTACTTGGCAAGAGTTTTGGATGGCATCCATTTTATGCTGAAATAATGTTTTTTTTGTGTTATAATGCACCCGAACTATGTTTTGTATCAATAGAAATGATGTATTATTTCGCAAAAGTAATTATTAATGCATGAAATGATTTTTGCTAAATTATTCCGCTGCAATAATTTATGAAATGTAATATGTTTTAATTATAATGTGCGATGAATGTCCAACTATGAGTGTTTCGAGAACGGGGCCTTACAATTTCCAACAAAATTATGTAATAATATATTTGTGCATCAAAGTATTCGCGAAGGTTTACAATAAATCATAGGAAATAAAATACGTATACAAACTCATTAAACAATGATAGTTCTCTCATGTTTAGTTTTTGCTTGTTGTAAAAACAGGAAATCCTATGCGGTTTCGCTTATCAAGCCTTGTAAACACACTCCTGTGCTAATTTAATCAAATCAAACCGTAATAATCACTGAAATCAGACTAAACAATAACAAAAGGAATGTTTTAATACACTACTAAAACTGAAACCAAATCGTATAAAAACACCACAAAAATCAACCATGAACCGATCAACTTCTTCCAAACTCACACAAAACACTCAATAACCATTTTTAAACACCCTTGCATTTAAAATACATATAAATGAATCAAAATGACAACTCTCGGTCCACATAATCATTTATTGTGCACCAGTGGAACATTAACAGTTGTAAAATACCGATAAACTACTCTTACTCACTCAATATGAACCGAGAATCAAGTTACAGTTGTCGAATGAACGTAATCAGACGTTAAGGATATAACTCAATTTGTGATCAAGGAATAAGAACTCAAATCAAGCTAACACGACCAAGTGAATATGATTCACATGAATTTCCAACAAAATTATGTAATAATATAATTGTGCATCAAAGTATTCGCAAAAGTTTACAATAAATCATGGGAAATGAACTACGTATACAAACTCATTAAACAACGAGAGTTCTCGCATTGATAGTTTTTGCTTGTTGTAAAAACATGCAATCCTATACGGTTTCCCTTATCAAGCCTTTTAAAGACACTCTTGTGGTAATTTAATCAAATCAAACCGTAATGATCAATGAAATCACGTTAAACAATAACAAAAGGAAAGTTTGAATATACTATTAAAACCAAAACTAAATCGTATAAGGAGACCACATAAATCAACCTTTACCGGATCAACTTCTGTCAAACTCATGCCAAACTCATACAAAACACTCAAGAACCATCTTTAAACACCCTTGCATTTAAAATGCACATAAATGAATCAAAATGACAACTATCGGTCCAGATGATAATTTATTGTGCACGAGTGGAACATTAACAGTTGTAAAGTACCGAAAAACTACCCTTAATCACTCAATATGAACCGAGAATCAAGTTACAGTTGTCGAACGAATGTAATCGGACGTTAAGGATATAACTCAATGTGTGATCAATGAATAAAAACTCAAATCAAGCTAACACAACTAAGTGAATTAGATTTACATGACTTTCCAACAAAATTATGTAATAATATAATTGTGCATAAAAGTATTCGCGAAAGTTTACAATAAATCATAAAAATTGAACTACGTACACAAACTCATTAAACAACGAGAGTTCTCGTATGGATAGTTTTTGCTTGTTGTAAAAACATGCAATCCTATACGGTTTCCCTTATCAAGCCTTTTAAACACACTCCTGCGCTAATTTAATCAAATCAAACCGTAATGATCAATGAAATCACACTAAACAATAACAAAAGGAAAGTTTGAATATGCTACTAAAACCCAAAACCAAAACCTATATGGAGACCACATAAATCAACCTTTAACACATCAACTTCTTCTAAACTCATACAAAACACTCAACAACAATCTTTAAACACCCTTGCATTTAAAATGCACATAAATGAATCAAAATGACAACTATCGGTCCACATGATCATTTATTGTGTACAAGTGGAACATTAACAGTTGTAAAGTATCAAAAAGCTACTCTTATTCACTCAATATGAACCGAGAATCAAGTTACAGTTGTCGAATGAACGTAATCAGACGTTAAGGATATAACTCAATGTGTGATCAATTAATAAAATCTCAAATCAAGCTAACACGACCAACTAATTTAGATTTGCATGAATTTCCAATAAAATTATGAAATAATATATTTGTGCATCAAAGTATTCGCGAAAGTTTACAATAAATCATAGGAAATGAAGTACATGTACAAACTTATTAAACAATGATAGTTCTCGCATGGACAGTTTTTGCTTGTTGTAAAGACAAGAAATCCTACGTAGTTTCTTTTATCAAGCCTTGTAAACACACTCCTATGCTAATTTAATCAAATCAAACTGTAATAATCGCTAAAATCAGACTAAACAATAACAAAAGGAATGTTTTAATACATTACTAAAACCGAAAACAAAGCGTATAAGAACACCACAAAAATCAACCTTGAACCGATCAACTTCTTCCAAACTCTTACAAAACACTCAACAACCATTTTTAAACACCCTTGCATTTAAAATACATATAAATGAATCAAAATGACAACTCTCGGTCCACATAATCATTTATTATGCACCAGTGGAACATTAACAGTTGTAATGTACTGAAAAACTACTCTTATTCACTCAATATGACCCTAGATTCAAGTTACAGTTGTCGAATGAACGTAATTAGACTTTAAGGATAAAACTCAATGTTTGATCAATGAATAAATAGTCAAATCAATCTAACACGACCAAGTGAATTAGATTTACATGAATTTCCAACAAAATTATGTAATAATATATTTGTGCATCAAAGTATTCGCAAAAGTTTACAATAAATCATAGGAAATTAACTACGTATACAAACTCATTAAACAACGAGAGTTCTCGCATGGACAGTTTTTTGCTTGTTCTAAAAACATGCAATCCTATGCCGTTTCCCGGATCAAGCCTTTTAAACACACTCCTGTGCTAATTTAATCAAATCAAACCGTAATGATTAATGAAATCACACTAAACAATAACAAAATAAAAGTTTGAATACACTATTAAAACCAAAACGAAATCGTATAAGGAGACCACATAAATCAACCTTTAACAAATAAACTTCTGCCAAACTCATATAAAACACTCAAAAACCATCATTAAACACCCTTGCATTTAAAATGCACATAAATGAATCAAAATGACTACGATCAGTCCACATAATCATTTATTGTGCACCAGTGGAACATTTACAGTCTTAAAGTACGGAAAAACTACTCTTATTCACTCAATATGAACCGAGAATCAAGTTACAGTTGTCGAATGAACGTAATCAGACGTTAAGGATATAATTCAATGTGTGATCAATGAATAAAAACTTAAATCAAGCTAACACGACCAAGTGAATTAGATTTACATGAATTTCCAACAAAATTATGTAATAATATATTTATGCTTCAAAGTATTCCTGAAAGTTTACAATAAATCATGGAAAATGAACTGCGTATACAAACTCATTAAACAACAAGAGTTCTCGCATGGATAGTTTTTGCTTGTTGTAAAAACATTCAATCCTAGTCGGTTTCCCTTATCAAGCCTTTTAAACACACTCTTATGCTAATTTAATTAAATCAAACCGTAATGATCAATGAAATCACACTAAACAATAACAAAAGAAAAGTTTGAATACACTACTAAAACTAAAACCAAAACCAAAACGTATAAGGAGACGACATAAATCAACCTTGAACTGATCAATTTCTTCCAAACTCATACAAAACACTCAACAACCATCTTTAAACACCCTTGCATCTAAAAAACATATAAATGAATCAAAATGACAATTCTCATTCCACATAATCATTTTTGTGCACTAGTGTAACATTAACAGTTGTAAAGTACTGAAAAACTACTCTTTTTCACACAATATGAACCGAGAATCAAGTTACAGTTGTCGACTGAACGTAATAAGACGTTAAGGATAAAACTCAATGTGTGATCAATGAATAAATAGTAAAATCAAGCTAACATGACCAAGTGAATTAGATTTACATGAATATCCAACAAAATTATGTAATAATATATTTATGCATCAAAGTATTCACAAAAGTTTACAATAAATCATGGGAAATGAACTACGCATACAAACTCATTAAACAACGAGAGTTCTCGCATGGATAGTTTTTGCTTGTTGTAAAAACATGCAATCCTATGCGGTTTATCTTATCAAGCCTTTTAAACACACTCTTGTGCTAATTTAATAAAATCAAACCGTAATGATCAATGAAATCACACTAAACAATAACAAAAGAAAAGTTTGAATACACTAGTAAAACCAAAACCAAAACGTATAAGGAAACCACATAAATCAACCTTCAATCGATCAACTTCTTCCAAACGCTTACAAAACACTCAACAACCATCTTTAAACACCCTTGCATTTAGAAAACATATAAATGAATCAAAATGACAACTCCCGGTCCACATAATCATTTTTTGTGCACCAGTGTAACATTAATAGTTGTAAGTACTGAAAAACTACTCTTATTCACACAATATGAACCGAGTATCAATTTACAGTTGTCGAATGAACGTAATCAGACGTTAAGGATAAAACTCAATGTGTGATCAACGAATAAATAGTCAAATCAAGCTAACACGACCAAGTGAATAAGATTTACATGAATATCCAATAAAATTATGTAATAACATATTTATGCATCAAAGTATTCGCGAAAGTTTATAATAAATCATTGGAAATGAACTACGTATACAAACTCATTAAACAACGAGAGTTCTAGCATGGATAGTTTTTGCTTGTTGTATAAACAAGCAATCCTATGCGGTTTCCCTTATTAAGCCTTTTAAACACACTCTTGTGCTAATTTAATCAAAACAAACCGTAATAATCAATGAAATAACACTAAACAATAACAAAAGAAAAGTTTGAATACACTACTAAAACCAAAACCAAAACAAATAAGGAGACCACATAAATCAACCTTGAAACGATCAACTTCTTCCAAACTCATACAAAACACTCAACAACCATCTTTAAACAACCTTGCATTTAAAAAACAAATAAATAAATCAAAATGACAACTCTCGGTCCACATAATCATTTTTTGTGCACCAGTGTAATATTAACACTTGTAAAGTACTGAAAAACTACTCTTATTCACTTAATATGAACCGAGAATCAAGTTACAGTTATCGAATAAATATAATCAGATGTTAAGGATAAAACTCAATGTGTTATCAATGAATAAATAGTCAAATCAAGCTAACACGACCAAGTGAATTAGATTTACATCAATTTCCAACAAAATTATTTAATAATATATTTGTGCATCAAAGAATTCACGAAAGTTTACAATAAATCATGGGAAATTAACTACGTACATAAACTCATTAAACAACAAGAGTTCTCGCATAGATAGTTTTTGCTTGTTGTAAAAACATGCAATCCTATGCGGTTTCCCTTATCAAGCCTTTTAAACACACTCTTATGCTAATTTAATCAAAACAAACCGTAATGATCAATGAAATCACACTAAACAATAACAAAAGAAAAGTTTGAATACACTACTAAAACCAAAACCAAAACGTATAAGGAGACAACATAAATCAACCTTCAACCAATCAACTTCTTCCAAACTCATACAAAACACTCAACAACCATCTTTAAACACCCTTGCATCTAAAAAACATATAAAGGAATCAAAATGACAATTCTCGTTCCACATAAACATTTTTGTGCACTAGTGTAGCATTAACAGTTGTAAAGTACTGAAAAACTACTCTTTTTCACACAATATGAACCGAGAATCAAGTTACAGTTGTCGAATGAACGTAATAAGACGTTAAGGATAAAACTCAATGTGTGATCAATGAATAAATAGTAAAATCAAGCTAACACGACCAAGTGAATTAGTTTTACATGAATATCCAACAAAATTATGTAATAATATATTTATGCATCAAAGTATTCACAAAAGTTTACAATAAATCATGGGAAATGAACTACGTATACAAACTCATTAAACAACGAGAGTTCTCGCATGGATAGTTTTTGCTTGTTGTAAAAACATGCAATCCTATGCGGTTAAACACACTCTTGTGTTAATTTAATAAAAATCAAACCGTAATGATTAATGAAATCACACTAAACAATAACAAAAGAAAAGTTTGAATACACTACTAAAACCAAAACTAAAACCTACAAGGAGACCACATAAATCAAGCTTCAATCGATTAACTTCTTCCAAACGCATACAAAACACTCAACAACCATCTTTAAACACCCTTGCATTTAGAAAACATATAAATGAATCAAAATGACAAATCTCGGTCCACATAATCATTTTTTGTGCACCAGTGTAACATTAACAGTTGTAAGTACCGAAAAACTACTCTTATTCACACAATATGAATCGAGAATCAATTTACAGTTGTCGAATGAACGTATTCAGACGTTAAGGATAAAACTCAATGTATGATCAATGAATAAATAGTCAAATCAAGCTAACACGACCAAGTGAATAAGATTTACATGAATATCCAATAAAATTATGTAATAATATATTTATGCATCAAAGTATTCGCGAAAGTTTACAATAAATCATTGGAAATGAACTACGTATACAAACTCATTAAACAACGAGAGTTCTAGCATGGATAGTTTTTGCTTGTTGTATAAACAAGCAATCCTAAGCGGTTTCCCTTATTAAGCCTTTTAAACACACTCTTGCGCTAATTTATTCAAAACAAACCGTAATAATCAATGAAATAACACTAAACAATAACAAAAGGAAAGTTTGAATACACTACTAAAACCAAAACCAAAACAAATAAGGAGACCACATAAATCAACCTTGAACCGATCAACTTCTTCCAAACTCATACAAAACACTCAACAATCATATTTAAACAACCTTTCATTTAAAAAACAAATAAATGAATCAAAATGACAACTCTCGGTCGACATAATCATTTTTTGTGCACCAGTGTAATATTAACACTTGTAAAGTACTGAAAAGCTACTCTTATTCACTTAATTTGAACCGAAAATCAAGTTACAGTTATCGAATGAATATAATCAGACGTTAAGGATAAAACTCAATGTGTTATCAATGAATAAATAGTCAAACCAAGCTAACACGACCAAGTGAATTAGATTTACATCAATTTCCAACAAAATTATTTAATAATATATTTGTGCATCAAAGAATTCGCGAAAGTTTACAATAAATCATGGGAAATTTACTACGTACATAAACTCATTAAACAATGAGAGTTCTCGCATAGATAGTTTTTGCTTGTTGTAAAAACATGCAATCCTATGCCGTTTCCCTGATCAAGCCTTCTAAACACACTCTTGTGCTAATTTAATCAAATCAAACCGTAATGATCAATGAAATCACACTAAACAATAACAAAAGGAAAGTTCGAATACACAACTAAAACGAAAACCAAAACGTATAAAGAGACCAAATAAATCAACCTCGAACCGATCAACTTCTTCCAAACTCATACAAAACACTCAACAACCATCTTTAAACACCCTTGCATTTAAAAAACATATAAATGAATCAAAATGACAACTCTCGGTCCACATAATCATTTTTTGTGCATCAGTGTAACATTAACAGTTGTAAAGTACTGAAAAACTACTCTTATTCACACAATATGAAACGAGAATCAATTTACAGTTGTCGAATGAACGTAATCAGACGTTAAGGATAAAACTCAATGTGTGATCAATGCATAAATAGTCAAATCAAGCTAACACGACCAAGTGAATTAGATTTACATGAATATACAATAAAATTATGTAATAATATATTTATGCATCAAAGTATGCGTGAAAGTTTACAATAAATCATAGGAAATTAACTACGTATGTAAACTCATTAAACAACGAGAGTTCTCGCACGGATAGTTTTTGCTTGTTGTAAAAACATGCAATCCTATGCCGATTCCCTGATCAAGCCTTCTAAACACACTCTTGTGCTAATTTAATCAAATCAAACCGTAATGATCAATGAAATCACACTAAACAATAACAAAAGGAAAGTTTGAATACACTACTAAAACCAAAACCAAAACTTATAAAAAGACCACATAAATCAACCTTGAACCGATCAACTTCTTCCAAATTCATACAAAACACTCAACAACCATTTTTAAACACCCTGGCATTTAAAAAACATATAAATGAATCAAAATGACAACTCTCGGTCCACATAATCATTTTTTGTGCACAAGTGTAACATTAACAGTTGTAAAGTACTGAAAAACTAATCTTATTCACTCAATATTAACCGAGAATCAAGTTACAGTTGTCGAATAAACGTAATCAGACGTTAAGGAAAAAACTCAATGTGTTATCAATGAATAAATAGTCATATCAAGCTAACACGACCAAGTGAATTAGATTTACATCAATTTCCAACAAAATTGTTTAATAATATATTTGTGCCTCAAAGAATACGTGAAAGTTTACAATAAATCATGGGAAATGAACTACGTACATAAACTCATTAAACAACGAGAGTTCTCTCATGGATAGTTTTTGCTTGTTGTAAAAACATGCAATCCTATGCGGTTTCCCTGACCAAGCCTTCTAAACACACTCCTGTGCTAATTTAATCAAATCAAACCGTAATGATCAATGAAATCACACTAAACAATAACAAAAAAAAAGTTTGAATACACTATTAAAACCAAAACTAAATCGTATAAGGAGATCACATAAATCAACCTTTAACAGGTCAACTTCTGCCAAACTCATACAAAACACTCAAGAAACATCTTTAAACACCCTTGGATTTAAAATGCGCATAAATGAATCAAAATGACAACTATCGGTCCACATAATCATTTATTGTGCGCTAGTGGAACAATAACAGTTGTAACGCTGACTTTTATGCATTTTTAGTTGGCAGGTAATGGTTGCTGACGATGGCATGGGGTGAAGATACTTGGCAAAGATTTTGGTTGGCATCCATTTTGTGTAGTAATGAAACCAGACGATGATTTGTTATGTAATGATGTTGTAAACAGTAATTATTAATATATGAAATGGTTTCGTTAAATTTTTCCGCTGCAAATGTTAAATGGATTTTATGTGATTTTGAAATAGTATGTACGATGATTGTCCAAATGTGAGTGTCTCGGGAACGGGTCCTTACAAGTTGGTATCAGAGCCAAAGTTTAAGAGAAATGGGTAAATATTTTCCAATAAACCTAAACATAAACTGAAAATGGGATAAATGAAAGGATGCCAGCCCAAGTAGCTACCTGCCATCAGGTATTTTCTTTAGTATTAACTGGTATTATGTGCGCATGTTATCTGCTTTATGTGCTCTTAGTAGATTTGGATACTGATGTAGTTAGGATAGGAAATGCTTGGGGTATGAAGAGTAAAGTAAGTGGCTAATCACAACTGGCCACTGTAATTAGGGACTTACTATACTTGACATAAACTAAGCTATTACCTTGAGTGACCGTGTTGGTGTTTGAATCTTATAGTGTGTGTAGAGGATGGCTGGTGGTAGATCTTCAAGAGCTTCTAGAGGTGGAGGTCGTGGTGGACGTGGTACTGGACCGCGTGCCACAAAAGGTGGTGCTAAGGTTGCGGAAAGGGCACCTGAAGAGCCCGAGACTCATCACTAGGAAGGTGGTGATGAGAGTTCTAATTTAAGGGCGTCGGTGAAAGAGGCTGTTGTTGAGGAGGTTCACCAGGTCATGCAGACGATCCTACCATCTCTGGTGGTTGAAGTGATTAGAGCTGTAAGGGAGGATGAGAAGAAGGAGAAAGAGAAGATCGCGGGAGAAGCGGGGCAACGGGAGATTAAGGCAGTTGTCCCAAGTGATGAAGAGGAGGAAGAGGCGGTGCCAGAAGCAGTTTGGGGCTATACCTATGGGGCATTCTAGAGATGCAAGCCCCCGACTTTTGATGGCAATGGCAATGCTACTGCTGCCTATCGATGGGTGAGAGAAATGGAAGTTGTGCTTGATATCAGCGAGTGCAGGGAGGACCAGAAGGTGAAGTTTGCTACCCACTCATTTGTGGACTCGGCTTTGTGCTGGTGGGATAATATTGTCCAGGCCGAGGGTAGCAGGGCTATTGGAAGAATGAAGTGGGATGAACTGAAGAAGTTGGTGATTGAGGAGTTCTGTCCTTATAGGGAACTTGATAAGATTGAAAGGGAGTTCCTGCAGCTAGAGGCGGGAACCATGACGCACCAACAGTACACCACTAAATTCAACGAGATGGCGCGACTGGTTCCAGATCAGGTGACACCTGTGCCACGAAAGATAAAGAGGTACATCCAGGGTTTGCCGGTGGATATTCGTAGGCACATGATCGCCGCCCGGCCAAGCACGTTTAGATCGGTGGTTGATCTGGCGGGAAGGCTGTATGATAAACGGGAGGTGGCTGTGGTTGAAGTGAGTAAGAAGAGTGGTGGTGGTGATCGAAACTGGAATGGAAAGCGGTTTGGACGTGGTGGTGTCGCTCCAAACAACAAGGTTGCCAGGGTGGATGACCGGCGTGTAACCACACCCTGTGCAGGAGCAAAGAGATGTGGTAAATGCGGAATGGAGCATACGGGAGAGTGTAGATGGGGATCAAACGTCTGCTTCAAGTGCGGGATGTCCGGTCACATAGCAAAGAATTGTGGGGTGATGAAGTGTTTTAACTGTGGCGGAGAGGGTCACCTGAGCAGGGATTGCAAGAAGCCAAGGGCGGAGAGTTCTGGAGCAAGGAAGACGACCGAAACTGAAGGGCAGAAGGTGAGCGCTAGAGCTTTCATGATGACCCGGGAGGAGGCTAGGACGGACCCGGATGTTGTGTCAGGTACGTTTCTAGTAAACCAAACTCTTGCTTCTGTGTTATTTGATTCTGGTGCTAGTAAGAGTTTTATTTCTGCTGCTTTCTGTGCTAATTTGCCCGTTAGAAGTAGAAGTATTGATGAGCCCTTCGATGTAGAAACTGCCATAGGTAAGTCTACCAGGATCTCTGATCTGATAGAAGGTTGTGACATAGAACTAGAAGGTCATAGGTTTCCTGCTAGACTGTTTGTGATGACCTTAGGCAGGTTTGATGTAGTCCTAGGGATGGACTGGTTAGCGGCCTACGAAGCGAATATCGTATGTCGCAAGAAGATGATCCGACTGACAGCGCCTGACGGGAGTTCGGTGACGATCTACGGTGATCGAGTTACTACGGTTCCGAAGGTAATTTCGATGGCAGTGGCGGGAAAGTGCATGAGGCGTGGATGTAGTGCCTACCTGGCTTATGTGAAAGATGTGGACACGTCAGTACCACAATTGTCCGACGTACCGGTTGTGTGTGACTTTCCCGATGTGTTCCGAGAAGATTTACCGGGTGTGCCACCGGACCGTGAAATCAAGTTCCAGATTGATTTGATACCCGGTGCTCAGCCTGTCGCTAAGGCACCGTATCGGTTGGCTTCAACAGAGATGAAGGAACTGATGGTTCAATTGCAGGAACTGTTGGATAAAGGGTTTATTCGACAGAGTATATTTCCCTGGGGTGCCCCGGTCTTGTTTGTAAAGAAGAAAGACGGTAGCATGAGGATGTGCATCGACTACCGCGAGTTAAACAAGTTGACGGTGAAGAACCGATATCCATTAACAAGAATCGATGACTTGTTTGATCAGCTGCAAGGTGCCAGTTGGTTCTCGAGGATAGATCTTCAATCGGGTTATCATCAGCTGAAGGTGAAAGAGCAGGATATTCCTAAAACAGCTTTTCGCACGCGTTATGGACACTACGAGTTTCTCGTTATGTCTTTTGGTTTAACCAACACACCAGCTGCTTTTATGGATTTGACGAATCGAGTGTGCCAGCCAATGTTGGATAAATCGGTGGTTGTGTTTATCGATGATATCCTGATTTACTCAAGGAACGAGGAGGAGCATCCAGTCACATTCGTGAGGTGTTGGAGACGCTCAGAAGGGAGAAATTGTATGCCAAGTTCTCCAAGTGTGCATTCTGGTTGCGTGAAGTTCAGTTTTTGGGTCACGTGGTGAATCCCGAAGGAATCATGGTCGACCCAGCAAAAGTAGAAGCTGTGATGCAATGGAAGTATCCAAAGACACCGTCCGAGATTCGTAGTTTCTTGGGATTGGCGGGATATTATAGGAGATTCATCCAAGACTTCTTGAAGATAGCTTCTCCGTTGACCAAGTTGACCCGTAAGGACGTGAAATTTGTATGGGGTCAAGAGCAAGAAAAGGCTTTTGAGGAGTTGAAGGCGAGGTTGACGCAAGCTCTAGTATTGTCATTACCCGAAGGAAGCAAAGATTTGGTGGTTTATTCAGATGCTTCTTATTTGGGGTTGGGTTGCGTGCTGATGCAGCGAGGGAAGGTTATAGCCTACGCATCCCGATAGTTGAAGGTTCATGAGGTTAATTACCCTACTCATGACTTGGAGTTGGCGGCTGTGGTCTTCGCATTGAAGATTTGGAGGCACTACTTGTATGGGACGAAGTGCACTATCTTCACCGACCATAAGAGCCTGAAGTACTTCTTTGAGCAGAAGGATTTGAATATGAGGCAGAGGCCATGGTTGGAACTCATTAAGGATTATGATTGCGAGATCCATTACCATCCGGGCAAAGCCAACATAGTGGCGGATGCCCTTAGCCGAAAGGAGAAGCCTGAACCGATCCGGGTGAAGGCTTATCAATTGATTATGACCTCCGATGTGATGAAGCAGGTCAAGGAGTTCCAAGATGAGGCGTTGAAGGAAGAACGCCTTAACTCCGAAAGGATAAGAGGTCTAGTTACGGAATTGGGTGAAAACACTCTCGGTGTTAGAACCCGATTTGGGCGAATGTGGATTCCTTGTTATGGAGATTTACGTGGAAAGATCATGGATGAGGCTCATAAGACTCGATACTCCATTCATCCCGATGCTAAAAAGATGTATCATGATATGAAGAAAGATTACTGGTGGCCCGGTATAAAGCGCGACGTAGCTGAGTATGTGAGTAAGTGCCTTACTTGCCTACAAGTGAAGGCAGAGCATCATAAGCCATACGGGAAGATCTAACCTTTGGATATACCCGAGTGGAAGTGGGAGCATATCACCATGGATTTTATTATGAAGCTGCCGCGAACGGCAAGGGGGTATGACGCTATATGGGTGATAGTCGATCGTCTGACTAAGAGTGCTCACTTCTTGCCGATCCGTGAAACGTATTCCTCTGAGAAGTTAGCGGATGTGTTCATCAAGGAGATAGTGACTCGTCATGGTGTACCGGTGTCCATTGTGTCTGACCGTGACACCCGGTTTACATCCAAGTTTTGGAAGAGATTTCATGATGCTATGGGGACAAGGTTACATATAAGTATGGCTTATCATCCTCAAACGGATGGTCAATCTGAGAGAACTATTCAGACGCTTGAGGATATGCTTTGGGCATGCATCATTGACTTTGGCGGAAGTTGGGACGAACACTTACCGTTAGCTGAATTCTCATGTAACAACAGTTATCATGCCAGCATTGGTATGCCACCCTATGAGATGCTATACGGTAGGAGGTGTAGGACGCTCGTAAGTTGGGGTGATATTGGTCAAAAGGAGTTAGGAAGCATCGAAGTGATCGAGGCTACGACTGAGAAGCTAGAAAAGATTAAAGCCTTTATGAAGGCAGCAAAAGATAGGCAGAAGTCGTATGCCGATAAGAGACGCAGACCGATTGAATTCAAGGTGGGTGATAGAGTTGTGTTGAAGGTTTCACCTTGGAAGGGTATCATTCGGTTTAGAAAGCGGGGCAAGTTGAGCCCGAGGTATATAGGGCCTTTTCGAATCATTGCTCGAGTAGGAGAGGTGGCCTATAGATTGGAGTTGCCTGATGAGTTAAGTGGAATTCACCTGACATTCCACGTATCACATTTGAGAAAGTGCTTAGCTGATGAAGATATGGTGGTACCACTGGAAGATATTGAGGTTGACGAGCGGCTCAATTATGTGGACCAACCAGTGGCTATCATTGACAGGAAAGAGAAGAGGCTAAGGAATAAAGTGGTTCCCTTGGTGCGAGTACAGTGGAAGCATAGAAAGGGATCCGAGTGTACATGGGAATCCGAGGAGGAGATGAGACAGCATTATCCTCAGCTGTTTTAGGAATGACAGGTTTCGAGGACGAAACCTATATAAGGGGGGTGGACTTGTAACACCCGGAAATTTTAAAAGAAGGGAAAAGTGAAGAAAAAGAAAGAAAAACAAAATAACCCAAGTTGAGGGGTTAAAGATGTACATGGGATAAAGTTGGTATCTAATCCATTCAAAAGGTGGTCATGGCCGCCCATGACCCCTGTACCATCTTTCTGTCGATTTTCTAGAGAGAGAAAGCAGAGAATTCTCTTTAGTTTTAGAGAGAAGAAGAAGAAGAGGCTGAATTCAGGTTAGTTTTCGGATTTCAGGGTGTTCTTGGCTGCATTTCAGCTTCGGGTATGTGCTTGTATGTGTGTTCGGTTGTGTGTTTTGGTGTTTTTAGGTGTTTGAACTCATAAGCATTCGGGTTTGAAGGAAGCCTTACTCAGAAGTTGCAAGGGGTGAGTTCTAGATCCCCGTTTTTAAATGTTTTAACTGATTTTGGGGCTGGAGATGCATGCTTAAACGTTTTTATAAAATTTGGGTGTGTACCCGTATGTATATGTGTGCGTGCTTGATGGGTGGGTGTATGTTCGGGATGATTTTTGGGTTATGATCATGTTTTATGCTTGTTGTGATGCTTGGTATTTTAGAAACTAGGCTAGAACAGGTTAGATTGATGAATTGAGGTTTGAAAATGATGATAGTTAGAAAAGTAGTTGGCCATGCGCCTAAGTGCTCATCGCCTGAGAATCATGCGCCCGAACAGTACCCAAACGCCCAAGGTTCATGCGCACAAATAGTGCCTATGCGCCTAGGATTATGCCCAAGAGCCTATGTGTGCCCATACGCCCAACTGCTAGAACGCCTAAGAGTCCATGCGCCTAAACCAGGCTCATGCGCCTGCATAGTACCCATGCGCCTAGAAAGTTGTCCAGACACCTAAGTGATTGGCCGTGCGCCCAAATAGTGCCCATGCGCCTGTCGCCCATGCGCCTAAGTATTCATGCGCCCGCATAGTGGCCGAGCGCCTGCATGGTGCTCGTGCGCCCAAGACTTAGAAAATTTTCTGAAATTTTCAGGAAGGAGAGACTTTTAGGCTATGACTTGGGATGTCTCCGGGGTTGTTATGTGATGATTATATGATGCTTTTATGCAAGTTTATGGCTTGTTTTCTTTATGTTCCCTATTATGTATCATTCCGTGGCTTTACGTGGTGTGATTATGTTAATAACGTAAAGTATATATATAATGAAAGCGGAAGATAATGTTAACGAAAAGTGGAACGTAAAGAATGAAAGAAGAGTCTTGCAAGCAAACGTAAGGAGGTTCACACCCAATGAAGGGTGTTAGGTCAACTGTGTACGGTTTAGGTAACCCAGAAGGATGCACACGGGGGTCTAATCCTTGTGATTGACCAAACGTATGGGACCCTTGTTGCTTGCCCCAGGTACTGGAGTCAGCTTCGTGCACAATGGTAGGGGTCTATTTATAGACTTCGGCCCAGTAACCAGCTTCATGCACAATGTTCGGGGTATAGCACGTGACATTCGTCCGGATGAAAGTGATAGATAATGATGAATGAACGAATGACGTACGATAATGAATGATGATGAAAGATAATAATAACTATTATCTGTATGTATGTATGATGTATGATCGTAAATGAAAGTAAAAGAAGGTTTTCTAAATGAAAGAAAAGTATTTCTATTATAAAACTAGAACTCACTCAGCAACGCTGACTTTTATGCATTTTCAGTTGGCAGGTAATGGTTGCTGAGGATGGCATGGGGTGAAGCTACTTGGCAAAGATTTTGGTTGGCATCCATTTTGTGTAGTAATGAAACCAGACGATGATTTGTTATGTAATGATGTTGTAAATAGTAATTATTAATATATGAAATGGTTTCGTTAAATTTTTCCGCTGCAAATGTTAAATGGATTTTATGTGATTTTGAAATAGTATGTGCGATGATTGTCCAAATGTGAGTGTCCCAGGAACGGGTCCTTACAAGTTGGTATCAGAGCCAAAGTTTAAGAGAAACGGGTAAATATTTTCCAATATACCTAAACTTAAACTGAAAATGGGATAAATGAAAGGATGCCAGCCCAAGTAGCTACGTGCCATCAGGTATTTTCTTTAATATTAACCGGTATTATGTGCGCATGTTATCTGCTTTATGTGCTCTTAGTAGATTTGGATACTGATGTAGTCAGGATAGGAAATGCTTGGGGTATGAAGAGTAAAGTAAGTGGCTAATCATAACTGCCCCCTGTAATTAGGGACTTACTATACTTGACATAAACTAAGCTATTACCTTGAGTGACCGTGTTGGTGTTTGAATCTTATAGTGTGTGTAGAGGATGGCTGGTGGTAGATCTTCAAGAGCTTCTAGAGGTGGAGGTCGTGGTGGACGTGGTGCTGGACCGCGTGCCACAAGAGGTGGTGCTAAGGCTGCGGAAAGGGAACCTGAAAAGCCCGAGACTCATCACCAGGAAGGTGGTGATGAGAGTGCTAATTTAAGGGCCTCGGTGAAAGAGGCTGTTGTTGAGGAGGTTCACCAGGTCATGCAGACGATCCTGCCGTCTGTGGTGGTTGAAATGATTAGAGCTGTAAGGGTGATGAGAAGAAGGAGAAAGAGAAGACCGCGGGAGAAGCGGGGCAACGGGAGACTGAGACAGTTGTCCCAAATGATGAAGAGGAGGAAGAGGCGGTGCCTGAAGCAGTTCGGGCCAGTACCTATGGGGCATTCCAGAGATGCAAGCCCCCGAATTTTGATGGCAATGGTAATGCTACTGCTGCCCATCGATGGGTGAGAGAAATGGAAGCTATGCTTGATATCAGCGAGTGCAGGGAGGACCAGAAGGTGAAGTTTGCTACCCACTCATTTGTGGACTCGGCTTTGTATTGGTGGGACAATATTGTCCAAGCCGAGGGTAGCAGGGCTATTGGAAAAATGAAGTGGGATGAAATGAAGAAGTTGGTGATTGAGGAGTTTTGTCCTCACAGGGAACTTGATAAGATTGAAAGGGAGTTCCTGCAGCTAGAGGAGGGAACCATGACGCACCAACAGTACACCACTAAATTCAACGAGATGGCGCGACTGGTGCCAGATCAAGTGACACCTGTGTCACGAAAGATAAAGAGGTACATCCAGGGTTTGCCGACGGATATTCGCAGGCACATGATCGCCGCCCGGCCAAGCACGTTTAGGTCGGTGGTCGATCTGGCGGGAAGGCTGTATGATGAACGGGAGGTGGCTGTGGTTGAAGTGAGTAAGAAGAGTGGTGGTGGTGATCGAAACTAGAATAGAAAGCGGTTTGGACGCAGTGGTGTCGCTCCAAACAACAAGGTTGCCAGGGTGGATGACCGGCGTGTAGCCACACCCGGTGCAGGAGCAAAGAGATGAGGTAAATGCGGAAGGGAGCATACGGGAGAATGTAGATGGGGATCAAACGTCTGCTTCAAGTGTGGGAAGTCCGGTCACATAGCAAAGAATTGCGGGGTGACGAAGCATTTAACTGTGGCGGAGAGGGTCACCTGAGCAGGGATTGCAAGAAGCCAAGGGCGGAGAGTTCTGCCAAACTCATACAAAACACTCAAGAACCATGTTTAAACACCCGGGCATTTAAAATGCACATAAATAAACAAAATAACAACTATCGATCCACATAATCATTTATTGTGCACCAGTGGTACATTAACAGTTGTAAAGTTCCAAAAAACTACTCTTATTCACTCAATATGAACAGAGAATCAAGTTACAGCTGTCGAATGAACGTAATCAGACGTTAAGGATAAAACTTATTGTGTGATCAATGAATAAATAGTCAAATCAAGCTAACACGACCAAGTGAATTAAATTTACATGAATTTCCAACAAAATTATGTAATAATATATTTGTGCATCAAAGTATTCGCGAAAGTTTACAATAAATCATGGGAAATGAACTACGTATACAAACTCATTAAAAAAAGAAGAGTTCTCGCATGGATAGTTTTTGCTTGTTGTAAAAACATGCAATCCTATGCGGTTTCCCAGATCAAGCCTTCTAAACACACTCCTGTGCTAATTTAATCATATCAAACCATAATGATCAATGAAATCACACTAAACAATAATAAAAGGAAAGCTTGAATACACTAATAAAACCAAAACTAAATCGTATAAATAGACCAAAGAAATCAACCTTTAACAGATCAACTTCTGCCAAACTCATACAACACACTCAATTACCATCTTTAAACACCCGTGCATTTAAAATGCACATAAATGAATCAAAATGACAACTATCGATCCACATAATCATTTATTGTGCTCCAGTGGTACATTAACATTTGTAAAGTACCGATAAACTACTCTTATTCACTCAATATGAACCGAGAATCAAGTTACAGTTGTCGAATGAACGTAATCAGACGTTATGGATAAAACTCAATGTGTGATCAATGAATAAATAGTCAAATCAAGCTAACACGACCAAGTAAATTAGATTTACATGAATTTCCAACAAAATTATGTAATAATATATTTATGCATCAAAGTATTCGTGAAAGTTTACAATAAATCATGGAAAATGAACTATGCATACAAACTCTTTAAACAACGAGAGTTCTCACATGGATAGTTTTTGCTTGTTGTAAAAACATGCAATCCTTTGCGGTTTCCCTTTTCAAGCCTTTTAAACACACCCCTGTGCTCATTTAATCAAATCAAACCGTAATGATTAATGAAATCACACTAAACAATAACAAAAGGAAAGTTTGAATACACTATTAAAACCAAAACCAAAACGTATAAGGAGACCACATAAATCAACCATGAATCGATCAACTTCTTCCAAACGCATACAAAACACTCAATAACAATCTTTAAACACCCTTGCATTTAAAAAACATATAAATGAATCAAAATGAAAACTCTCGTTCCAACTAATCACTTTTTGTGCACCAGTGTAACATTAACAGTTGTAAAGTACTGAAAAACTACTCTTATTCACTCAATATGAACCGAGAATCAAGTTACAGTTGTCGAATGAACGTAATCAGACGTTATGGATAAAACTCAATATGTGATCAATGAATAAATAGTCAAATCAAGCTAACACGACCAAGTGTATTAGATTTACATGAATTTCCAACAAAATTATGTAATAATATATTTGTGCATCAAAGTATTCGTGAAAGTTTACAATAAATTATGGAAAATTAACTATGTATACAAACTCATTAAACAACGAGAGTTATCGCATTGATAGTTTTTGCTTGTTGTAAAAACATGAAATCCTATGCGGTTTCGCTTATCAAGCCTTGTAAACACACTCCTGTGCTAATTTAATCAAATCAAACCGTAATGATCAATGAAATCACACTAAACAATAACAAAAGGAATGTTTTAATAAACTATTAAAAGCAAAACCAAAACGTATAAGGAGACCACATAAATCAACCTTGAACCGATCAACTTCTTCCAAACTCATACAAAACACTCAACAACCATCTTTAAACAACCTTGCATTTAAAAAACATATAAATGAATCAAAATGACAACTCTCGGTCCACATAATAATTTTTTGTGAACCAGTGCAACATTAACAGTTGTAAAGTATCCAAAAAGTACTCTTATTCACTTAATATGAACCGAGAATGAAGTTACAGTTGTCGAATGAACGTAATCAGACGTTAAGGATAAAACTCAATGTGTGATCAATGAATAAATAGTCAAATCAAGCTAACACGACCAAGTGTATTAGATTTACATGAATTTCCAACATAATTTTGTAATAATATATTTGTGCATCAAAGTATTCGCGAAAGTTTAAAATAAATCATGGGAAACGAACTACGTATACAAACTCATTAAAAAACGAGAGTTCTCGCATTGATAGTTTTTGCTTGTTGTAAAAACATGCAATCTATGCGGTTTCCCTGATCAAGCCTTCTGAACACACTCCTGTGCTACTTTAATCAAATCAAACCGTAATGATCAATGAAATCACACTAAACAATAATAAAAGAAAAGCTTGAATACACTATTAAAACCAAATCTAAACCATATATACAGAGACCACATAAATCAACCTATAACAGATCAACTTCTGCCAAACTCATACAAAACACTTAATAACCATCTTTGAACATCCTTGCATTTAAAATACATATAAATGAATCAAAATAACAACTCTCGATCCACATAATCATTTATTGTGCACTAGTGTAACATTAACAGTTGTAAAGTATCGAAAAACTACTCTTATTCACTCAATATGAACAGAGAATAAAGTTACAGTTGTCGAATGAACGTAATCAGACGTTAAGGATAAAACTCAATGTGTGATCAACGAATAAATAGTCAAATCAAGCTAACACGACCAAGTGAATTAGATTTACATGAATTTCCAACAAAATTATGTAATAATATATTTGTGTATCAAAGTATTCGCGAAAGTTTACAATAAATCATGGGAAATTAACCACGTATACAAACTCATTAAACAACCAGAGTTCTCGCATGGATAGTTTTTGCTTGTTGTAAAAACATGCAATCCTATGCGGTTTCCCAATGAAACCTTTTAAACACACTCCTGTGCTAATTTAATCAAATCAAACCGTAATGATCAATGAAATCACATTAAACAATAACAAAAGGAAATTTTGAATACACTATTAAAACCAAAACTAAATCGTATAAGTAGACCAAATAAATCAACCTTTAACCGATCAACTTTTGCCAAACTCATACAAAACACTCAAGAACCATTTTTAAACACCCTTGCATTTTAAATGCACATAAGTGAATCAAAATAACAACTATCGGTCCACATAATCATTTGTTGTGCACCAATGGAACATTAATAGTTGTAATGTACCGAAACCTACTCTTATTCACTCAATATGAACACGAGAATCAAGTTACAGTTGTCGAATAAACGTAATCAGATGTTAAGGATATTACTCAATGTGTGATCAATGAATAAAAACTCAAATCAAGCTAACACGACCAAGTGAATTAGATTTACATAAATTTCCAACAAAATTATGTAATAATATATTTGTGCATCAAAGTATTCACGAAAGTTTACAATAAATCATAAGAAATTAAGTACGTATACAAACTCATTAAACAATGATATTTCTCGCATGGATAGTTTTTGCTTGTTGTAAAAACATGCAATCCTATGCGATTTCCCTGATCAAGCCTTCTAAACACACTCCTGTGCTAATTTAATTAAATCAAACTATAATAATCAATACAATAACACTAAACAAAAGGAAAAGGAAAATTTGAATACGCTATTAAAACCAAAACTAAATCGTATAAGGACACCGCATAAATCAATCTTTAACAGATCAACTTCCGCCAAACTCATACAAAACGCTCAAGAACCATCTTTGAACACCCTTGCATTTAAAATGCACATAAATGAATCAAAATGACAACTATCGGTTCACATAATCATTTATTGTGCACCAGTGGAACATTAACAGCTGTAAAGTACCGAAAAACTACTCTTATTCACTCAATATAACCCGAGAATCAAGTTACACTTGTTCGAATGAACGTAATCAGACGTGATGGATATAACTCAATGTGTGATCAATGAATAAAAACTCAAATCAAGTTAACACGACCAAGTGAATTATATTTACATGAATTTCCAACAAAATTATGTAATAATATATTTGTGTATCAAAGTATACACGAAAGTTTACAATAAATCATAGGAATGATGTACGTATACAAACTCATGAAACAATGATAGTTCTCGTACGGATAGTTTTTGCTTGTTGTAAAAACATAAAATCCTATGCGGTTTCGCATATCAAGCCTTGTAAACACACTCCCGTGCTAATTTAATCATATCAAACCGTAACGATCAATGAAATCACGCTAAACAATTACAAAAGGAAAGTTTGAATACACTATTAAAACCAAAACCAAAACGTATAATGAGACCACATAAATCAACCTTAAACCGATCAACTTCTTCCAAATACATTCAAAACATTGAACAACCATTTTTAAACACCCTTGCATTTAAAATACATATAAATGAATCAAAATAACAACTCTCGATCCACATAATCATTTATTGTGCACGAGTGGAACATTAACAGTTGTAAAGTACCGAAAAACTACTCTTATTCACCCAATATGAACCGAGAATCAAGTTACAGTTGTCGAATGAATGTAATCAGACGTTAAGGATATAACTCAATGTGTGATCAATGAATAAAAACTCAAATCAAGGTAACATGACCAAGTGAATTAGATTTATATGAATTTCCAACAAAATTATGTAATAATATATTTGTGCATCAAAGTATTCACGAAAGTTTACAATAAATCATAGGAAATGAAATACGTATACAAACTCATTAAACAATTATATTTCTCGCATATTTAGTTTTTCTTGTTGTAAAAACATGAAATCCTATGCAGTTTCGCTTATCAAGCCCTGTAAACACACTCCTGTGCTAATTTAATCAAATCAAACCATAATGATCAATGAAATCACACTAAACAATAAGAAAAGGAATGTTTTAATACACTACTAAAACCAAAACCAAAACATATAAGAAGATCACATAAATCAACCTTGAACCGATCAACTTCTTCCAAACTCATACAAAACACTCAAAAACCATTTTTAAACACCCTTGCATATAAAATACATATAAATGAATCAAAATGACAACTCTCGGCCCACATAATCATTTATTGTGCACCAGTATACATTAACAGTTGTAAAGTACCGAAACTACTCTTATTCACTCAATATGAACCGAGAATCAAGTTACAGTTGTCGAATGAACGTAATTAGACGTTAAGGATAAAACTAAATGTGTGATCAATGAATAAATAGTCAAATCAAGCTAACACGACCAACTGAATTAGATTTACAAGAATTTCCAACAAAATTATGTAATAATATATTTTTGCATCAAAGTATTCGCGAAATTTTACAATAAATCATGGGAAATGAACTACGTATACAAACTCATTAAAAAACGAGAGTTCTCGCATTGATAGTTTTTGCTTGTTGTAAAAACATGCAATCCTATGCCCCTTTCCCTGATCAAGCCTTCTAAACACACTCCTGTGCTAACTTAATCAAATCAAACCATAATGATCAATACAATCACACTAAACAATGATAAAAATAAAGCTTGAATACACTATTAAAACCAAAACTAAATCGTATAAAGAGACAACATAAATCAACCTTTAACAGATCAACTTCCGCCAAACTCATACAAAACACTCAAGAACCATCTTTAAACACCCGTGCGTTTAAAATGCACATAAATGAATCAACATGACAACTATCGATCCACATAATCATTTATTATGCACCAGTGATACATTAACATTAACAGTTGTAAAGTACCGAAAAACAACTCTTATTCACTCAATATTAACAGAGAATCAAGTTACAGTTGTCGAATGAACGTAATCAAACGTTAAGGATAAAACGCAATATGTGATCAATGAATAAATAGTCAAATCAAGCTAACACGACTAAGTAAATTAGATTTACATAAATTTCCAACAAAATTATGTAATAATATATTTGTGCATCAAAGTATTCGTGAAAGTTTACAATAAATTATGGAAAATAAACCACGTATACAAATTCATTAAAATGCAAGAGTTCCCGCATAGATAGTTTTTCCTTGTGGTAAAAACATGCAATCCTATGCGGCTTCCCTTATCAAGCCTTTTAAACGCACTCCTGTGCTAATTTAATCAAATCAAACCGTAATGATCAATGAAATCACACTAAACAATAACAAAAGGAAAGTTTGAATACACTATTAAAACCAAACCCAAAACGTATAAGGAGACCACATAAATCAACCTTGAACCGATCAACTTCTTCCAAACTCATACAAAACACTCAACAACCATTTTTAAACACCCTTTTATTTAAAATACATATAAATGAATCAAAATGACAACTCTCGGTCTAGTGGAACATTAACAGTTGTAAAGTACCAAAAAACTACTCTTATTCACTCAATATGAACCGAGAATCAAGTTACAGTTGTCGAATGAACGTAGTCGGACGTTAAATATAAAACTCAATGTGTGATCAATGAATAAATAGTCATATCAATCAAACACGACCAAGTGAATTAGATTTACATGAATTTCCAACAAAATTATGTAAAATTATATTTGTGCATCAAAGTATTCACGAAAGTTTACAATAAATTATGGGAAATGAAGTACGTATACAAACTCATTAAACAATGATATTTCTCGCATGGATAGATTTTCTTGTTGTAAAAACATGAAATCCTATGCGGTTTCGCTTATCAAGCCTTGTAAACACACTCCTGGGCAAATTTAATCAAATCAAACCATAATGAACAATGAAATCACACTAAACAATAACAAAAGAAAAGTTTGAATACACTATTAAAACCAAAACCAAAACGTAGAAGGAGACCACATAAATCAACCTTGAACCGATCAACTTCTTCCAAACTCATACAAAACACTCAACAACCATTTTTAAACACCCTTGCATTTAAAATAAAAATAAATTAATCAAAATGACAACTCTCGGTCCACATAATCATTTATTATGCACCAGTGGAACATTAACAGTTGTAAAGTACCAAAAAACTACTCTTATTCACTCAATGTGAACCGAGAATCAAGTTACAGTTGTCGAATAAACGTAGTCGGACGTTAAATATAAAACTCATTGTGTGATCAATGAATAAATAGTCATATCAAGCAAACACGACCAAGTGAATTAGATTTACATGAATTTCCAACAAAATTATGTAATAATATATTTGTGCATCAAAGTATTCGCGAAAGTTTACAATAAATTATGGGAAATGAACTACGTATACAAATTCATTAAACAACAAGAGTTCTCGTATAGATAGTTTTTCCTTGTTGTAAAAACATGCAATCCTATGCGGCTTCCCTTATCAAACCTTTTAAAAACACTCCTGTGCTAATTTAATCAAATCAAACCGTAATGATCAATGAAATCATACTAAACAATAACAAAAGGAAAGTTTGAATACACTATTAAAAGCAAAACCAAAACGTATAAGGAGACCACATAAATCAACCTTGAACCGATCAACTTCTTCCAAACTCACACAAAACACTCAACAACCATTTTTAAACACCCTTGCATTTAAAATACATATAAATGAATCAAAATGACAACTCTCGGTCCACATAATCATTTATTATGCACCAGTGGAACATTAACAGTTGTAAAGTACCGAAAAACTATTCTTATTCACTCAATATGAACTGAGAATCAAGCTACAGTTGTCAAATGAACGTAGTCGGACGTTAAATATAAAACTCATTGTGTGATCAATGAATAAATAGTCATATCAAGCAAACACGACCAAGTGAATTAGATTTACATGAATTTCCAACAAAATTATGTAATAATATATTTGTGCATCAAAGTATTCGCGAAAGTTTACAATAAATCATCGGAAATGAAGTACGTATACAAACTCATTAAACAATGATATTTCTCGCATGGATAGATTTTCTTGTTGTAAAAACATGAAATCCTATACGGTTTCGATTATCAAGCCTTGTAAACACACTCCTGTGCTAATTTAATCAAATCAAACCGTAATGAACAATGAAATAATACTAAACAATAACAAAAGGAATGTTTTAATACATTACTAAAACCAAAACCAAAACGTATAAGAAGACCACATAAATCAACCTTGAACCGATCAACTTCTTTCAAACTCATACAAAACACTCAACAACCATTTTTAAACACCCTTGTATTTAAAATACATAAAAATGAATCAAAATGACAACTCTCGGTCCACATAATCATTTGTTGTGCACCAGTGCAACATTAACAGTTGTGAAGTACCGAAAGCCTACTCTTATTCACTCAATATGAACCGAGAATCAAGTTACAGTTGTCGAATGAACGTAATCAGAAGTTAAGGATAAAACTAAATGTGTGATCAATGAATAAATAGTCAAATCAAGCTAACACGACCAAGTGAATTAGATTTACATGAATTTCCAACAAAATTATGTAATATTATATTTTTGCATCAAAGTATTCGCGAAAGTTTACAATAAATCATGAGAAATGAACTACGTATACAAACTCATTAAAAAACGAGAGTTCTCGCATTAATAGTTTTTGCTTGTTGTACAAACATGCAATCCTATGCCCCTTTCCCAGATCAAGCCATCTAAACACACTCCTGTGCTAATTTAATCAAATCAAACCATAATGATCAATGCAATCACACTAAACAATAATAAAAATAAAGCTCGAATACACTATTAAAACCAAAACAAAATCGTATAAAGAGACAACATAAATCAACCTTTAACAGATCAACTTCCGCCAAACTTATACAAAACACTCAAGAACCATCTTTAAACACTCGTGCATTTAAAATGCACATAAATGAATCAAAATGACAACTATCAATCCACATAATCATTTATTGTGCACCAGTGATACATTAACATTAACAGTTGTAAAGTACCAAAAAACTACTCTTATTCACTCAATATTAACAGAGAATCAAGTTACAGTTGTCAAATAAACATAATCAGACGTTAAGGATAAAACGCAATGTGTGATCAATGAATAAATAGTCAAATCAAGTTAACACGACTAAGTAAATTAGATTTACATGAATTTCCAACAAAATTATGTAATAATATATTTGTGCATCAAAGTATTCGTGAAAGTTTACAATAAATCATGAGAAATGAACTACGTATACAAATTCATTAAACAACAAGAGTTCTCGCATAGATAGTTTTTCCTTGTTGTAAAAACATGCAATCGTATGCGGCTTCCCTTATCAAGCCTTTTAAACACACTCCTGTGCTAATTTAATCAAATCAAACCGTAATGATCAATGAAATCACACTAAACAATAAGAAAAGGAAAGTTTTAATACACTATTAAAACCAAAACCAAAACGTATAAGGAGACACATAAATCAACCTTGAACCGATCAACTTCTTTCAAACTCATACAAAACACTCAACAACCATTTTTAAACACCCTTGCATTTAAAATACATATAAATGTATCAAAATGACAACTCTCGATCCAGATAATCATTTATTATGCACCAGTGGAACATTAACTGTTGTAAAGTACGGAAAACTACTCTTATTCACTCAATATGAACCGAGAATCAAATTACAGTTGTCGAATGAACGTAGTCGGACGTTAAATATAAAACTCAATGTGTGATCAATGAATAGATAGTCATATTAAGCAAACACGACCAAACTAGATTTACATGAATTTCCAACAAAATTATGTAATAATATATTTGTGCATCAAAGTATTCACGAAAGTTCACAATAAATCATGGGAAATGAGGTACGTATACAAACTCATTAAACAATGATATTTCTCACGTGGATACATTTTCTTGTTGTAAAAACATGAAATCCTATGCGGTTTCGCTTATCAAGCCTTGTAAACACACTCCTGTGCTAATTTAATCAAATCAAACCATAATGAACAATGAAATCATACTAAACAATAACAAAAGGAATGTTTTAATACACTACTAAAACCAAAACCAAAACGTATAAGAAGACCACATAAATCAACCTCGAACCGATCAACTTCTTCCAAACTCATGCACAACACTCAACAATCATTTTTAAACACCCTTGCATTTAAAATACATATAAATGAATCAAAATGACAACTCTCGGTCCACATAATCATTAATTGTGCACCGGTGGAACATTAACAGTTGTAAAGTACCGAAAAAACTACTCTTATTCACTCAATATGAACCGAGAATCAAGTTACAGTTGTCTAATGAACTTAATCAGACGTTAAGGATAAAACTAAATGTGTGATAAATGAATAAATAGTCAAATCAAGCTAACACGACCAAGTGAATTAGATTTACATGAATTTCCAACAAAATTATGTAATAATATATTTGTGCATCAAAGTAATCGCGAAAGTTTGCAATAAATCATGGGAAATGAAGTACGTGTACAAACTCATTAAACAATGATATTTCCCGCATGGATAGATTTTGTTGTTGTAAAAACTTGAAATCCTATGCGGTTTCGCTTATCAAGCCTTGTAAACACACTCCTGTGCTAATTTAATCAAATCAAACCATAATGAACAATGAAATCATACTAACAATAACAAAAGGAATGTTTTAATACACTACTAAAACCGAAACCAAAACGTATAAGAAGACCACATAAATCAACCTTGAACCGATCAACTTCTTCCAAACTCATACAAAACACTCAAAAACCATTTTTAAACACCCTTGCATTTAAAATACATATAAATGAATCAAAATGACAACTCTCGGTCCACATAATCATTTATTATGCACCAGTGGAACATTAACAGTTGTAAAGTACCGAAAAACTACTCTTATTCACTCAATATGAAACGAGAATCAAGTTACAGTTGTCGAATGAACGTAATCGGACATTAAGGATATAAGTCAATGTGTGATCAATGAATAAAAACTCAAATCAAGCTAACACGACCAAGTGAATTAGATTTACATGAATTTCCAACAAAATTATGTAATAATATATTTGTGCATCAAAGTATTCGCGAAAGTTTACAATAAATCAATGGAAATAAAGTACATATACAAACTCATTAAAAAATGATATTTCTAGCATATTTTGTTTTTCTTGTTGTAAAAACATGAAATCCTATGCGGTTTTGCTTATCAAGCCTTCTAAACACACACCTGTGCTAATTTAATCAAATCAAACCATAATGATCAATGAAATCACACTAAACAATAAGAAAAGAAATGTTTTAATACACTACTAAAACCGAAACCAAAACGTATAAGAAGACCACATAAATCAACCTTGAACCGATCAACTTCTTCCAAACTCATACAAAACACTCAAAAACCATTTTTAAACACCCTTGGATTTAAAATACATATAAATGAATCAAAATGACAACTCTCGGTCCACATAATCATTGATTGTGAACCAGTGGAGCATCAACAGTTGTAAAGTACCGAAAAAACTACTCTTATTCACCCAATATGAACCGAGAATCAAGTTACACATAATCATTTATTGTGCACCAGTGGAACATTAACAGTTGTTAAGTACCGAGAAACTACTTTTATTCACTCAATATGAACCGAGAATCAAGTTACAGTTGTCGAATGAATGTAATCAGACATTAAGGATATAACTCAGTGTGTGTCAATGAATAAAAACTCAAATCAAGCTAACACGACCAAATGAATTAGATTTACATGAATATCCAACAAAATTATGTAATAATATATTTGTGCATCAAAGTATACGCGAATGTTTACAATAAATCATAGGAAATGAAGTACGTACACAAACTCATTAAACAATGATATTTCTCGCATGGATAGTTTTTCTTGTTGTAAAAACAAGAAATCGTATGCGGTTTCCTTTATCAAGCCTTGTAAACACACTCCTGTGCTAATTTAATCAAATCAAACCATAATGATTAATGAAATCACACTAAACAATTTCAAAAGGAATGTTTTAATACACTACTAAAACCGAAACCAAAACGTATAAGAAGACCACACAAATCAACCTTGAACCGATCAACTTCGTCCAAACTCATACAAAACACTCAACAACCATTTTAAACACCCTTGCATTTAAAATATATATAAATGAATCAAAATGACAACTCTCGGTCCACATAATCATTTATTGTGCACGAGTGGAACATTAACAGTTGCAAAGTATCGAAAAACTACTCTTATTCACTCAATATGAACCGAGAATGAAGTTACAGATGTCGAATGAACGTAATCAGACGTTAAGGATAAAACTCAATGTGTGATCAATGAATAAATAGTCAAATCAAGCTAACACGACCAAGTGAATTAGATTTACATGAATATCCAACAAAATTATGTAATAATATATTTATGCATCAAAGTATTCGCGAGAGTTTACAATAAATCATGGGAAATGAGCTACGTATACAAACTCATTACACAACGAGAGTTCTCGCATGGATAGTTTTTGCTTGTTGTAAAAACATGCAATCCTATGCGGTTTCCCTGATCAAACCTTTTAAACACACTCCTATGCTAATTTAATCAAATCAAACCGTAATGATAATTGAAATCACACTAAACGATAACAAAAGGAAAGTTTGAATACACTATTAAAACCAAAACTAAATCGTATAAGGAGACCACATAAATCAACCTTTAACAGATCAACTTCTACCAAATTCATACAAAACTCGAAAGTTGCAAGAGGTGAGTTCTAGATCCCTGGTTTTAAATGTTTTAACTTGTTTTGGGGCTGGAAATGCACGTTTTAATGTTTTTTTATTAAAGTCGGGTGTGTACCCGTATATGTATGTGTGTGCCCTGTTGGGTGGGTTTATGATTTGGGAAGATTTTGATTATGTTCATGTTGTATGCTTGTTTTGATGCTTAGTATGTTAGAACTAGGCTTGGAACAGGTTAGAATGATGATTTGGGGGTCTGAAAATGTTGTTAGTTAGAAAACAGTTGGCCATACGCTCAAGGTTCATGCGCACATATAGTGCCCATGCGCCTAGAATTATGCCCAGGTACCTAAGTGTTCCCATGCGCCCAACTGCCCAAACGCCTAAGTGCCCATGCACCTAAGTCAGGCCCATGCGCCTACATAGTACCCATGCGCCCAGAAAGTTGTCCAGATGCCTAACTTTGGCCATGTGCCTAAAACCTGCCCATGCGCCTAAGTGTTCCCATGCGCCTAAGCATTCATGCGCCCGCATAATGGCCGAGCGCCTGCATAGTGCCCATGCGCCTAAAGACTTAGAAAAATATTCTGAAATTTTTGGGAAAAAGGGGCATTTAGGCTATGACTTGGGATGCTTCCGGGGTGGTGTATGGTGATGTATGGTGATGTATGATGATGTTATGTGATGATGTGGTGCATGCTTTTGGCATGTTTTCTTTATGTTCCTTATTACGTAATATTTCGTGGCTTTATGTGGCGTGACTTTGTTAATGAACATAAAGTATTATGTAATGAAAGCGGAAGTTAATGTTAATGAAAAGTGGAACGTAAAGAATGAATGAAAAATCTTGCAAGCAAAATGTAAGGAGGTTTACACCCAATGAAGGGTGTTAGCTCAACTGTGTGCGGTTTAGATAACCCAGAAGGATGCACACGGGGGTCTAATCCTTGTGATTGAGCAAACGTATGGGACCCTTATCGCCTGCCCCAGGTACTAGAGTCAGCTTCGTGCATAATGTTAGGGGTCTATTTATAGACTTCGGCCCAGTAACCAGCTTCGTGCACAATGTTCGGGGTATAGCACGTGGCATTGGTCCAGATGAAAGTGAAAGATAATAATGAATGTACAAATGACGTACGATGATGAAAGATGATGAATGATAATAATGAATATTATCTATGTGTACGTATGATGTATGATCACAAATGAAAGTAAAGAATTTTTTTTTTAAAAACGAAAGTAAAGTATTTTTATTATAAAACTTGAACTCACTCAGCAATGCTGACTTTTATGCATTTTCAGTTGGCAGGTAATGGTTGCTGAGGATGGCACGGTGTGAAGCTACTTGGCAAGTTTTGGATGGCATCCATTTTGTGTAACAATGATGTTTTTGTACTGTAATGCAACCAAACGATGTATTATTTCGCAAAAGTAATTATTAATGCAAGAAATGTTTTTTGTTAAATTATTCCGCTACAATGTTTTTAGTAGATGTTAATATGTTTCTAAATTGTATGTGCGATTATTGTCCAACTGTAAGCGTTCCGGGAACGGGGCCTTACAGTAATGATCAATGAAATCACACTAAACAATAACAAAATGAATGTTTTAATACACTACTAAAACCAAAACCAAAACGTAGAAAAAGACCACATAAATCAACCTTGAACCGATCAACTTCTTCCAAACTCATACAAAACACTCAACAACCATTTTTAAACACCCTTGTATTTAAAATACATATGAATGAATCAAAATGACAACTCTCGGCCCACATAATCATTTATTGTGCACTAGTGGAACATTAACAGTTGCAAAGTATCGAAAAACTACTCTTATTCACTCAATATGAACCGAGAATGAAGTTACAGTTGTCGAATGAACGTAATCAGACGTTAAGGATAAAACTCAATGTGTGATCAATGAATAAATAGTCAAATCAAGCTAACACGACCAAGTGAATTAGATTTACATGAATTTCCAACAAAATTATGTAATAATATATTTGTGTATCTAAGTATTCACGAAAGTTTACAACAAATCATGGGAAATTAACCACGCATACAAACTCATTAAACAAAGAGAGTTCTCGCATGGACAGTTTTTTCTTGTTGTAAAAACATGCAATCCTATGCCGTTTCACTGATGAAGCCTTGTAAACACACTCCTGTGCTAATTTAATCAAACGAAACCATAATGATCAATGAAATCACAGTAAACAACAACGAAAGGAAAGTTTGAATACACTATTAAAACCAAAACTAAATCGTATAAGGAGATCACATAAATCAACCTTTAACCGAACAACTTCTGCCAAACTCATACAAAACACTCAAGAACCATCTTTAAACACCCTTGCATTTTAAATGCACATAAATGAATCAAAATGACAACTATCGGTCCACATAATCATTTATTATGCACCAGTGGAACATTAACAGTTGTAAAGTATCGAAAAACTACTCTTACTCACTCAATATGAACCGAGAATCAAGTTACAGTTGTCGAATGGATGTAATCAAATGTTAAGGATATAACACAATGTCTGATGAATAAATAAAAACTCAAATCAAGCTAACACGACCAAGTGAATTAGATTTACATGAATTTCCAACAAAATTATGTAATAATATATTTGTGTATCTAAGTATTTGCGAAAGTTTACAACAAATCATGGGAAATTAACCACGTATACAAACTCATTAGACAAAGAGAGTTCTCGCATGGATAGTTTTGGCTTGTTGTAAAAACATGCAATCCTATGCGGTTTCCCTGATGAAGCCTTGTAAACACACTCCTGTGCTAATTTAATCAAATGAAACCGTAATGATAAATGAAATCACACTAAACAATAACGAAAGGAAAGTTTGAATACACTATTAAAACCAAAACTAAATCGTATAAGGTGATCACATAAATCAACCTTTAACCGATCAACTTCTGCCAAACTCATACAAAACACTCAAGAACCATCTTTAAACACCCTTGCATTTTAAATGCACATAAATGAATCAAAATGACAACTATCGGTCCACATAATCATTTATTATGCACGAGTGGAACATTAACAGTTGTAAAGTATCAAAAAACTACTCATACTCACTCAATATGAACCGAGAATCAAGTTACAGTTCTCGAATGGATGTAACCAGACGTTAAGGATATAACACAATGTGTGATCAATAAATAAAAACTCAAATCAAGCTAACACGACCAAGTTAATTAGATTTACATGAATTTCCAACAAAATTATGTAATAATATATTTGTGTATCTAAGTATTCGCGAAAGTTTACAACAACTCATGGGAAATTAACCACGTATACAAACTCATTAAACAAAGAGAGTTCTCACATGGATAGTTTTTGCTTGTTGTAAAAACGTGCAATCCTATGCGGTTTCCCTGATGAAGCCTTGTAAACACACTCCTGTGCTAATTTAATCAAATGAAACCGTAATGATAAATGAAATCACACTAAACAATAACGAAAGGAAAGATTGAATACACTATTAAAACCAAAACTAAATCGTATAAGGTGATCACATAAATCAACCTTTAACCGATCAACTTCTGCCAAACTCATACAAAACACTCAAGAACCATCTTTAAACACCCTTGCATTTTAAATGCACATAAATGAATCAAAATGACAACTATCGGTCCACATAATCATTTATTATGCACCAGTGGAACATTACCAGTTGTAAAGTATCGAAAAACTACTCTTACTCTCTCAATATGAACCGAGAATCAAGTTACAGTTGTCGAATGGATGTAATCAGACGTTAAGGATATAACACAATGTGTGATCAATAAATAAAAACTCAAATCAAGCTAACACGACCAAGTGAATTAGATTTACATGAATTTCCAACAAAATTATGTAATAATATATTTGTGTATCTAAGTATTCGTGAAAGTTTACAACAAATCATGGGAAATTAACCACGTATACAAACTCATTAAACAAAGAGAGTTCTCGCATGGATAGTTTTTGCTTGTTGTAAAAACATGCAATCCTATGCGGTTTCCCTGATGAAGCCTTGTAAACACACTCCTGTGCTAATTTAATCAAATGAAACCGTAATGATCAATGAAATCACACTAAACAATAACGAAAGGAAAGTTTGAATACACTATTAACACCAAAACTAAATCGTATAAGGTGATCACATAAATCAACCTTTAACCGATCAACTTCTGCCAAACTCATACAAAACACTCAAGAACCATCTTTAAACACCCTTGCATTTTAAATGCACATAAATGAATCAAAATGACAACTATCGGTCCACATAATCATTTATTATGCACCAGTGGAACATTAACAGTTGTAAAGTATCGAAAAACTACTCTTACTCACTCAATATGAACCAAGAATCAAGTTACAGTTGTCGAATGGATGTAATCAGACGTTAAGGATATAACACAATGTCTGATCAATAAATAAAAACTCAAATCAAGCTAACACGACCAAGTGAATTAGATTTACATGAATTTCCAACAAAATTATGTAATAATATATTTGTGTATCTAAGTATTTGCGAAAGTTTACAACAAATCATGGGAAATTAACCACGTATACAAACTCATTAGACAAAGAGAGTTCTCGCATGGATAGTTTTGGCTTGTTGTAAAAACATGCAATCCTATGCGGTTTCCCTGATGAAGCCTTGTAAACACACTCCTGTGCTAATTTAATCAAATGAAACCGTAATGATCAATGAAATCACACTAAACAATAACGAAAGGAAAGTTTGAATACACTATTAAAACCAAAACTAAATCGTATAAGGTGATCACATAAATCAACCTTTAACCGATCAACTTCTGCCAAACTCATACAAAACACTCAAGAACCATCTTTAAACACCCTTGCATTTTAAATGCACATAAATGAATCAAAATGACAACTATCGGTCCACATAATCATTTATTATGCACCAGTGGAACATTAACAGTTGTAAAGTATCGAAAAACTACTCTTACTCTCTCAATATGAACCGAGAATCAAGTTACAGTTGTCGAATGGATGTAATCAGACGTTAAGGATATAACACAATGTGTGATCAATAAATAAAAACTCAAATCAAGCTAACACGACCAAGTTAATTAGATTTACATGAATTTCCAACAAAATTATGTAATAATATATTTGTGTATCTAAGTATTCGCGAAAGTTTACAACAAATCATGGGAAATTAACCACGTATACAAATTCATTAAACAAAGAGAGTTCTCGCATGGATAGTTTTTGCTTGTTGTAAAAACATGCAATCCTATGCGGTTTCCCTGATGAAGCCTTGTAAATACACTCCTGTGCTAATTTAATCAAATGAAACCGTAATAATAAATGAAATCACACTAAACAATAACGAAAGGAAAGATTGAATACACTATTAAAACCAAAACTAAATCGTATAAGGTGATCACATAAATCAACCTTTAACCGATCAACTTCTGCCAAACTCATACAAAACACTCAAGAACCATCTTTAAACACCCTTGCATTTTAAATGCACATAAATGAATCAAAATGACAACTATCGGTCCACATAATCATTTATTATGCACCAGTGGAACATTAACAGTTGTAAAGTATCGAAAAACTACTCTTACTCACTCAATATGAACCGAGAATCAAGTTACAGTTGTCGAATGGATGTAATCAGACGTTAAGGATATAACACAATGTGTGATCAATAAATAAAAACTCAAATCAAGCTAACACGACCAAGTTAATTAGATTTACATGAATTTCCAACAAAATTATGTAATAATATATTTGTGTATCTAAGTATTCGCGAAAGTTTACAACAAATCATGGGAAATTAACCACGTATACAAACTCATTAAACAAAGAGAGTTCTCGCATGGATAGTTTTTGCTTGTTGTAAAAACATGCAATCCTATGCGGTTTCCCTGATGAAGCCTTGTAAACACACTCCTGTGCTAATTTAATCAAATGAAACCGTAATGATAAATGAAATCACACTAAACAATAACGAAAGGAAAGATTGAATACACTATTATAACCAAAACTAAATCGTATAAGGTGATCACATAAATCAACCTTTAACCGATCAACTTCTGCCAAACTCATACAAAACACTCAAGAACCATCTTTAAACACCCTTGAATTTTAAATGCACCTAAATGAATCAAAATGACAACTATCGGTCCACATAATCATTTATTATGCACCAGTGGAACAATAACAGTTGTAAAGTATCGAAAAACTACTCTTACTCACTCAATATGAATCGAGAATCAAGTTACAGTTGTCGAATGGATGTAATCAGACGTTAAGGATATAACACAATGTGTGATCAATAAATAAAAACTCAAATCAAGCTAACACGACCAAGTGAATTAGAATTACATGAATTTCCAACAAAATTATGTAATAATATATTTGTGTATCTAAGTATTCGTGAAAGTTTACAACAAATCATGGGAAATTAACCACATATACAAACTCATTAAACAAAGAGAGTTCTCGCATGGATAGTTTTTGCTTGTTGTAAAAACATGCAATCCTATGCGGTTTCCCTGATGAAGCCTTGTAAACACACTCCTGTGCTAATTTAATCAAATGAAACCGTAATGATAAATGAAATCACACTAAACAATAACGAAAGGAAAGTTTGAATACACTATTAAAACCAAAACTAAATCGTATAAGGTGATCACATAAATCAACCTTTAACCGATCAACTTCTGCCAAACTCATACAAAACACTCAAGAACCATCTTTAAACACCCTTGCATTTTAAATGCACATAAATGAATCAAAATGACAACTATCGGTCCACATAATCATTTATTATGCACCAGTGGAACATTAACAGTTGTAAAGTATCAAAAAACTACTCATACTCACTCAATATGAACCGAGAATCAAGTTACAGTTCTCGAATGGATGTAACCAGACGTTAAGGATATAACACAATGTGTGATCAATAAATAAAAACTCAAATCAAGCTAACACGACCAAGTTAATTAGATTTACATGAATTTCCAACAAAATTATGTAATAATATATTTGTGTATCTAAGTATTCGCGAAAGTTTACAACAAATCATGGGAAATTAACCACGTATACAAACTCATTAAACAAAGAGAGTTCTCACATGGATAGTTTTTGCTTGTTGTAAAAACGTGCAATCCTATGCGGTTTCCCTGATGAAGCCTTGTAAACACACTCCTGTGCTAATTTAATCAAATGAAACCGTAATGATAAATGAAATCACACTAAACAATAACGAAAGGAAAGATTGAATACACTATTAAAACCAAAACTAAATCGTATAAGGTGATCACATAAATCAACCTTTAACCGATCAACTTCTACCAAACTCATACCAAACACTCAAGAACCATCTTTAAACACCCTTGAATTTTAAATGCACCTAAATGAATCAAAATGACAACTATCGGTCCACATAATCATTTATTATGCACCAGTGGAACAATAACAGTTGTAAAGTATCGAAAAACTACTCTTACTCACTCAATATGAATCGAGAATCAAGTTACAGTTGTCGAATGGATGTAATCAGACGTTAAGGATATAACACAATGTGTGATCAATAAATAAAAACTCAAATCAAGCTAACACGACCAAGTGAATTAGATTTACATGAATTTCCAACAAAATTATGTAATAATATATTTGTGTATCTAAGTATTCGTGAAAGTTTACAACAAATCATGGGAAATTAACCACATATACAAACTCATTAAACAAAGAGAGTTCTCGCATGGATAGTTTTTGCTTGTTGTAAAAACATGCAATCCTATGCGGTTTCCCTGATGAAGCCTTGTAAACACACTCCTGTGCTAATTTAATCAAATGAAACCGTAATGATAAATGAAATCACACTAAACAATAACGAAAGGAAAGTTTGAATACACTATTAAAACCAAAACTAAATCGTATAAGGTGATCACATAAATCAACCTTTAACCGATCAACTTCTGCCAAACTCATACAAAACACTCAAGAACCATCTTTAAACACCCTTGCATTTTAAATGCACATAAATGAATCAAAATGACAACTATCGGTCCACATAATCATTTATTATGCACCAGTGGAACATTAACAGTTGTAAAGTATCAAAAAACTACTCATACTCACTCAATATGAACCGAGAATCAAGTTACAGTTCTCGAATGGATGTAACCAGACGTTAAGGATATAACACAATGTGTGATCAATAAATAAAAACTCAAATCAAGCTAACACGACCAAGTTAATTAGATTTACATGAATTTCCAACAAAATTATGTAATAATATATTTGTGTATCTAAGTATTCGCGAAAGTTTACAACAAATCATGGGAAATTAACCACGTATACAAACTCATTAAACAAAGAGAGTTCTCACATGGATAGTTTTTGCTTGTTGTAAAAACGTGCAATCCTATGCGGTTTCCCTGATGAAGCCTTGTAAACACACTCCTGTGCTAATTTAATCAAATGAAACCGTAATGATAAATGAAATCACACTAAACAATAACGAAAGGAAAGATTGAATACACTATTAAAACCAAAACTAAATCGTATAAGGTGATCACATAAATCAACCTTTAACCGATCAACTTCTGCCAAACTCATACAAAACACTCAAGAACCATCTTTAAACACCCTTGCATTTTAAATGCACATAAATGAATCAAAATGACAACTATCGGTCCACATAATCATTTATTATGCACCAGTGGAACATTAACAGTTGTAAAGTATCGAAAAACTACTCTTACTCTCTCAATATGAACCGAGAATCAAGTTACAGTTGTCGAATGGATGTAATCAGACGTTAAGGATATAACACAATGTGTGATCAATAAATAAAAACTCAAATCAAGCTAACACGACCAAGTGAATTAGATTTACATGAATTTCCAACAAAATTATGTAATAATATATTTGTGTATCTAAGTATTCGTGAAAGTTTACAACAAATCATGGGAAATTAACCACGTATACAAACTCATTAAACAAAGAGAGTTCTCGCATGGATAGTTTTTGCTTGTTGTAAAAACATGCAATCCTATGCGGTTTCCCTGATGAAGCCTTGTAAACACACTCCTGTGCTAATTTAATCAAATGAAACCGTAATGATCAATGAAATCACACTAAACAATAACGAAAGGAAAGTTTGAATACACTATTAACACCAAAACTAAATCGTATAAGGTGATCACATAAATCAACCTTTAACCGATCAACTTCTGCCAAACTCATACAAAACACTCAAGAACCATCTTTAAACACCCTTGCATTTTAAATGCACATAAATGAATCAAAATGACAACTATCGGTCCACATAATCATTTATTATGCACCAGTGGAACATTAACAGTTGTAAAGTATCGAAAAACTACTCTTACTCACTCAATATGAACCGAGAATCAAGTTACAGTTGTCGAATGGATGTAATCAGACGTTAAGGATATAACACAATGTCTGATCAATAAATAAAAACTCAAATCAAGCTAACACGACCAAGTGAATTAGATTTACATGAATTTCCAACAAAATTATGTAATAATATATTTGTGTATCTAAGTATTTGCGAAAGTTTACAACAAATCATGGGAAATTAACCACGTATACAAACTCATTAGACAAAGAGAGTTCTCGCATGGATAGTTTTGGCTTGTTGTAAAAACATGCAATCCTATGCGGTTTCCCTGATGAAGCCTTGTAAACACACTCCTGTGCTAATTTAATCAAATGAAACCGTAATGATCAATGAAATCACACTAAACAATAACGAAAGGAAAGTTTGAATACACTATTAAAACCAAAACTAAATCGTATAAGGTGATCACATAAATCAACCTTTAACCGATCAACTTCTGCCAAACTCATACAAAGCACTCAAGAACCATCTTTAAACACCCTTGCATTTTAAATGCACATAAATGAATCAAAATGACAACTATCGGTCCACATAATCATTTATTATGCACCAGTGGAACATTAACAGTTGTAAAGTATCGAAAAACTACTCTTACTCTCTCAATATGAACCGAGAATCAAGTTACAGTTGTCGAATGGATGTAATCAGACGTTAAGGATATAACACAATGTGTGATCAATAAATAAAAACTCAAATCAAGCTAACACGACCAAGTTAATTAGATTTACATGAATTTCCAACAAAATTATGTAATAATATATTTGTGTATCTAAGTATTCGCGAAAGTTTACAACAAATCATGGGAAATTAACCACGTATACAAATTCATTAAACAAAGAGAGTTCTCGCATGGATAGTTTTTGCTTGTTGTAAAAACATGCAATCCTATGCGGTTTCCCTGATGAAGCCTTGTAAATACACTCCTGTGCTAATTTAATCAAATGAAACCGTAATGATAAATGAAATCACACTAAACAATAACGAAAGGAAAGATTGAATACACTATTAAAACCAAAACTAAATCGTATAAGGTGATCACATAAATCAACCTTTAACCGATCAACTTCTGCCAAACTCATACAAAACACTCAAGAACCATCTTTAAACACCCTTGCATTTTAAATGCACATAAATGAATCAAAATGACAACTATCGGTCCACATAATCATTTATTATGCACCAGTGGAACATTAACAGTTGTAAAGTATCGAAAAACTACTTTTACTCACTCAATATGAACCGAGAATCAAGTTACAGTTGTCGAATGGATGTAATCAGACGTTAAGGATATAACACAATGTGTGATCAATAAATAAAAACTCAAATCAAGCTAACACGACCAAGTTAATTAGATTTACATGAATTTCCAACAAAATTATGTAATAATATATTTGTGTATCTAAGTATTCGCGAAAGTTTACAACAAATCATGGGAAATTAACCACGTATACAAACTCATTAAACAAAGAGAGTTCTCGCATGGATAGTTTTTGCTTGTTGTAAAAACATGCAATCCTATGCGGTTTCCCTGATGAAGCCTTGTAAACACACTCCTGTGCTAATTTAATCAAATGAAACCGTAATGATAAATGAAATCACACTAAACAATAACGAAAGGAAAGATTGAATACACTATTAAAACCAAAACTAAATCGTATAAGGTGATCACATAAATCAACCTTTAACCGATCAACTTCTGCCAAACTCATACAAAACACTCAAGAACCATCTTTAAACACCCTTGAATTTTAAATGCACCTAAATGAATCAAAATGACAACTATCGGTCCACATAATCATTTATTATGCACCAGTGGAACAATAACAGTTGTAAAGTATCGAAAAACTACTCTTACTCACTCAATATGAATCGAGAATCAAGTTACAGTTGTCGAATGGATGTAATCAGACGTTAAGGATATAACACAATGTGTGATCAATAAATAAAAACTCAAATCAAGCTAACACGACCAAGTGAATTAGATTTACATGAATTTCCAACAAAATTATGTAATAATATATTTGTGTATCTAAGTATTCGTGAAAGTTTACAACAAATCATGGGAAATTAACCACATATACAAACTCATTAAACAAAGAGAGTTCTCGCATGGATAGTTTTTGCTTGTTGTAAAAACATGCAATCCTATACGGTTTCCCTGATGAAGCCTTGTAAACACACTCCTGTGCTAATTTAATCAAATGAAACCGTAATGATCAATGAAATCACACTAAACAATAACGAAAGAAAAGTTTGAATACACTATTAACACCAAAACTAAATCGTATAAGGTGATCACATAAATCAACCTTTAACCGATCAACTTCTGCCAAACTCATACAAAACACTCAAGAACCATCTTTAAACACCCTTGCATTTTAAATGCACATAAATGAATCAAAATGACAACTATCGGTCCACATAATCATTTATTATGCACCAGTGGAACATTAACAGTTGTAAAGTATCGAAAAACTACTCTTACTCACTCAATATGAACCGAGAATCAAGTTACAGTTGTCGAATGGATGTAATCAGACGTTAAGGATATAACACAATGTGTGATCAATAAATAAAAATTCAAATCAAGCTAACACGACCAAGTGAATTAGATTTACATGAATTTCCAACAAAATTATGTAATAATATATTTGTGTATCTAAGTATTCGCGAAAGTTTACAACAAATCATGGGAAATTAACCACGTATACAAACTCATTAAACAAAGAGAGTTCTCGCATGGATAGTTTTTGCTTGTTGTAAAAACATGCAATCCTATGCGGTTTCCCTGATGAACCTTGTAAACACACTCTTGTGCTAATTTAATCAAATGAAACCGTAATGATAAATGAAATCACACTAAACAATAACGAAAGGAAAGTTTGAATACACTATTAAAACCAAAACTAAATCGTATAAGGTGATCACATAAATCAACCTTTAACCGATCAATTTCTGCAAAACTCATACAAAACACTCAAGAACCATCTTTAAACACCCTTGCATTTTAAATGCACATAAATGAATCAAAATAACAACTATCGGTCCACATAATCATTTATTATGCACTAGTGGAACATTAACAGTTGTAAAGTATCGAAAAACTACTCTTACTCACTCAATATGAACCGAGAATCAATTTACAGTTGTCGAATGGATGTAATCAGACGTTAAGGATATAACACAATGTGTGATCAATAAATAAAAACTCAAATCAAGCTAACAAGACCAAGTGAATTAGATTTACATGAATTTCCAACAAAATTATGTAATAATATATTTGTGTATCTAAGTATTCGCGAAAGTTTACAACAAATCATGGGAAATTAACCACGTATACAAACTCATTAAACAAAGAGAGTTCTCACATGGATAGTTTTTGCTTGTTGTAAAAACATGGAATCCTATGCGGTTTCCCTGATGAAGCCTTGTAAACACACTACTGTGCTAATTTAATCAAATGAAACCGTAATGATAAATGAAAACACACTAAACAATAACGAAAGGAAAGTTTGAATACACTATTAAAACCAAAACTAAATCGTATAAGGTGATCACATAAATCAACCTTTAACCGATCAACTTCTGCCAAACTCATACAAAACACTCAAGAACCATCTTTAAACACCCTTGCATTTTAAATGCACATAAATGAATCAAAATGACAACTATCGGTCCACATAATCATTTATTATGCACCAGTGGAACATTAACAGTTGTAAAGTATCGAAAAACTACTCTTACTCACTCAATATGAACCGAGAATCAAGTTACAATTGTCGAATGGATGTAATCAGACGTTAAGGATATAACACAATGTGTGATCAATAAATAAAAACTCAAATCAAGCTAACACGACCAAGTGAATTAGATTTACATGAATTTCCAACAAAATTATGTAATAATATATTTGTGTATCTAAGTATTCGCGAAAGTTTACAACAAATCATGGGAAATTAACCACGTATACAAACTCATTAAACAAAGAGAGTTCTCGCATGGATAGTTTTTGCTTGTTGTAAAAACATGCAATCCTATGCGGTTTCCCTGATGAAGCCTTGTAAACACACTCCTGTGCTAATTTAATCAAATGAAACCATAATGATAAATGAAATCACACTAAACAATAATGAAAGGAAATATTGAATACACTATTAAAACCAAAACTAAATCGTATAAGGTGATCACATAAATCAACCTTTAACCGATCAACTTCTGCCAAACTCATACAAAACACTCAAGAACCATCTTTAAACACCCTTGCATTTTAAATGCACATAAATGAATCAAAATGACAACTATCGGTCCACATAATCATTTATTATGCACCAGTGGAACATTAACAGTTGTAAAGTATCGAAAAACTACTCTTACTCACTCAATATGAACAGAGAATCAAGTTACAGTTGTCGAATGGATGTAATCAGACGTTAAGGATATAACACAATGTGTGATCAATAAATAAAAACTCAAATCAAGCTAACACGACCAAGTGAATTAGATTTACATGAATTTCCAACAAAATTATGTAATAATATATTTGTGTATCTAAGTATTCGTGAAAGTTTACAACAAATCATGGGAAATTAACCACATATACAAACTCATTAAACAAAGAGAGTTCTCGCATGGATAGTTTTTGCTTGTTGTAAAAACATGCAATCCTATACGGTTTCCCTGATGAAGCCTTGTAAACACACTCCTGTGCTAATTTAATCAAATGAAACCGTAATGATCAATGAAATCACACTAAACAATAACGAAAGAAAAGTTTGAATACACTATTAACACCAAAACTAAATCGTATAAGGTGATCACATAAATCAACCTTTAACCGATCAACTTCTGCCAAACTCATACAAAACACTCAAGAACCATCTTTAAACACCCTTGCATTTTAAATGCACATAAATGAATCAAAATGACAACTATCGGTCCACATAATCATTTATTATGCACCAGTGGAACATTAACAGTTGTAAAGTATCGAAAAACTACTCTTACTCACTCAATATGAACCGAGAATCAAGTTACAGTTGTCGAATGGATGTAATCAGACGTTAAGGATATAACACAATGTGTGATCAATAAATAAAAATTCAAATCAAGCTAACACGACCAAGTGAATTAGATTTACATGAATTTCCAACAAAATTATGTAATAATATATTTGTGTATCTAAGTATTCGCGAAAGTTTACAACAAATCATGGGAAATTAACCACGTATACAAACTCATTAAACAAAGAGAGTTCTCGCATGGATAGTTTTTGCTTGTTGTAAAAACATGCAATCCTATGCGGTTTCCCTGATGAACCTTGTAAACACACTCTTGTGCTAATTTAATCAAATGAAACCGTAATGATAAATGAAATCACACTAAACAATAACGAAAGGAAAGTTTGAATACACTATTAAAACCAAAACTAAATCGTATAAGGTGATCACATAAATCAACCTTTAACCGATCAATTTCTGCAAAACTCATACAAAACACTCAAGAACCATCTTTAAACACCCTTGCATTTTAAATGCACATAAATGAATCAAAATAACAACTATCGGTCCACATAATCATTTATTATGCACTAGTGGAACATTAACAGTTGTAAAGTATCGAAAAACTACTCTTACTCACTCAATATGAACCGAGAATCAATTTACAGTTGTCGAATGGATGTAATCAGACGTTAAGGATATAACACAATGTGTGATCAATAAATAAAAACTCAAATCAAGCTAACAAGACCAAGTGAATTAGATTTACATGAATTTCCAACAAAATTATGTAATAATATATTTGTGTATCTAAGTATTCGCGAAAGTTTACAACAAATCATGGGAAATTAACCACGTATACAAACTCATTAAACAAAGAGAGTTCTCACATGGATAGTTTTTGCTTGTTGTAAAAACATGGAATCCTATGCGGTTTCCCTGATGAAGCCTTGTAAACACACTACTGTGCTAATTTAATCAAATGAAACCGTAATGATAAATGAAAACACACTAAACAATAACGAAAGGAAAGTTTGAATACACTATTAAAACCAAAACTAAATCGTATAAGGTGATCACATAAATCAACCTTTAACCGATCAACTTCTGCCAAACTCATACAAAACACTCAAGAACCATCTTTAAACACCCTTGCATTTTAAATGCACATAAATGAATCAAAATGACAACTATCGGTCCACATAATCATTTATTATGCACCAGTGGAACATTAACAGTTGTAAAGTATCGAAAAACTACTCTTACTCACTCAATATGAACCGAGAATCAAGTTACAATTGTCGAATGGATGTAATCAGACGTTAAGGATATAACACAATGTGTGATCAATAAATAAAAACTCAAATCAAGCTAACACGACCAAGTGAATTAGATTTACATGAATTTCCAACAAAATTATGTAATAATATATTTGTGTATCTAAGTATTCGCGAAAGTTTACAACAAATCATGGGAAATTAACCACGTATACAAACTCATTAAACAAAGAGAGTTCTCGCATGGATAGTTTTTGCTTGTTGTAAAAACATGCAATCCTATGCGGTTTCCCTGATGAAGCCTTGTAAACACACTCCTGTGCTAATTTAATCAAATGAAACCATAATGATAAATGAAATCACACTAAACAATAATGAAAGGAAAGATTGAATACACTATTAAAACCAAAACTAAATCGTATAAGGTGATCACATAAATCAACCTTTAACCGATCAACTTCTGCCAAACTCATACAAAACACTCAAGAACCATCTTTAAACACCCTTGCATTTTAAATGCACATAAATGAATCAAAATGACAACTATCGGTCCACATAATCATTTATTATGCACCAGTGGAACATTAACAGTTGTAAAGTATCGAAAAACTACTCTTACTCACTCAATATGAACAGAGAATCAAGTTACAGTTGTCGAATGGATGTAATCAGACGTTAAGGATATAACACAATGTGTGATCAATAAATAAAAACTCAAATCAAGCTAACACGACCAAGTGAATTAGATTTACATGAATTTCCAACAAAATTATGTAATAATATATTTGTGTATCTAAGTATTCGTGAAAGTTTACAACAAATCATGGGAAATTAACCACGTATACAAACTCATTAAACAAAGAGAGTTCTCGCATGGATAGTTTTTGCTTGTTGTAAAAACATGCAATCCTATGCGGTTTCCCTGATGAAGCCTTGTAAACACACTCCTGTGCTAATTTAATCAAATGAAACCGTAATGATAAATGAAATCACACTAAACAATAACGAAAGGAAAGTTTGAATACACTATTAAAACCAAAACTAAATCGTATAAGGTGATCACATAAAACAACCTTTAACCGATCAACTTCTGCCAAACTCATACAAAACACTCAAGAACCATCTTTAAACACCCTTGCATTTTAAATGCACATAAATGAATCAAAATGACAACTATCGGTCCACATAATCATTTATTATGCACCAGTGGAACATTAACAGTTGTAAAGTATCGAAAAACTACTCTTACTCACTCAATATGAACCGAGAATCAAGTTACAGTTGTCGAATGGATGTAATCAGACGTTAAGGATATAACACAATGTGATCAATAAATAAAAACTCAAATCAAGCTAACACGACCAAGTGAATTAGATTTACATGAATTTCGAACAAAATTATGTAATAATATATTTGTGTATCTAAGTATTCGTGAAAGTTTACAACAAATCTTGGGAAATTAACCACGTATACAAACTCATTAAACAAAGAGAGTTCTCGCATGGATAGTTTTTGCTTGTTGTAAAAACATGCAATCCTATGCGATTTCCCTGATGAAGCCTTGTAAACACACTCCTGTGCTAATTTAATCAAATGAAACTGTAATGATCAATGAAATCACACTAAACAATAACGAAAGCAAAGTTTGAATACACTATTAACACCAAAACTAAATCGTATAAGGTGATCACATAAATCAACCTTTAACCGATCAACTTCTGCCAAACTCATACAAAACACTCAAGAACCATCTTTAAACACCCTTGCATTTTAAATACACATAAATGAATCAAAATAACAACTATCGGTCCACATAATCATTTATTATGCACCAGTGGAACATTAACAGTTGTAAAGTATCGAAAAACTACTCTTATTCACTCAATATGAACCGAGAATCAAGTTACAGTTGTCGAATGGATGTAATCAGATGTTAAGGATATAACTCAATGTGTGATCAATAAATAAAAACTCAAATCAAGCTAACACGACCAAGTGAATTAGATTTACATGAATTTCCAACAAAATTATGTAATAATATTTATGTTTATCTAAGTATTCGCGAAAGTTTACAACAAATCATGGGAAATTAACCACGTATACAAACTCATTAAACAAAGAGAGTTCTCGCAGGGATAGTTTTTGCTTGTTGTAAAAACATGCAATCCTATGCGGTTTCCCTGATGAAGCCTTGTAAACACACTCCTGTGCTAATTTAATCAAATGAAACCGTAATGATAAATGAAATCACACTAAACAATAACGAAAGGAAAGTTTGAATACACTATTAAAACCAAAACTAAATCGTATAAGGTGATCACATAAATCAACCTTTAACCGATCAACTTCTGCCAAACTCATACAAAACACTCAAGAACCATCTTTAAACACCCTTGCATTTTAAATGCACATAAATGAATCAAAATGACAACTATCGGTCCACATAATCATTTATTATGCACCAGTGGAACATTAACAGTTGTAAAGTATCGAAAAACTACTCTTACTCACTCAATATGAACCGAGAATCAAGTTACAGTTGTCGAATGGATGTAATCAGACGTTAAGGATATAACACAATGTGTGATCAATAAATAAAAACTCAAATCAAGCTAACACGACCAAGTGAATTAGATTTACATGAATTTCCAACAAAATTATGTAATAATATATTTGTGTATCTAAGTATTCGCGAAAGTTTACAACAAATCATGGGAAATTAACCACGTATACAAACTCATTAAACAAAGAGAGTTCTCGCATGGATAGTTTTTGCTTGTTGTAAAAACATGCAATCCTATGCGGTTTCCCTGATGAAGCCTTGTAAACACACTCCTGTGCTAATTTAATCAAATGAAACCATAATGATAAATGAAATCACACTAAACAATAATGAAAGGAAAGATTGAATACACTATTAAAACCAAAACTAAATCGTATAAGGTGATCACATAAATCAACCTTTAACCGATCAACTTCTGCCAAACTCATACAAAACACTCAAGAACCATCTTTAAACACCCTTGCATTTTAAATGCACATAAATGAATCAAAATGACAACTATCGGTCCACATAATCATTTATTATGCACCAGTGGAACATTAACAGTTGTAAAGTATCGAAAAACTACTCTTACTCACTCAATATGAACAGAGAATCAAGTTACAGTTGTCGAATGGACGTAATCAGACGTTAAGGATATAACACAATGTGTGATCAATAAATAAAAACTCAAATCAAGCTAACACGACCAAGTGAATTAGATTTACATGAATTTCCAACAAAATTATGTAATAATATATTTGTGTATCTAAGTATTCGTGAAAGTTTACAACAAATCATGGGAAATTAACCACGTATACAAACTCATTAAACAAAGAGAGTTCTCGCATGGATAGTTTTTGCTTGTTGTAAAAACATGCAATCCTATGCGGTTTCCCTGATGAAGCCTTGTAAACACACTCCTGTGCTAATTTAATCAAATGAAACCGTAATGATAAATGAAATCACACTAAACAATAACGAAAGGAAAGTTTGAATACACTATTAAAACCAAAACTAAATCGTATAAGGTGATCACATAAAACAACCTTTAACCGATCAACTTCTGCCAAACTCATACAAAACACTCAAGAACCATCTTTAAACACCCTTGCATTTTAAATGCACATAAATGAATCAAAATGACAACTATCGGTCCACATAATCATTTATTATGCACCAGTGGAACATTAACAGTTGTAAAGTATCGAAAAACTACTCTTACTCACTCAATATGAACCGAGAATCAAGTTACAGTTGTCGAATGGATGTAATCAGACGTTAAGGATATAACACAATGTGATCAATAAATAAAAACTCAAATCAAGCTAACACGACCAAGTGAATTAGATTTACATGAATTTCGAACAAAATTATGTAATAATATATTTGTGTATCTAAGTATTCGTGAAAGTTTACAACAAATCTTGGGAAATTAACCACGTATACAAACTCATTAAACAAAGAGAGTTCTCGCATGGATAGTTTTTGCTTGTTGTAAAAACATGCAATCCTATGCGATTTCCCTGATGAAGCCTTGTAAACACACTCCTGTGCTAATTTAATCAAATGAAACCGTAATGATAAATGAAATCACACTAAACAATAACGAAAGGAAAGATTGAATACACTATTAAAACCAAAACTAAATCGTATAAGGTGATCACATAAATCAACCTTTAACCGATCAACTTCTGTCAAACTCATACAAAACACTCAAGAACCATCTTTAAACACCCTTGCATTTTAAATGCACATAAATGAATCAAAATGACAACTATCGGTCCACATAATCATTTATTATGCACTAGTGGAACATTAACAGTTGTAAAGTATCGAAAAACTACTCTTACTCACTCAATATGAACCGAGAATCAAGTTACAGTTGTCGAATGGATGTAATCAGACGTTAAGGATATAACACAATGTGTGATCAATAAATAAAAACTCAAATCAAGCTAACACGACCAAGTGAATTAGATTTACATGAATTTCCAACAAAATTATGTAATAATATATTTGTGTATCTAAGTATTCGTGAAAGTTTACAACAAATCATGGGAAATTAACCACGTATACAAACTCATTAAACAAAGAGAGTTCTCGCATGGATAGTTTTTGCTTGTTGTAAAAACATGCAATCCTATGCGGTTTCCCTGATGAAGCCTTGTAAACACACTCCTGTGCTAATTTAATCAAATGAAACTGTAATGATCAATGAAATCACACTAAACAATAACGAAAGCAAAGTTTGAATACACTATTAACACCAAAACTAAATCGTATAAGGTGATCACATAAATCAACCTTTAACCGATCAACTTCTGCCAAACTCATACAAAACACTCAAGAACCATCTTTAAACACCCTTGCATTTTAAATACACATAAATGAATCAAAATAACAACTATCGGTCCACATAATCATTTATTATGCACCAGTGGAACATTAACAGTTGTAAAGTATCGAAAAACTACTCTTATTCACTCAATATGAACCGAGAATCAAGTTACAGTTGTCGAATGGATGTAATCAGATGTTAAGGATATAACTCAATGTGTGATCAATAAATAAAAACTCAAATCAAGCTAACACGACCAAGTGAATTAGATTTACATGAATTTCCAACAAAATTATGTAATAATATTTATGTTTATCTAAGTATTCGCGAAAGTTTACAACAAATCATGGGAAATTAACCACGTATACAAACTCATTAAACAAAGAGAGTTCTCGCATGGATAGTTTTTGCTTGTTGTAAAAACATGCAATCCTATGCGGTTTCCCTAATGAAGCCTTGTAAACACACTCCTGTGCTAATTTAATCAAATGAAACCGTAATGATAAATGAAATCACACTAAACAATAACGAAAGGAAAGTTTGAATACACTATTAAAACCAAAACTAAATCGTATAAGGTGATCACATAAATCAACCTTTAACCGATCAACTTCTGCCAAACTCATACAAAACACTCAAGAACCATCTTTAAACACCCTTGCATTTTAAATGCACATAAATGAATCAAAATGACAACTATCGGTCCACATAATCATTTATTATGCACCAGTCGAACATTAACAGTTGTAAAGTATCGAAAAACTACTCTTACTCACTCAATATGAACCGAGAATCAAGTTACAGTTGTCGAATGGATGTAATCAGACGTTAAGGATATAACACAATGTGTGATCAATAAATAAAAACTCAAATCAAGCTAACACGACCAAGTGAATTAGATTTACATGAATTTCCAACAAAATTATGTAATAATATATTTGTGTATCTAAGTATTCGTGAAAGTTTACAACAAATCATGGGAAATTAACCACGTATACAAACTCCTTAAACAAAGAGAGTTCTCGCATGGATAGTTTTTGCTTGTTGTAAAAACATGCAATCCTATGCGGTTTCCCTGATGAAGCCTTGTAAACACACTCCTGTGCTAATTTAATCAAATGAAACTGTAATGATCAATGAAATCACACTAAACAATAACGAAAGCAAAGTTTGAATACACTATTAACACCAAAACTAAATCGTATAAGGTGATCACATAAATCAACCTTTAACCGATCAACTTCTGCCAAACTCATACAAAACACTCAAGAACCATCTTTAAACACCCTTGCATTTTAAATACACATAAATGAATCAAAATAACAACTATCGGTCCACATAATCATTTATTATGCACCAGTGGAACATTAACAGTTGTAAAGTATCGAAAAACTACTCTTATTCACTCAATATGAACCGAGAATCAAGTTACAGTTGTCGAATGGATGTAATCAGATGTTAAGGATATAACTCAATGTGTGATCAATAAATAAAAACTCAAATCAAGCTAACACGACCAAGTGAATTAGATTTACATGAATTTCCAACAAAATTATGTAATAATATTTATGTGTATCTAAGTATTCGCGAAAGTTTACAACAAATCATGGGAAATTAACCACGTATACAAACTCATTAAACAAAGAGAGTTCGCGCATGGATAGTTTTTGCTTGTTGTAAAAACATGCAATCCTATGCGGTTTCCCTGATGAAGCCTTGTAAACACACTCCTGTGCTAATTTAATCAAATGAAACCGTAATGATAAATGAAATCACACTAAACAATAACGAAAGGAAAGTTTGAATACACTATCAAAACCAAAACTAAATCGTATAAGGTGATCACATAAATCAACCTTTAACCGATCAACTTCTGCCAAACTCATACAAAACACTCAAGAACCATCTTTAAACACCCTTGCATTTTAAATGCACATAAATGAATCAAAATGACAACTATCGGTCCACATAATCATTTATTATGCACCAGTGGAACATTAACAGTTGTAAAGTATCGAAAAACTACTCTTACTCACTCAATATGAACCGAGAATCAAGTTACAGTTGTCGAATGGATGTAATCAGACGTTAAGGATATAACACAATGTGTGATCAATAAATAAAAACTCAAATCAAGCTAACACGACCAGGTGAATTAGATTTACATGAATTTCCAACAAAATTATGTAATAATATATTTGTGTATCTAAGTATTCGCGAAAGTTTACAACAAATCATGGGAAATTAACCACGTATACAAACTCATTAAACAAAGAGAGTTCTCGCATGGATAGTTTTTGCTTGTTGTAAAAACATGCAATCCTATGCGGTTTCCCTGATGAAGCTTTGTAATCACACTCCTGTGCTAATTTAATCAAATGAAACCGTAATGATAAATGAAATCACACTAAACAATAATGAAAGGAAAGATTGAATACACTATTAAAACCAAAACTAAATCGTATAAGGTGATCACATAAATCAACGTTTAACCGATCAACTTCTGCCAAACTCATACAAAACACTCAAGAACCATCTTTAAACACCCTTGCATTTTAAATGCACATAAATGAATCAAAATAACAACTATCGGTCCACATAATCATTTATTATGCACCAGTGGAACATTAACAGTTGTAAAGTATCGAAAAACTACTCTTACTCACTCAATATGAACCGAGAATCAAGTTACAGTTGTCGAATGGATGTAATCAGACGTTAAGGATATCACACATTGTGTGATCAATAAATAAAAACTCAAATCAAGCTAACACGACCAAGTGAATTAGATTTACATGAATTTCCAACAAAATTATGTAATAATATATTTGTGTATCTAAGTATTCGTGAAAGTTTACAACAAATCATGGGAAATTAACCACGTATACAAACTCATTAAACAAAGAGAGTTTCTCGCATGGATAGTTTTTGCTTGTTGTAAAAACATGCAATCCTATGCGGTTTCCCTGATGAAGCCTTGTAAACACACTCCTGTGCTAATTTAATCAAATGAAACTGTAATGATCAATGAAATCACACTAAACAATAACGAAAGCAAAGTTTGAATACACTATTAACACCAAAACTAAATCGTATAAGGTGATCACATAAATCAACCTTTAACCGATCAACTTCTGCCAAACTCATACAAAACACTCAAGAACCATCTTTAAACACCCTTGCATTTTAAATACACATAAATGAATCAAAATAACAACTATCGGTCCACATAATCATTTATTATGCACCAGTGGAACATTAACAGTTGTAAAGTATCGAAAAACTACTCTTATTCACTCAATATGAACCGAGAATCAAGTTACAGTTGTCGAATGGATGTAATCAGATGTTAAGGATATAACTCAATGTGTGATCAATAAATAAAAACTCAAATCAAGCTAACACGACCAAGTGAATTAGATTTACATGAATTTCCAACAAAATTATGTAATAATATTTATGTGTATCTAAGTATTCGCGAAAGTTTACAACAAATCATGGGAAATTAACCACGTATACAAACTCATTAAACAAAGAGAGTTCTCGCATGGATAGTTTTTGCTTGTTGTAAAAACATGCAATCCTATGCGGTTTCCCTTATGAAACCTTGTAAACACACTCCTGTGCTAATTTAATCAAATGAAACCGTAATGATAAATGAAATCACACTAAACAATAACGAAAGGAAAGTTTGAATACACTATTAAAACCAAAACTAAATCGTATAAGGTGATCACATAAATCAACCTTTAACCGATCAACTTCTGCCAAACTCATACAAAACACTCAAGAACCATCTTTAAACACCCTTGCATTTTAAATGCACATAAATGAATCAAAATGACAACTATCGGTCCACATAATCATTTATCATGCACCAGTCGAACATTAACAGTTGTAAAGTATCGAAAAACTACTCTTACTCACTCAATATGAACCGAGAATCAAGTTACAGTTGTCGAATGGATGTAATCAGACGTTAAGGATATAACACAATGTGTGATCAATAAATAAAAACTCAAATCAAGCTAACACGACCAAGTGAATTAGATTTACATGAATTTCCAACAAAATTATGTAATAATATATTTGTGTATCTAAGTATTCGCGAAAGTTTACAACAAATCATGGGAAATTAACCACGTATACAAACTCATTAAACAAAGAGAGTTCTCGCATGGATAGTTTTTGCTTGTTGTAAAAACATGCAATCCTATGCGGTTTCCCTGATGAAGCCTTGTAAACACACTCCTGTGCTAATTTAATCAAATGAAACTGTAATGATCAATGAAATCACACTAAACAATAACGAAAGCAAAGTTTGAATACACAATTAACACCAAAACTAAATCGTATAAGGTGATCACATAAATCAACCTTTAACCGATCAACTTCTGCCAAACTCATACAAAACACTCAAGAACCATCTTTAAACACCCTTGCATTTTAAATACACATAAATGAATCAAAATAACAACTATCGGTCCACATAATCATTTATTATGCACCAGTGGAACATTAACAGTTGTAAAGTATCGAAAAACTACTCTTATTCACTCAATATGAACCGAGAATCAAGTTACAGTTGTCGAATGGATGTAATCAGATGTTAAGGATATAACTCAATGTGTGATCAATAAATAAAAACTCAAATCAAGCTAACACGACCAAGTGAATTAGATTTACATGAATTTCCAACAAAATTATGTAATAATATTTATGTGTATCTAAGTATTCGCGAAAGTTTACAACAAATCATGGGAAATTAACCACGTATACAAACTCATTAAACAAAGAGAGTTCTCGCATGGATAGTTTTTGCTTGTTGTAAAAACATGCAATCCTATGCGGTTTCCCTGATGAAGCCTTGTAAACACACTCCTGTGCAAATTTAATCAAATGAAACCGTAATGATAAATGAAATCACACTAAACAATAACGAAAGGAAAGTTTGAATACACTATTAAAACCAAAACTAAATCGTATAAGGTGATCACATAAATCAACCTTTAACCGATCAACTTCTGCCAAACTCATACAAAACACTCAAGAACCATCTTTAAACACCCTTGCATTTTAAATGCACATAAATGAATCAAAATGACAACTATAGGTCCACATAATCATTTATTATGCACCAGTGGAACATTAACAGTTGTAAAGTATCGAAAAACTACTCTTACTCACTCAATATGAACCGAGAATCAAGTTACAGTTGTCGAATGGATGTAATCAGACGTTAAGGATATAATACAATGTGTGATCAATAAATAAAAACTCAAATCAAGCTAACACGACCAAGTGAATTAGATTTACATGAATTTCCAACAAAATTATGTAATAATATATTTGTGTATCTAAGTATTCGCGAAAGTTTACAACAAATCATGGGAAATTAACCACGTATACAAACTCATTAAACAAAGAGAGTTCTCGCATGGATAGTTTTTGCCTGTTGTAAAAACATGCAATCCTATGCGGTTTCCCTGATGAAGCCTTGTAAACACACTCCTGTACTAATTTAATCAAATGAAACCGTAATGATAAATGAAATCACACTAAACAATAACGAAAGGAAAGTTTGAATACATTATTAAAACCAAAACTAAATCGTATAAGGTGATCACATAAATCAACCTTTAACCGATCAACTTCTGCCAAACTCATACAAAACACTCAAGAACCATCTTTAAACACCCTTGCATTTTAAATGCACATAAATGAATCAAAATGACAACTATCGGTCCACATAATCATTTATTATGAACCAGTGGAACATTAACAGTTGTAAAGTATCGAAAAACTACTCTTACTCACTCAATATGAACCGAGAATCAAGTTACAGTTGTCGAATGGATGTAATCAGACGTTAAGGATATAACACAATGTGTGATCAATAAATAAAAACTCAAATCAAGCTAACACGACCAAGTGAATTAGATTTACATGAATTTCCAACAAAATTATGTAATAATATATTTGTGTATCTAAGTATTCGCGAAAGTTTACAACAAATCATGGGAAATTAACCACGTATACAAACTCATTAAACAAAGAGAGTTCTCGCATGGATAGTTTTTGTTTGTTGTAAAAACATGCAATCCTATGCGGTTTCCCTGATGAAGCTTTGTAATCACACTCCTGTGCTAATTTAATCAAATGAAAACGTAATGATAAATGAAATCACACTAAACAATAATGAAAGGAAAGATTGAATACACTATTAAAACCAAAACTAAATCGTATAAGGTGATCACATAAATCAACGTTTAACCGATCAACTTCTGCCAAACTCATACAAAACACTCAAGAACCATCTTTAAACACCCTTGCATTTTAAATGCACATAAATGAATCAAAATAACAACTATCGGTCCACATAATCATTTATTATGCACCAGTGGAACATTAACAGTTGTAAAGTATCGAAAAACTACTCTTACTCACTCAATATGAACCGAGAATCAAGTTACAGTTGTCGAATGGATGTAATCAGACGTTAAGGATATAACACAATGTGTGATCAATAAATAAAAACTCAAATCAAGCTAACACGACCAAGTGAATTAGATTTACATGAATTTGCAACAAAATTATGTAATAATATATTTGTGTATCTAAGTATTCACGAAAGTTTACAACAAATCATGGGAAATTAACCACGTATACAAACTCATTAAACAAAGAGAGTTCTCGCATGGATAGTGTTTGGTTGTTGTAAAATCATGCAATCCTATGCGGTTTCCCTGATGAAGCCTTGTAAACACACTCCTGTGCTAATTTAATCAAATGAAACCGTAATGATAAATGAAATTAAACTAAACAATAACGAAAGGAAAGATTGAATACACTATTAAAACCAAAACTAAATCGTATAAGGTGATCACATAAATCAACCTTTAACCGATCAACTTCTGCCAAACTCATACAAAACACTCAAGAACCATCTTTAAACACCCTTGCATTTTAAATGCACATAAATGAATCAAAATGACAACTATCGGTCCACATAATCATTTATTATTCACCAGTGGAACATTAACAGTTGTAAAGTATCGAAAAACTACTCTTACTCACTCAATATGAACCGAGAATCAAGTTACAGTTGTCGAGTGGATGTAATCAGACGTTAAGGATATAACACAATGTGTGATCAATAAATAAAAACTCAAATCAAGCTAACACAACCAAGTGAATTAGATTTACATGAATTTCCAACAAAATTATGTAATAATATATTTGTGTATCTAAGTATTCGTGAAAGTTTACAACAAATCATGGGAAATTAACCACGTATACAATCTCATTAAACAAAGAGAGTTCTCGCATGGATAGTTTTTGCTTGTTGTAAAAACATGCAATCCTATGCGGTTTCCCTGATGAAGCCTTGTAAACACACTCCTGTGCTAATTTAATCAAATGAAACCGTAATGATCAATGAAATCACACTAAACAATAACGAAAGGAAAGTTCGAATACACTATTAACACCAAAACTAAATCGTATAAGGTGATCACATAAATCAACCTTTAACCGATCAACTTCTGCCAAACTCATACAAAACACACAAGAACCATCTTTAAACACCCTTGCATTTTAAATGCACATAAATGAATCAAAATGACAACTATCGGTCCACATAATCATTTATTATGCACCAGTGGAACATTAACAGTTGTAAAGTATCGAAAAACTACTCTTATTCACTCAATATGAACCGAGAATCAAGTTACAGTTGTCGAATGGATGTAATCAGACGTTAAGGATATAACACAATGTGTGATCAATAAATAAAAACTCAAATCAAGCTAACACGACCAAGTGAATTAGATTTACATGAATTTCCAACAAAATTATGTAATAATATATTTGTGTATCTAAGTATTCGCGAAAGTTTACAACTAATCATGGGAAATTAACCACGTATACAAACTTATTAAACAAAGAGAGTTCTCGCATGGATAGTTTTTGATTGTTGTAAAAACATGCAATTCTATGCGGTTTCCCTGATGAAGCCTTGTAAACACACTCCTGTGCTAATTTAATCAAAGGAAACCGTAATGATAAATGAAATCACACTAAACAATAACGAAAGGAAAGATTGAATACACTATTAAAACCAAAACTAAATCGTATAAGGTGATCACATCAATCAACCTTTAACCGATCAACTTCTGCCAAACTCATACAAAACACTCAAGAACCATCTTTAAACACCCTTGCGTTTTAAATGCACATAAATGATCAAAATGACAACTATCGGTCCACATAATCATTTATTATGCACCAGTGGAACATTAACACTTTTAAAGTATCGAAAAACTACTCTTACTCACTCAATATGAACCGAGAATCAAGTTACAGTTGTCGAATGGATGTAATCAGACGTTAAGGATATAACACAATGTGTGATCAATAAATAAAAACTCAAATCAAGCTAACACGACCAAGTGAATTAGATTTACATGAATTTCCAACAAAATTATGTAATAATATATTTGTGTATCTAAGTATTCGTGAAAGTTTACAACAAATCATGGGAAATTAACCACGTATACAAACTCATTAAACAAAGAGAGTTCTCGCATGGATAGTTTTTGCTTGTTGTAAAAACATGCAATCCTATGCGGTTTCCCTGATGAAGCCTTGTAAACACACTCCTGTGCTAATTTAATCAAATGAAACCGTAATGATCAATGAAATCACACTAAACAATAACGAAAGAAAAGTTTGAATACACTATTAACACCAAAACTAAATCGTATAAGGTGATCACATAAATCAACCTTTAACCGATCAACTTCTGCCAAACTCATACAAAACACTCAAGAACCATCTTTAAACACCCTTGCATTTTAAATGCACATAAATGAATCAAAATGACAACTATCGGTCCACATAATCATTTATTATGCACCAGTGGAACATTAACAGTTGTAAAGTATCGAAAAACTACTCTTATTCACTCAATATGAACCGAGAATCAAGTTACAGTTGTCGAATGGATGTAATCAGACGTTAAGGATATAACACAATGTGTGATCAATAAATAAAAACTCAAATCAAGCTAACACGACCAAGTGAATTAGATTTATATGAATTTCCAACAAAATTATGTAATAATATATTTGTGTATCTAAGTATTCGCGAAAGTTTACAACAAATCATGGGAAATTAACCACGTATACAAACTTATTAAACAAAGAGAGTTCTCGCATGGATAGTTTTTGATTGTTGTAAAAACATGCAATCCTATGCGGTTTCCCTGATGAAGCCTTGTAAACACACTCCTGTGCTAATTTAATCAAATGAAACCGTAATGATAAATGAAATCACACTAAACAATAACGAAAAGAAAGATTGAATACACTATTAAAACCAAAACTAAATCGTATAAGGTGATCACATCAATCAACCTTTAACCGATCAACTTCTGCCAAACTCATACAAAACACTCAAGAACCATCTTTAAACACCCTTGCGTTTTAAATGCACATAAATGATCAAAATGACAACTATCGGTCCACATAATCATTTATTATGCACCAGTGGAACATTAACACTTTTAAAGTATCGAAAAACTACTCTTACTCACTCAATATGAACCGAGAATCAAGTTACAGTTATCGAATGGATGTAATCAGACATTAAGGATATAACACAATGTGTGATCAATAAATAAAAACTCAAATCAAGCTAACACGACCAAGTGAATTAGATTTACATGAATTTCCAACAAAATTATGTAATAATATATTTGTGTATCTAAGTATTCGTGAAAGTTTACAACAAATCATGGGAAATTAACCACGTATACAAACTCATTAAACAAAGAGAGTTCTCGCATGGATAGTTTTTGCTTGTTGTAAAAACATGCAATCCTATGCGGTTTCCCTGATGAAGCCTTGTAAACACACTCCTGTGCTAATTTAATCAAATGAAACCGTAATGATCAATGAAATCACACTAAACAATAACGAAAGAAAAGTTTGAATACACTATTAACACCAAAACTAAATCGTATAAGGTGATCACATAAATCAACCTTTAACCGATCAACTTCTGCCAAACTCATACAAAACACTCAAGAACCATCTTTAAACACCCTTGCATTTTAAATGCACATAAATGAATCAAAATGACAACTATCGGTCCACATAATCATTTATTATGCACCAGTGGAACATTAACAGTTGTAAAGTATCGAAAAACTACTCTTATTCACTCAATATGAACCGAGAATCAAGTTACAGTTGTCGAATGGATGTAATCAGACGTTAAGGATATAACACAATGTGTGATCAATAAATAAAAACTCAAATCAAGCTAACAAGACCAAGTGAATTAGATTTACATGAATTTCCAACAAAATTATGTAATAATATATTTGTGTATCTAAGTATTCGTGAAAGTTTACAACAAATCATGGGAAATTAACCACGTATACAAACTCATTAAACAAAGAGAGTTCTCGCATGGATAGTTTTTGCTTGTTGTAAAAACATGCAATCCTATGCGGTTTCCCTGATGAAGCCTTGTAAACACACTCCTGTGCTAATTTAATCAAATGAAACCGTAATGATCAATGAAATCACACTAAACAATAACGAAAGAAAAGTTTGAATACACTATTAACACCAAAACTAAATCGTATAAGGTGATCACATAAATCAACCTTTAACCGATCAACTTCTGCCAAACTCATACAAAACACTCAAGAACCATCTTTAAACACCCTTGCATTTTAAATGCACATAAATGAATCAAAATGACAACTATCGGTCCACATAATCATTTATTATGCACCAGTGGAACATTAACAGTTGTAAAGTATCGAAAAACTACTCTTATTCACTCAATATGAACCGAGAATCAAGTTACAGTTGTCGAATGGATGTAATCAGACGTTAAGGATATAACACAATGTGTGATCAATAAATAAAAACTCAAATCAAGCTAACACGACCAAGTGAATTAGATTTACATGAATTTCCAACAAAATTATGTAATAATATATTTGTGTATCTAAGTATTCGCGAAAGTTTACAACAAATCATGGGAAATTAACCACGTATACAAACTTATTAAACAAAGAGAGTTCTCGCATGGATAGTTTTTGATTGTTGTAAAAACATGCAATCCTATGCGGTTTCCCTGATGAAGCCTTGTAAACACACCCCTGTGCTAATTTAATCAAATGAAACCGTAATGATAAATGAAATCACACTAAACAATAACGAAAAGAAAGATTGAATACACTATTAAAACCAAAACTAAATCGTATAAGGTGATCACATCAATCAACCTTTAACCGATCAACTTCTGCCAAACTCATACAAAACACTCAAGAACCATCTTTAAACACCCTTGCGTTTTAAATGCACATAAATGATCAAAATGACAACTATCGGTCCACATAATCATTTATTATGCACCAGTGGAACATTAACACTTTTAAAGTATCGAAAAACTACTCTTACTCACTCAATATGAACCGAGAATCAAGTTACAGTTATCGAATGGATGTAATCAGACGTTAAGGATATAACACAATGTGTGATCAATAAATAAAAACTCAAATCAAGCTAACACGACCAAGTGAATTAGATTTACATGAATTTCCAACAAAATTATGTAATAATATATTTGTGTATCTAAGTATTCGTGAAAGTTTACAACAAATCATGGGAAATTAACCACGTATACAAACTCATTAAACAAAGAGAGTTCTCGCATGGATAGTTTTTGCTTGTTGTAAAAACATGCAATCCTATGCGGTTTCCCTGATGAAGCCTTGTAAACACACTCCTGTGCTAATTTAATCAAATGAAACCGTAATGATCAATGAAATCACACTAAACAATAACGAAAGAAAAGTTTGAATACACTATTAACACCAAAACTAAATCGTATAAGGTGATCACATAAATCAACCTTTAACCAATCAACTTCTGCCAAACTCATACAAAACACTCAAGAACCATCTTTAAACACCCTTGCATTTTAAATGCACATAAATGAATCAAAATGACAACTATCGGTCCACATAATCATTTATTATGCACCAGTGGAACATTAACAGTTGTAAAGTATCGAAAAACTACTCTTATTCACTCAATATGAACCGAGAATCAAGTTACAGTTGTCGAATGGATGTAATCAGACGTTAAGGATATAACACAATGTGTGATCAATAAATAAAAACTCAAATCAAGCTAACACGACCAAGTGAATTAGATTTACATGAATTTCCAACAAAATTATGTAATAATATATTTGTGTATCTAAGTATTCGTGAAAGTTTACAACAAATCATGGGAAATTAACCACGTATACAAACTCATTAAACAAAGAGAGTTCTCGCATGGATAGTTTTTGCTTGTTGTAAAAACATGCAATCCTATGCGGTTTCCCTGATGAAGCCTTGTAAATACACTCCTGTGCTAATTTAATCAAATGAAACCGTAATGATCAATGAAATCACACTAAACAATAACGAAAGAAAAGTTTTAATACACTATTAACACCAAAACTAAATCGTATAAGGTGATCACATAAATCAACCTTTAACCGATCAACTTCTGCCAAACTCATACAAAACACTCAAGAACCATCTTTAAACACCCTTGCATTTTAAATGCACATAAATGAATCAAAATGACAACTATCGGTCCACATAATCATTTATTATGCACCAGTGGAACATTAACAGTTGTAAAGTATCGAAAAACTACTCTTATTCACTCAATATGAACCGAGAATCAAGTTACAGTTGTCGAATGGATGTAATCAGACGTTAAGGATATAACACAATGTGTGATCAATAAATAAAAACTCAAATCAAGCTAACACGACCAAGTGAATTAGATTTACATGAATTTCCAACAAAATTATGTAATAATATATTTGTGTATCTAAGTATTCGCGAAAGTTTACAACAAATCATGGGAAATTAACCACGTATACAAACTTATTAAACAAAGAGAGTTCTCGCATGGATAGTTTTTGATTGTTGTAAAAACATGCAATCCTATGCGGTTTCCCTGATGAAGCCTTGTAAACACACTCCTGTGCTAATTTAATCAAATGAAACCGTAATGATAAATGAAATCACACTAAACAATAACGAAAAGAAAGATTGAATACACTATTAAAACCAAAACTAAATCGTATAAGGTGATCACATCAATCAACCTTTAACCGATCAACTTCTGCCAAACTCATACAAAACACTCAAGAACCATCTTTAAACACCCTTGCGTTTTAAATGCACATAAATGATCAAAATGACAACTATCGGTCCACATAATCATTTATTATGCACCGGTGGAACATTAACACTTTTAAAGTATCGAAAAACTACTCTTACTCACTCAATATGAACCGAGAATCAAGTTACAGTTATCGAATGGATGTAATCAGACGTTAAGGATATAACACAATGTGTGATCAATAAATAAAGACTCAAATCAAGCTAACACGACCAAGTGAATTAGATTTACATGAATTTCCAACAAAATTATGTAATAATATATTTGTGTATCTAAGTATTCGTGAAAGTTTACAACAAATCATGGGAAATTAACCACGTATACAAACTCATTAAACAAAGAGAGTTCTCGCATGGATAGTTTTTGCTTGTTGTAAAAACATGCAATCCTATGCGGTTTCCCTGATGAAGCCTTGTAAACACACTCCTGTGCTAATTTAATCAAATGAAACCGTAATGATCAATGAAATCACACTAAACAATAACGAAAGAAAAGTTTGAATACACTATTAACACCAAAACTAAATCGTATAAGGTGATCACATAAATCAACCTTTAACCGATCAACTTCTGCCAAACTCATACAAAACACTCAAGAACCATCTTTAAACACCCTTGCATTTTAAATGCACATAAATGAATCAAAATGACAACTATCGGTCCACATAATCATTTATTATGCACCAGTGGAACATTAACAGTTGTAAAGTATCGAAAAACTACTCTTATTCACTCAATATGAACCGAGAATCAAGTTACAGTTGTCGAATGGATGTAATCAGACGTTAAGGATATAACACAATGTGTGATCAATAAATAAAAACTCAAATCAAGCTAACCCGACCAAGTGAATTAGATTTACATGAATTTCCAACAAAATTATGTAATAATATATTTGTGTATCTAAGTATTCGTGAAAGTTTACAACAAATCATGGGAAATTAACCACGTATACAAACTCATTAAACAAAGAGAGTTCTCGCATGGATAGTTTTTGCTTGTTGTAAAAACATGCAATCCTATGCGGTTTCCCTGATGAAGCCTTGTAAACACACTCCTGTGCTAATTTAATCAAATGAAACCGTAATGATCAATGAAATCACACTAAACAATAATGAAAGAAAAGTTTGAATACACTATTAACACCAAAACTAAATCGTATAAGGTGATCACATAAATCAACTTTTAACCGATCAACTTCTGCCAAACTCATACAAAACACTCAAGAACCATCTTTAAACACCCTTGCATTTTAAATGCACATAAATGAATCAAAATGACAACTATCGGTCCACATAATCATTTATTATGCACCAGTGGAACATTAACAGTTGTAAAGTATCGAAAAACTACTCTTATTCACTCAATATGAACCGAGAATCAAGTTACAGTTGTCGAATGGATGTAATCAGACGTTAAGGATATAACACAATGTGTGATCAATAATTAAAAACTCAAATCAAGATAACACGACCAAGTGAATTAGATTTACATGAATTTCCAACAAAATTATGTAATAATATATTTGTGTATCTAAGTATTCGTGAAAGTTTACAACAAATCATGGGAAATTAACCACGTATACAAACTCATTAAACAAAGAGAGTTCTCGCATGGATAGTTTTTGCTTGTTGTAAAAACATGCAATCCTATGCGGTTTACGTGATGAAGCCTTGTAAACACACTCCTGTGCTAATTTAATCAAATGAAACCGTAATGATCAATGAAATCACACTAAACAATAACGAAAGAAAAGTTTGAATACACTATTAACACCAAAACTAAATCGTATAAGGTGATCACATAAATCAACCTTTAACCGATCAACTTCTGCCAAACTCATACAAAACACTCAAGAACCATCTTTAAACACCTTTGCATTTTAAATGCACATAAATGAATCAAAATGACAACTATCGGTCCACATAATCATTTATTATGCACCAGTGGAACATTAACACTTCTAAAGTATCGAAAAACTACTCTTACTCACTCAATATGAACCGAGAATCAAGTTACAGTTGTCGAATGGATGTAATCAGACGTTAAGGATATAACACAATGTGTGATCAATAAATAAAAACTCAAATCAAGCTAACACGACCAAGTGAATTAGATTTACATGAATTTCCAACAAAATTATGTAATAATATATTTGTGTATCTAAGTATTCGTGAAAGTTTACAACAAATCATGGGAAATTAACCACGTATACAAACTCATTAAACAAAGAGAGTTCTCGCATGGATAGTTTTTGCTTGTTGTAAAAACATGCAATCCTATGCGGTTTCCCTGATGAAGCCTTGTAAACACACTCCTGTGCTAATTTAATCAAATGAAACCGTAATGATCAATGAAATCACACTAAACAATAACGAAAGAAAAGTTTGAATACACTATTAACACCAAAACTAAATCGTATAAGGTGATCACATAAATCAACCTTTAACCGATCAACTTCTGCCAAACTCATACAAAACACTCAAGAACCATCTTTAAACACCCTTGCATTTTAAATGCACATAAATGAATCAAAATGACAACTATCGGTCCACATAATCATTTATTATGCACCAGTGGAACATTAACACTTGTAAAGTATCGAAAAACTACTCTTATTCACTCAATATGAACCGAGAATCAAATTACAGTTGTCGAATGGATGTAATCAGACGTTAAGGATATAACACAATGTGTGATCAATAAATAAAAACTCAAATCAAGCTAACACGACCAAGTGAATTAGATTTACATGAATTTCCAACAAAATTATGTAATAATATATTTGTGTATCTAAGTATTCGTGAAAGTTTACAACAAATCATGGGAAATTAACCACGTATACAAACTCATTAAACAAAGAGAGTTCTCGCATGGATAGTTTTTGCTAGTTGTAAAAACAAGCAATCCTTTGCGGTTTCCCTGATGAAGCCTTGTAAACACACTCCTGTGCTAATTTAATCAAATTAAACCGTAATGATCAATGAAATCACACTAAACAATAACGAAAGAAAAGTTTGAATACACTATTAACACCAAAACTAAATCGTATAAGGTGATCACATAAATCAACCTTTAACCGATCAACTTCTGCCAAACTCATACAAAACACTCAAGAACCATCTTTAAACACCCTTGCATTTTAAATGCACATAAATGAATCAAAATGACAACTATCGGTCCACATAATCATTTATTATGCACCAGTGGAACATTAACAGTTGTAAAGTATCGAAAAACTACTCTTATTCACTCAATATGAAACGAGAATCAAGTTACAGTTGTCGAATGGATGTAATCAGATGTTAAGGATATAACTCAATGTGTGATCAATAAATAAAACTCAAATCAAGCTAACACGACCAAGTGAATTAGATTTACATGAATTTCTAACAAAATTATGTAATAATATATTTGTGTATCTAAGTATTCGCGAAATTTTACAACAAATCATGGGAAATTAACCACATATACAAACTCATTAAACAAAGAGAGTTCTTAGATGGATAGTTTTTGCTTGTTGTAAAAACATGCAATCCTATACGGTTTCCCTGATAAAGCCTTGTAAACACACTCCTGTGCTAATTTAATAAAATGAAACCGTAATGATCAATGAAATCACACTAAACAATAACGAAAGGAAAGTTTGAATACACTATTAAAACCAAAACTAAATCGTATCAGAAGATCACATAAATCAACCTTTAACCGATCAACTTCTGCCAAACTCATACAAAACACTCAAGAACCATCTTTAAACACCCTTGCATTTTAAATTCATATAAATAAATCAAAATGACAACTATCGGTCCACATAATCATTTATTATGCACCAGTGGAACACTAACAGTTGTAAAGTATCGAAAAACTACTCTTATTCACTCAATATGAACCGAGAATCAAGTTACAGTTGTCGAATGGATGTAATCAGACGTTAAGGATATAACTCAATGTGTGATCAATAAATAAAAACTCAAATCAAGCTAACACGACCAAGTGAATTAGATTTACATGAATTTCCAACAAAATTATGTAATAATATATTTGTGTATCTAAGTATTCGTGAATGTTTACAACAAATCATGGGAAATTAACCACGTATACAAACTCATTAAACAAAGAGAGTTCTCGCATGGATAGTTTTTGCTTGTTGTAAAAACATGCAATCCTATGCGGTTTCCCTGATGAAGCCTTGTAAACACACTCCTGTGCTAATTTAATCAAATGAAACCGTAATGATCAATGAAATCACACTAAACAATAACGAAAGAAAAGTTTGAATACACTATTAACACCAAAACTAAATCGTATAAGGTGATCACATAAATCAACCTTTAACCGATCAACTTCTGCCAAACTCATACAAAACACTCAAGAACCATCTTTAAACACCCTTGCATTTTAAATGCACATAAATGAATCAAAATGACAACTATCGGTCCACATAATCATTTATTATGCACCAGTGGAACATTAACAGTTGTAAAGTATCGAAAAACTACTCTTATTCACTCAATAAGAAACGAGAATCAAGTTACAGTTGTCGAATGGATGTAATCAGATGTTAAGGATATAACTCAATGTGTGATCAATAAATAAAACTCAAATCAAGCTAACACGACCAAGTGAATTAGATTTACATGAATTTCTAACAAAATTATGTAATAATATATTTGTGTATCTAAGTATTCGCGAAAATTTACAACAAATCATGGGAAATTAACCACATATACAAACTCATTAAACAAGGAGAGTTCTTGGATGGATTGTTTTTGCTTGTTGTAAAAACATGCAATCCTATACGGTTTCCCTGATGAAGCCTTGTAAACACACTCCTGTGCTAATTTAATAAAATGAAACCGTAATGATCAATGAAATCACACTAAACAATAACGAAAGGAAAGTTTGAATACACTATTAAAACCAAAACTAAATCGTATCAGAAGATCACATAAATCAACCTTTAACCGATCAACTTCTGCCAAACTCATACAAAACACTCAAGAACCATCTTTAAACACCCTTGCATTTTAAATGCATATAAATAAATCAAAATGACAACTATCGGTCCACATAATCATTTATTATGCACCAGTGGAACATTAACAGTTGTAAAGTATCGAAAAACTACTCTTATTCACTCAATATGAACCGAGAATCAAGTTACAGTTGTCGAATGGATGTAATCAGACGTTAAGGATATAACTCAATGTGTGATCAATAAATAAAAACTCAAATCAAGCTAACACGACCAAGTGAATTAGATTTACATGAATTTCCAACAAAATTATGTAATAATATATTTGTGTATCTAAGTATTCGTGAAAGTTTACAACAAATCATGGGAAATTAACCACGTATACAAACTCATTAAACAAAGAGAGTTCTTGGATGGATAGTTTTTGCTTGTTGTAAAAACATGCAATCCTATACGGTTTCCTGATGAAGCCTTGTAAACACACTCCTGTGCTAATTTAATAAAATGAAACCGTAATGATCAATGAAATCACACTAAACAATAACGAAAGGAAAGTTTGAATACACTATTAAAGCCAAAACTAAATCGTATCAGAAGATCACATAAATCAACCTTTAACCGATCAACTTCTGCCAAACTCATACAAAACACTCAAGAACCATCTTTAAACACCCTTGCATTTTAAATGCATATAAATAAATCAAAATGACAACTATCGGTCCACATAATCATTTATTATGCACCAGTGGAACATTAACAGTTGTAAAGTATCGAAAAACTACTCTTATTCACTCAATATGAACCGAGAATCAAGTTACAGTTGTCGAATGGATGTAATCAGACGTTAAGGATATAACTCAATGTGTGATCAATAAATAAAAACTCAAATCAAGCTAACACGACTAAGTGAAATAGATTTACGTGAATTTCCAACAAAATTATGTAATAATATATTTGTACATCAAAGTATTAGCGAAAGTTTACAATAAATCATAGGAAATGAAGTACGTATACAAACTCATTAAACAATGATATTTCTTGCGTGGATAGTTTTCTTGTTGTAAAAACATGAAATCCTATGCGGTTTCGCTAATCAAGCCTTGTAAACACACTCCTGTGCTAATTTAATCCAATCAAACCATAATGATCAATGAAATCACACTAAACAATAACAAAAGGAATGTTTTAATACACTACTAAAAACAAAACCAAAACGTATAAGAAGACCACATAAATCAAGCTTGAACCGATTAACTTCTTTCAAACTCATACAAAAACACTCAACAACCATTTTTAAACACCCTTCCATTTAAAATACATATAAATGAATCAAAATGACAACTCTCGGTCCACATAATCATTTATTGTGCACCAGTAGAACATTAACAGTTGTAAATTACCGAAAAACTACTCTTATTCACTCAATATGAACCGAGAATCAAGTTACAGTTGTCGAATGAACGTAATTGGACGTTAACTATAAAATCCAATGTGTGATCAATGAATAAATAGTCATATCAAGCTAACACGACAAAGTGAATTAGATTTACATGAATTTCCAACAAAATTATGTAATAATATATTTGTGCATCAAAGTATTCGCGAAAGTTTATAATAAATCATGGGAAATGAACTACGTATACAAACTCATTAAACTACGAGAGTTCTCGCATGGATAGTTTTTGCTTGTAGTAAAAACATGCAATCCTATGCGGTTTACCTGATCAAGCCTTCTAAACACACTCCTGTGCTAATTTAATCAAATCAAACCGTAATAATCAATGAAATCACACTAAACAATAAGAAAAGGGAAGTTTGAATATACTATTAAAACCAAAACTAAATTGTATAAGGAGACCACATAAATCAACCTTTAACAGATCAACTTCTGCCAAACTCGTACAAAACGCTCAAGAACCGTCTTTAAACACCCTTGCATTTAAAATGCCCATAAATCAATCAAAATGACAATTATCGGTCCACACAATCATTTATTGTGCACTAGTGGAACATGTAAGGCCCCGTTTCCGGAAGGCTCGCAGTTGGACATTCATCGCACATAGCATTTAAAACTCATAATCATTAACTAAAAATAATGCAGCAGAATAATTTAACAAAAACCATTTCATGCATTAATAATTATTTTTGCAAAATAATACATCGTTGTTAGAGTTACAAAATATCATTTGATGCATTACAACACAAAAATATCATTTCAACATAAATGGATGCCATCCAAAAATCTTTACGTTCATAAACATAATCACACCACGTTCCACTTTTCATTAACATTAACTTCCGCTTTTATTATATAATAATTTACGTTCATAAATATAATCACACCACGTAAAGCCACGGAATAACACGTAAATAGGAACATAAGAAAAACAGTCCATAAACATACACCAAATCGGCATATAATATCACATACAACATAATACACCATCATACATCATCCTCGGAAACATTCCAAGTCATGGCCTAAAATCCTTCTTTCCAAAAATTCAGATGATTTTCTAAGGCATTGGGCGCATGGACACTATGCAGGCGCATGGCCACTATTCGGGCGCATGACTGGTTAGGCGCATGGAAATACTTAGGCGCATGGGCAGGTTTTGGGCGCATGGGCACTATACGGGTGCATAGCCAACACTTAGGCGTCTGGACAACTTTCTAGGAGCATGGACCTGACTTAGGCGCATGGGCACTTAGGCGTTTGGGCAGTTGGGCGTATGGGCACACTTAGGCGACTGGGCATGATTCTATCGCATGAACCGTGGGCTTATGAGTACTATGCAGGCGGATGGCCAACTGTTTTCTAACTAACCTCATTTTCAGGCCTCAAATCATCATTCTAACCTGTTCTAGCCTAGTTTCTAGCATACTAAGCATCAAAACAAGCATATATCATGAACATGATCAGCAATCTTCTCGATTATAAACCCACCTAACAGGGCACACACATACATATATGGGTACACACCCAACACTCATAAAAAAAACGTTATAACATGCATTTCAGCCCCAAAACAAGTTAAAACATGTAAAAACGGGGATCTAGAACTCACCACTTGCAACTTTCGAGTAAGTCTTCTTCAAACCCAAATGCTTATGAGTTCAAACACCTAAAAACACCAAAAACACACAACCGAACACATACAAGCACATAAGCACATACCCGAAGGCTGGAAATCAGCCAAGAACAACCCAAAAATCAGAAAACTAACCTGAATTCAGCTTTTTCTTCTTTCTCTCTCTAGACCCCATAGAATTCTGCTCTTTCTCTCTCTAAAAATCCGATGGAAAGATGGTACAGGAGGTTATGTGGGCGGCCATACCATCTTTTTGAACAAATTAATAAAAATCTTTGCCCCATGTACAACTTTAACCCCTCAACTTGGGTTATTTTGCTTTTCTTCACTTTTCTCTTCTTTTAAAATTTCTGGGTGTTACAAGTCCACCCCCCTTATATAGGTTTCGTCCACCAAACCTGTCACTCCTCGAACAGCTGAGGATAATGTTGTCTCATCTCCTCCTCAGTCTCCCACATAGACTCGGATCCCTTTCTGTGTTTCCACTGTACTGGCACCAAGGGGACCACTTTATTCCTTAGCCTCTTCTTTTTCCTGTCAATGATAGCCACTGGTTGCTCCACATAATTGAGTCGCTCGTCAACCTCAATGTCCTCCAGTGGTACCACCATATCTTTATCAGCTAAGCACTTTCTCAAATAAGATACATGGAATGTTGGATGAATTCCACTTAACTCATCGGGCAACTCCAATCTATAGGCCACCTCTCCTACTCGAGCAATGATTCGGAAAGGTCCTATGTATCTCGGGCTCAACTTGCCCCGTTTTCTAAACCGAATGATACCCTTCCAAGGTGATACCTTCAACATGACTCTATCGCCCACCTTGAATTCAATCGGTCTACGTCTCTTGTCCGCATACGAATTTTGCCTATCTTTGGCTGTCTTCATAAAGGCTTTGATCTTTTCCAGTTTCTCAGTCGTAGCCTCGATCACTTCGATGCTCCCTAACTCCTTCTGACCAATATCACCCCAACATACGGGTGTCCTACACCTCCTACCGTATAGCATCTCATAGGGTGGCATACCAATGCTAGCATGATAACTGTTGTTATATGAGAATTCAGCTAACGGTAGATGTTCGTCCCAACTTCCTCGAAGTCAATGACGCATGCCCGAAGCATATCTTCTAGCATCTGAATCGTCCTCTCAGATTGACCATCCATTTGAGGATGATAAGCTGTACTAATAAGTAACCTCATCCCAATAGCATCGTGGAATCTCTTCCAAAACTTGGATGTAAACCGGGTGTCACGGTCAGACACAATAGACGCCGGTACACCATGACGAGTCATAATCTCCTTGATGAACAGATCCGCTAATCTCTCAGAAGAATACGTTTCAAGGATCGGTAGGAAGTGAGCACTCTTCGTCATGCAGTCGACTATCACCCATATGGCATCGTATCCCCTTGCCGTTCGCGGTAGCTTCGTAATAAAATCCATGGTATATGCTCCCACTTCCACTCGGGTATATCCAAAGGTTGGATCTTCCCGTATGACTTCTGATGTTCCGCCTTCACTTGCAAACAAGTAAGGCACTTACTCACGTACTCCACCATGTCGCGCTTCATACCCGACCACCAATAATCTTTCTTCATATCATGATACATCTTTGTAGCATCGGGTTGAATGGAGTATCGAGTCTTATGAGCTTCATCCACGATCTTTCCACGTAAGTCCCCATAACGAGTAATCCACATTCGCCCAAATCGGTTCCTAACACCGAGAGTATTTTCACCCAAGTCCGTGACTAGACCTTTCATCCTTTCGGAGTTAAGGCAATCTTCTTTCAACGCCTCATCTTGAAACTCCTTAACCTGCTTCATCATGTCAGAGGTCATAACCATTTGATAAGCCTTCACCCGGATCGGTTTAGGTCTCTCCTTTCGGCTAAGGGCATCCGCCACTACGTTGGCTTTGCCCGGATGGTAATGGATCTCACAATCGTAATCCTTAATGAGCTCCAACCATCGCCTCTGCCTCATATTCAAATCCTTCTGCTCGAAGAAGTAATTCAAGCTCTTGTGGTCGGTGAAGATAGTGCATTTCGTCCCATATAAATAGTGACTCCAAATCTTCAATGCAAAGACCACATCTGCTAGCTCCAGATCATGAGTAGGGAAATTAACCTCATAAACATTCAACTGTCGGGATGCATAGGCTATAACCTTCTCTCTTTGCATCAACATGCAACACAATCACAAATAAGAAGCATCTGAGTAAACCACCAAATCGTCGCTTCCTTCGGGTAACGACAAGACTGGAGCTTGCGTCAACCTAGCCTTTAGCTCCTCAAAAGCCTTCTCTTGTTCTTGACCCCATAAAAACTTCACGTCCGTACGGGTCAACTTGGTCAACGGAGAAGCTATCTTTGAGAAGTCTTGGATGAATCTCCTATAATATCCCGCCAAACCCAAGAAACTACGAATCTCGGATGGCGTCTTTCGAGACTTCCATTGCATCACAGCTTCTACCTTTGCCGGATCGACCATGATCCCTTCGGGATTCACCCTGTGACCCAAACACTAAACTTCGCGCAACCAGAACGCACACTTGGAGAACTTGGCATACAACTTCTCCTTTCTAAGCGTCTCTAACACTTTCCGAATGTGACCGACATGCTCCTACTCGTTCCTCGAATAAATCAGGATATCATCGATAAACACAATCACCGATTTATCCAACATCGGCCGGCACACTCGATTCATCAAATCCATAAAAGCAGCAGGCGCGTTAGTTAAACCAAAAGACATAACGAGAAACTCGTAGTGTCCATAACGCGTGCGAAAAGCTGTTTTAGGAATATCCTGCTCCTTCACCTTCAGCTGATGATAACCTGATCGAAGATCTATTCTCAAAAACCAACTGGCACCTTGGAGCTGATCAAACAAGTCATCGATTCGGCGTAGGGGATATCGGTTCTTCACCGTCAACTTGTTCAACTCATGGTAGTCGATGCACATCCTCATGCTACTGTCCTTCTTCTTTACAAACAAGACCGGAGCACCCCAGGGAGAGATACTCGGTCGAGTGAACCCTTTATTCAATAGTTCTTGCAATTGAACCATCAGTTCCTTCATCTCAGCTGGAGCTAATCGATAAGGTGCCTTAGCGACAGGTTGAGCACCCGGTATCAAATCAATTTGGAACTCAATCTCACGGTCCGGTGGCACACCAGGTAACTCTTCTGGGAACACATCGGGAAAGTCACACACAACCAGTACATCCGATAGTTGGGGTGGTGACGTGTCCACATCCATCACATAAGCAAGGTAGGCGCTACATCCACGCCTCATGCACTTCCCGCCGCCGCCATCGAAATCACTCTCGGGATCGTAGTAACTCGATCACCGTAGATAGTCACCGAGCTCCCGTCAAGCGCTGTTAGTCTGATCATCTTCTTGCGGCACATGATATTTGCCTTATAGGCTGCTAACAATCCATCCCTAGGACTACATCAACCCGCCTAAGGTCATCACAAACAGTCTAGCAGGAAACCTATGACCTTCTAGTTCTATGTCACAGCCTTCTATTAGATTAGAAATCCTGGTAGACTTACCTATGGCAGTTTCTACATCAAAGGGCTCATCAATGCTTCTACTTCTAACAGGCAAATTAGCACAGAAAGCAGCAGAAATGAAACTCCTACTAGCACCAGAATCAAACAACACAGAAGCAAGAGTTTGGTTTACTAGAAACGTACCTAACACAACATCGGGGTCCGTCCTAGCCTCCTCCCTGGTCATCGTGAAAGTTCTGGCGCTCGCCTTCTGCCCTTCAGTTCCGGTCGTCTTCCTTGCTTCGGAACTCTTAGCCCTCGGCTTCTTGCAATCCCTGCTCAGGTGACCCTCCCCGCCATAGTTAAAACACTTAGTCACTCCATAATTCTTTGCTATGTGACTGGGCTTCCCACACTTGAAGTAGACGTTTGATCCCCATCTACACTCTCTAGTATGCTCCCTTCCGCATTTACCACACCTCTTCGCTCCTGCACCGGGTGTGGCTACACGCCGGTCATCCACCCTGGCAACCTTGTTGTTTGGAGCGACACCACCGCATCCAAACCGCTTACCATTCCAGTTCCGGTCACCACCGCCACCTTTCTTGCTCACTTCAGCCTCTATCACCTCCCGCTCGTCATACAGCCTTCCCGCCAGATCAACCACCGACCTAAATGTGCTTCGCCGGGCGGCGATCATGTGCCTGCGAATATCCGCCGGCAAACCTTGGATGTACCTCTTTATCTTTCGTGACACAGGTGTCGCGCCATCTCATTGAACTTAGTGGTGTACTGTTGGTGCGTCATGGTTCCCGCCTCCAACTGTAGGAACTCTTTTTCGATCTTGTCAAGTTCCCTGTGGGGACAGAACTCTTCAATCCCCAACTTCTTCAGTTCATCTCACTTCATCTTTCCAATTGCCCTACTACCCTCGGCCTAGACAATGTTGTCCCACCAACATAAAGCCGAGTCCATGAATGAGTGAGTAGCAAACTTCACCTTTTGGTCCTCCCTGCACTCGCTGATATCAAGTATAGCTTCAATCTCTCTCACCCACCGATGAGCAGCAGTAGCGTTGCCATTGCCATCAAAAGTCGGGGGCTTGCATCTTTGGAATGCCCCATAATTACAGCCCTGAGCCGTTCCTGGCATCGCTTCTTCCTCCTCCTCGTCACTTGGGACAACCGTCTCAATCTCCCGTTGCTCCCTTTCTCCCGCGGTTTTCTCCTTTTCCTTCTTCTCATCTTCCCTTACAGCTCTAATCATTTCGACCACCACAGACGGAAGGATCGTCTGCATGACCTGGTAAACTTCTTCAACAACCGCCTCCTTCACCGAGGCTCTTAGATTAGCAATCTCATCACCACCTTCCTGGTGATGAGTCTCGGGCTCTTCACGTGCCTTTTTCGCAGCCTTAGCCCCGCCTCTTGTGGCACGCGGTCCAGCACCACGTCCACCACGACCTCCACCTCTAGAAGCTTTTGAAGATCTACCACCAGCCATCCTCTAACACACTATAAGATTCAAACACCAACACGGTAATTCAAGGTAATAGCTCAGTTTATATCAAGTATAGTAAGTCACTAATTACAGTGGCCAGTTGTGATTAGCCACTTACTTTACCTTTCATACCCCAAGCATTTCCTATCCTGACTACATCAGTATCCAAATCTACTAAAAGCACATAAAGTAGATAACATGCGCACATAATACCGCTTAACATTAAAGAAAATACATGATGGCACATAGCTACTTGGGCTGGCATCCTTCCATTTGTCCCATTTTTAGTTTAAGTTTAGGGTTTTGAAAATATTTATCCATTTCTCTTAAACTTTGGCTCTGATACCAACTTGTAAGGCCCCGTTTTCGGAACGCTCACAGTTGGACATTCATCGCACATAGCATTTAAAACTCATGATCATTAACTAAAAATAATGCAGCGGAATAATTTAACAAAAACCATTTCGTGCATTAATAATTACTTTTGCAAAATAATACATCGTTGTTAGAGTTACAAAATATCATTTGATGCATTACAACACAAAAATATCATTTCAACATAAATGGATGCCATCCAAAAATCTTGCCAAGTAGCTTCACCCCGTGCCATCCTCAGCAACCTTTACCTGCCAACTGAAAATGCATAAAAGTTAGCGTTGCTGAGTGAGTTCTAGTTTTATAATAAAATACTTTACTTTCGTTTAAAACCCTTTCTTTACTTTCATTCGTGATCATACATCATACATACACGTATAGATAATATTTATTATTATCTTTCAGCATCGTACGTCATTCGTACATTCATCATTATCTTTCACTTTCATCCGGACCAATGCCATGTGCTATACCCCGAACATTATGCACGAAGCTGGTTCATAGGCCGAAGTCTATAAATAGACCCTAACATTGTGCACGAACCTGACTCCGGTACCTGGGGCAAGCGACAAGGGTCCCATACGTTTGGTCAATCACCAGGATTAGACCCCCGTGTGCATCCTTCTAGGTTAGCTAAACCGCACACAGTTGAGCTAACACCCTTCATTGGGTGTGAACCTCCTTACGTTTGCTTGCAAGACTTTTCTTTCATTCTTTACGTTCCACTTTTCATTAACATTAACTTCCGCTTTCATTATATAATAATTTACGTTCATAAACATAATCACACCACGTAAAGCCACGGAATAACACGTAAATAGGAACATAAAGAAAACAGTCCATAAACATACACCACATCATCATATAATATCACATACAACATCATACACCATCATACATCATCCGCGGAAATATTCCAAGTCATGGCCTAAAATCCTTCTTTCCAAAAATTCAGAATATTTTCTAAGGCATTGGATGCATGGACACTATGCAGGCGCATGGACACTATGCGGGCGCATGGAAATACTTAGGCGCATGGGCAGGTTTTGGGCGCATGGGCACTATACGGGCGCATAGCCAACACTTAGGCGTCTGGACAACTTTCTAGGCGCATGGGTACTATGCAGGCGCATGGACCTAAATTAGGCGCATGGGCACTTAGGCTTTTGGGCAGTTGGGCGTATGGGCACACTTAGGTGCCTGGGCATGATTCTAGGTGCATGGGCACTATTTGTGCGCATGAACCGTGGGCGTATGAGTACTATGCAGGCGCATGGCCAACTGTTTTCTAACTAACCTCATTTTCAGGCCGCAAATCATCATTCTCACCTGTTCTAGCCTAGTTTCTAGCATACTGTGCTAATTTAATCAAATCAAACCGTAATTATCAATGAAATCACAAGCAATAACAAAAGGAAAGTTTGAATACACTATTAAAACCAAAACTAAATCGTATAAGGAGACCACATAAATCAACCTTTAACCGATCAACTTCTACCAAACTCATACAAAACACTCAAGAACCATCTTTAAACACCCTTGCATTTTAAATGCACATAAATGAATCAAAATGACAACTATCGGTCCACATAATCATTTATCGTGCACTAGTGGAACATTAAGAGTTGTAAAGTATCGAAAAACTACTCTTATTCACTAAATATGAACCGAGAATCAAGTTACAGTTGTCGAATGAACGTAATCAGACGTTAAGGATAAAACTCAATGTGTGATCAATGAATAAATAGTCAAATCAAGCTAACACGACCAAGTGAATTAGATTTACATGAATTTCCAACAAAATTATGTAATAATATATTTGTGTATCTAAGTATTCGCGAAAGTTTACAAAAAATCATGGGAAATTAACCACGTATACAAACTCATTAAACAAAGAGAGTTCTCGCATGGATAGTTTTTGCTTGTTGTAAAAACATGAAATCCTATGCGATTTCGCTTATCAAGCCTTGTAAACACACTCCTATGCTAATTTAATCAAATCAAACCGTAATGATCAATGAAATCACACTAAACAATAACAAAAGGAATTTTTTAATACACTACTAAAAGTGAAACCAAAATGTATAAGAAGACCACATAAATCAACCTTGAACCGATCAACTTCTTTCAAACTCGTACAAAACACTCAACAACCATTTTTAAACACCCTTGCATTTAAAATACATATAAATGAATCAAAATGACAACTCTCGGTCCACATAATCATTTATTGTGCACATGTGGAACATTAACAGTTGTAAAGTACCAAAAACTACTCTTATTCACTCAATATGAACCGAGAATCAAGTTACAGTTGTCGAATGAACGTAATCAGACATTAAGGATAAAACTCAATGTTTGATCAGTAAATAAATAGTCAAATCAAGCTAACATGACCAAGTGAATTAGATTTACATGAATTTCCAACAATATTATGAAATAATATATTTGTGCATCAAAGTATTCGCGAAAGTTTACAATAAATCATGGGAAATGAACTACGTATATGTAAGGTCCCGTTCCCGAGACACTCACAGTTGGACATTCATCGCACATAATATTTGGAAACTCATAATCATTAACTAAAATAACGCAGCGGAAAAATTTTAACAAAACCATTTCATATATTAATAATTGCTTTTGCCAAATAATACAACATTGTTAACATTACAAAACATCGTTTGGTTGCATTACAACACGAAAACATCGTTGTTACACAAAATGGATGCCATCCAAAACTTGCCAAGTAGCTTCACCCCGTGCCATCCTCAGTAACCATTACCTGCCAATTGAAAATGCATAAAAGTCAGCGTTGCTGAGTGACTTCTAGCTTTATAATAAAAATACTTTACTTTTGTTTAAAAACCTTTCTTTACTTTCATTCGTGATCATACATCATACGTACATATAGATAATATTTATTATTATCTTTCATCATCGTACATCATTCGTACATTCATCATTTATCTTTACTTTCATTCCGAACCAATGCCATGTGCTATACCCCGAACATTGTGCACAAACCTGGTTATTGGGCCGAAGTCTATAAATAAACCCCTAACATTGTGCACGAAGCTGACTCCAGTACCTCGGGCAAACGACAAGGGTCCCATACGTTTGGTCAATCACAAGGATTAGACCCCCGTGTGCATCCTTCTGGGTTAGCTAAACCGCACACAGTTGAGCTAACACCCTTTATTGGGTGTGAACCTCCTTACATTTTGCTTGCAGGACTTTTCATTCATTCTTTATGTTCCACTTTTCATTAACATTAACTTCCGCTTTCATTACATAATACTTTACATTCATTAACATAATCACACACGTAAAGCCACGGAATAATACATAATAAGGAACATAAAGAAAACAGGCCATAAACATACATAACATTATCATACATCACCCCCAGGGACATCCCAAGTCATAGTAAAAAATCTCTTTTTTCCAAAATTTCAAAATATTTTCTAAGGCATTGGGCGCATGGACACTATGCAGGCGCATGAGCACTATGCGGGCGCATGAGTACTTAGGCGCATGGGCGACTCAGGCGCATGGGCACTATTAGGGTGCATGAGCCTTACTTAGGCGCATGGGCTGGTTTCTGGGCGCATGGGTACTATGCCGGCACACGAGCCTGACTCATGCGCATGGGCACTTAGGCGTTTGGGCAGTTGGGTGTATGGGCACACTTAGGCGCCTCGGCATAATTCTAGGCGTACGGGAACTATTGGGGTGCATCAACCTTAGGCGCATGGAATTACTTGGGCGCATGGCCAACTTTTTTTTAACTAACATCATTTTCAGACCCGAATCATCATTCTAACCTGTTCCAAGCCTAATTCTAACATATCAAGCATCAAATCAAGCATACAACATGAACATAATCAAAATCATCTCGCATATAAACCCACCCAAAACAGGGTACATACATTCATACGGGTATACACCCAACTTTGATAAAAACGTTTTATCATGGATTTTCAGCCCCAAAACAAGTTAAAACATTTAAAACCGGGGATCTAGAACTCACCTCTTGCAACTTTCGAGTAAGACTTCTTCAAACCCAAATGCTTATGAGTTCAAACACCTACAAACACCCAAAAACACACAACCGAACACATACAAGCACGTTAGCACATACCCGAAGGCTGAAAATCAGCCAAGAACTCCCTAAAAATCAGAAAACTAACCTGAATTCAGCTTCTTCTTCTTCCTCTCTCTAGAACAGAGAGAATTTTATGCTTTCTCTCTCTAAAATCCGATGAAAAGATGGTACAGAAGGTCATGGGCGGCCATGACTACCTTTTTGAACAAATTAATAATAAAGTTTGCCCCTTGCATAATTTTAACCCCTTAACTTGGGTTATTTTGCTTTTCTTTCTTTTTCTTCTTTTTAAAATTTCTAGGTGTTACAAGTCCACCCCCCTTATATAGGTTTCGTCCCCGAAACCTGTCACTCCTCGAACAGCTGAGGATAATGCTGTCTCATCTCCTCCTCAGGTTTCCATGTAGACTCGGATCCCTTTCTATGTTTCCACTGTACTCGCACCAAAGCAACCACTTTATTCCTTAGCCTCTTCTCTTTCCTGTCATTGATAGCCACTAGTTGCTCCACATAATTGAGTCGCTCATCTACCTCAATGTCTTCCAGTGGTACAACCATATCTTCATAAGCTAAGCACTTTCTCAAATGAGATACATGGAATGTTGGATGAATTCCACTTAACTCATCGGGCAACTCCAATCTATAGGCCACCTCTCCAACTCGAGCAATGATTCGAAAAGGCCTTATGTACCTCGGGCTCAACTTGCCCCGCTTCCTAAACCGAATGATACCCTTCCAAGGTGAAACCTTCAACATAACCTTATCGCCCACCTTGAATTCAATCGTTCTACGTCTCTTGTCGGCATATGACTTTTGCCTATCTTTGGCTGCCCTCATAAAGGCCTTGATCTTTTCTAGTTTCTCAGTCGTAGCCTCAATCACTTCGATGCTCCCTAACTCCTTCTGACCAATATCACGCCAACATACGGGCATCCTGCACCTCCCTAACTCCTTCTGACCAATATCTACTGTTGTTGTATGAGAATTCAGCTAACGGTAAATGTTCGTCCCAAGTCCTCCGAAGTCAATGACACATGCCCGAAGCATATCTTCTAGCGTTTGAATGGTTCTCTCTGACTGACCATCCGTTTGAGGATGATAAGCTGTACTAATATGTAACCTCGTCCCCATAGCATCGTGGAATCTCTTCCAAAACTTGGATGTAAACCGGGTGTCGCGGTCAGATACAATAGACACCGGTACACCATGACGAGTCACAATCTCCTTGATGAACAGATCCGCTAACCTCTCGGATGAATACATCTCACGGATCGGTAGAAAGTGAGCACTTTTCGTCATACGGTCGACTATCACCCATATGGCATCATATCCCCTTACCGTTCGCGACAGCTTCGTAATAAAATCCATGGTGATATGCTCCCACTTCCACTTGGGTATATCCAAAGGTTGGATCTTCCCGTATGGCTTCTGATGCTCCGCCTTCACTTGCAAGCAAGTAAGACACTTACTCACATACTCCGCTATCTCACGCTTCATACCCGACCACCAATAGTCTTTCTTCATATCCTGGTACATCTTTGTAGCACCGGGATGAATGGAGTATCGAGTCTTATGAGCCTCATCCATGATCTTTCCACCTAAATCTCCATATCGGGGAATACACATTGGCCCAAATCGGGTTCTAACACCGAGAGTGTTTTCTCCTAATTCCGTGACTAGACCTCTCATCCTTTCGGAGTTAAGGCGATCTTCTTTCAACGCCTCGTCTTGAAACTCCTTGACCTGCTTCATAACATCGGAGGTCATAACCAATTGATATGCCTTCATTTGGATCAATTCAGGTCTCTCCTTTCGGCTAAGGGCATCCGCCACTACGTTGTCTTTGCCCGGATGGTAATGGATCTCGTAATCATAGTCCTTAATGTGCTCCAACTATCGCCTCTGCCTCATATTCAAATCCTTCTGCTTGAAGAAGTACTTCAAGCTCTTGTGGTCGGTGAAGATAGTGCACTTCGTCCCATATAAGTAGTGCCTCCAAATCTTCAATGCAAAGACCACAGCTGCTAAATCCAAGTCATGAGTAGGGTAATTAACCTCATGAACCTTCAACTATCGGGATGTGTAAGCTATAACCTTCCCTCGCTGCATCAACGCGCAACCCTAAATAAGAAGCATCTGAGTGAACCACCAAATCTTTGCTTCCTTCGGGTAATGACAAGACTGGAGCTTTCGTCAACCTCCCCTTTAGCTCCTCAAAAGCCTTTTCTTGCTCTCGACCCCATAAAAACTTCAAGTCCTTGCGGGTCAACTTGGTCAACGAAGAAGCTATCTTTTAGAAGTCTTGGATGAATCTTCTATAATATCCCGCCAATCCCAAGAAACTACGAATCTCAGATGGTGTCTTTGGAGACTTCCATTGCATCATAGATTCTACTTTAGCCGGATCGACCATGATCCCTTCAGGATTCACCATGTGACCCAAAAACTAAACTTCGCGCAACCAGAATGCGCACTTGGAGAACTTGGCATACAACTTCTCCCTTCTAAGCGTGTCCAACACTTCCCGAATGTGACCGGCATGCTCCTCCTTGCTCCTCAAATAAATCAGGATATCATCGATAAACACAATCACCGATTTATCCAACATTGGTCGGCACACTCGATTCATCAAATCCATAAAAGCAGCTGGCGCGTTGGTTAAACCAAAAGACATAACGAGAAACTCGTAGTGTCCATAACGCGTGCGAAAAGCTGATTTAGGAATATCCTGCTCCTTCACCTTCAGTTGGTGATAGCCAGATCAAAGATCTATTCTCGAAAACCAACTGACACCTTGGAGCTGATCAAACAAGTCGTCGATTCGGGGTAGGGGATACCGGTTCTTCACCATCAACTTGTTTAACTCGTGGAAGTCGATGCACATCCTCATACTACCGTCCTTCTTCTTTACAAACAAGATTGGAGCACCCTAGGGATAGATACTCGGTCGAATGAACCCTTTATCCAACAATTCTTGCAATTGAACCATTAGTTCTTTCATCTCAGTTGGAGCTAATCGATACGGTGCCTTAGCGACAGGCTGAGTACCGGGTATCAAATCAATCTGGAACTTGATCTCATGGTTTGGTGGCACACGTGGTAAATCTTCTGGGAACACATCAGGAAAGTCACACACAACCGGTACGTCGGACAATTATGGTGTTGACGTGTCCACATCCTTCACGTAGGGCAGGTAGGCACTACATCCACGCCTTATATATTTCTCTGCCACCGCCATCAAAATTACCTTCGGAACCGAAGTAACTCGATCACCGTAGATCGTCACCGAACTCTCGTCAGGCACAGTTAATCGGATCATCTTCTTGCGGCACATAATATTCGCTTCATAGGCCGCTAACCAGTCCAACTCTACGACTACATCAAACCCGCCAGGTCATCACAAACAGTCTAGCAGGAAACCTATGACCTTCTAGTTCAATGTCACAACCTTCTATCAGATCAGAAATCCTGGTAGACTTACCTATGGCAGTTTCTACATCGAAGGGCTCATCAATACTTCTACTTCTAGCATGCAAATTAGCACAGAAAGCAGCAGAAATAAAACTCCTACTAGCACCAGAATCAAATAACACAGAAGCAAGAGTTTGGTTTACTAGAAATGTACTTGACACAACATCAGGGTCCGTCCTAGCCTCCTCCTTGGTCATCGTGAAAGCTCTGGTGCTCGCCTTTTGCCCTTCTGGTCTGGTCATCTTCCTTGCTCCGGAACTCTTAGCCCTCGGCTTCTTGCAATCCCTTCTCAGGTGACCCTCTCCACCACAGTTAAAACATTTCATCACCCCACAATTCTTTGCTATGTGACCGGGCTTCCCACATTTGAAACAGACATTAAATCCCAGCCTACATTCTCCCGTATGCTCCTTTTCGCACCTACCACACCTCTTCATCCCCGCACCAGATGCGGTCGCTTGCCGGTCATCCACCCTTGCAACCTTGTTGTTTAGAGCGACACCCCCACGTCCAAACCGCTTACCATTCCAGTTTCTGTTACCACCACCTTTCTTACTCACCTCAACCACTGCCACCTCTCGCTCATCATACAGCCTTCCCGCCAGATCAACCACCTACCTAAAAGTGCTTGGCCGGGCGGCAATCATGTGTCTGCGAATATCCGCCGGCAAACCCTGGATGTACCTTTTTATCTTTCGTGACACAGGTGTCACCTGATCTAGCACCAGCCTCGCCATCTCGTTGAACTTGGTGGTGTACTGTTGGTGCGTCATGGTTCCCGCCTCCAACTGCAGGAACTCCCTCTCAATCTTATCAAGTTCCCTGTGAGGACAGAACTCCTCAATCACGAACTTTTTCAACTCACTCCACTTCATCTTCCCAATTGCCCTGCTACCCTCGGCCGGGAAAATATTATGCCACCAATATAAAGCCGAGTCCACGAATGAATGAGTGGCAAACTTCACCTTCTGATCCTCTCTGCATTCGCTGATATCTAACACAGACTTCATCTCCCTCACCCAGCGGTGAGCAGCAGCGGCGTTACCATTTCCATCAAAATTCGTGGGCTTGAATCTTTGGAATGCCCCACAATTACAACCCCGTGCTGCTTCTGGCGCCGCTTCTTCCTCGTCACTTGGGACAACCGTTTCAGTCTCCGGTTGCTCCCTTTCTTCTCTCTTGGAGGTCTTCTTCTTTTCCTTCTTCTCATCCTCCCTTACAGCTCTGATCACTTCGACCACCACAGTCGGCAGGATCGTCTTCATGACCTGATGAACTTCTTCAACAACAGCCTCCTTCACCGAGGCCCTCAGATTAGCACTCTCATCACCACCTTCTTGGTGATGAGTCTCGGGGTCTTAAGGTACCCTTTCTGCAGCCTTAGCCCCACCTCTTGTGGCACGCGGTCCAGCACCACGTCCACCACGACCTCCACCTCTAGAAGCCTTCGAAGATCTACCACCAGCCATCCTCTAAACACACTATAAGATTCAAACACCAACACGGTCATTCAAGGTAATAGCTTAGTTTATGTCAAGTATATTAACTCCCTAATTACAGTGGCCAGTTGTGATTAGCCACTCACTTTACTCTGCATACCCCAAGCATTCCCTATCCTGACTACATTAGTATCCAAATCTATTAAAAGCATGTAACAACCGGAAATTTTAAAAGAAGAGAAAAGTGAAGAAAAGGAAAGAATAGCAAAATAACCCAGGTTGAGGGGTTAAAGTTGCACATGGGGCAAAGATTTTTATTAATTTGTTCAAAAAGGTGATCATGGCCGCCCATGACCCCCTGTACCATCTTTCCATCGGATTTTAAAGAGAGAAAGCAGAGAATTCTCTTGGTTCTAGAGAGAGGAAGAAGAAGAAGCTGAATTCTGGTTAGTTTTCTAACTTTTGGGGTGTTTTTGGCTGATTTTCTGCCTTCGGGTATGTGCTTATGTGCTTGTATGTGTTCGATTGTGTGTTTTTGGTATTTATATGTGTTTGAACTTATACAGCATTCAGGTTTGAAGAAGTCTTACTCGAAAATTGCAAGAGGTGAGTTCTAGATCCTGATTTTTAAATGTTTTAACTTGTTTTGGGGCTGGAAATGCATGATAAAACGTTTTTTTTAAGTTGGGTGTGTACCCGTATGTATGTGTGTGCCTTGTTTTGGGGGGTGTATATTCGGGATGATTTATGATTATGTTCATGTTGTGTGCTTGTTTTGATGCTTAGTATGTTAGAAACTAGGCTAGAACAGGTTAGAATGTTGATTTTGGGGTCTGAAAACGACGTTAGTTAGAAAACAGTTGGCCATGCGCCTAAGTGCTCATGCGCCTGAGGTTCATGCGCCCCAACAGTACCCATACGCCTAGAATTATGCCCAGGCGCCTAAGTGTGCCCATACGCCCAACTGCCCAAACGCCTAAGTGCCCATGCGCTTGAGTTAGGCTCGTGTGCCTACAGAGTACCCATGCGCCTAGAAACCTACCCAATAGTGCCCATGCACCTGAGTCGCCCATGCGCCTAAGTATTCATGCGCCCGCATAGTGGCCGAGCGCCTGCGTAGTGCTCATGCGTCTAAAAGCCTTAGAAAATATTCTGAATTTTTGGGAAAGAGGGACTTTTAGGCTATGACTTGAAATGGTTCCGGGGATGTTGTATGATGTAGTATGATGTTGTATGATGATGTATGATGATGTGTGATGTTGTATGATGATGTGATGCAGGTTTATGGCCTGTTTTCTTTATGTTCCTTATTATGTATTATTCCGTGGCTTTACGTGGTGTGATTATGTTAATGAACGTAAAGTATTATATAATGAAAGCGAAAGTTAATGTTAATAAAAAGTGGAACGTATAGAATGAATGAAAAGTCTTGCAAGTAAATGTAAGGAGGTTTACACCCAATGAAGGGTGTTAGCTCAACTGTGTGCAGTTTAGCTAACCTAGAAGGATGCACACGGGGGTCTAATCCTTGTGATTGACCAAACGTATGGGACCCTTGTCGCTTGCCCCAGGTACTGGAGTCAGCTTCGTGCATAATGTTAGGGGTCTATTTATAGACTTCGGCCCAGTAACCAGCTTCGTGCACAATGTTCGGGGTATAGCACATGGCATTGGTCCGGATGAAAGTGAAAGATAATGATGAATGTATAAATGACGTACGATGATGAACGATGATGAAAGATAATAATAAATATTATCTATATGTATGTATGATGTATGATCACGAATGAAAGTAAAGGAAGGGTTTTAAACGAAAGTAAAGTATTTTATTATAAAACTAGAATTCACTCAGCAACGCTGACTTTTATGCATTTTCAGTTGGTAGGTAATGTTGCTGAGGATGGCACGGGGTGAAGCTACTTGGCAAGTTTTAACTGACATCCATTTTATGTAACAATGATGTTTTTGTGTTGTAATGCAACCAAATGATGTTTTGTAATGTAACAATGTTGTATTATTTGGCAAAAGCAATTATTAATATATGAAATGGCTTTGTTAAAATTATTTCACTGCATTAATTTTGTTAATGAATACGATTTTTCACATGTTATGTGCGATTAATGTCCAACTTTGAGTGTTCCGGAAACGGGGCCTTACAAGTTGGTATCAGAGCCAAAGTTTAAGAGAAATGGGTAAATATTTTCAAAAACCTAAACTTAAACTGAAAATGGGACAAATAGAAGGATGCCAGCCCAAGTAGCTACGTGCCATCAGGTATTTTCTCTAATGATTAACCGTTATTATGTGCGCATGCTATCTGATTTATGTGCTTTTAGTAGGTTTGAATACTGATGTAGTCATGACAGGAAATGCTTGGGGTATGAAAGGTAAAGTAAGTGGCTAATCACAACTGGCCACTATAATTAGGGACTTAATATACTTGACATAAACTGAGCTATTACCTTGAATGACCGTGTTGGTGTATGAATCTTATAGTGTGTTAGAGGATGGCTGGTGGTAGATCTTCGAAAGCTTCTAGAGGTGGAGGTCGTGGTGGACGTGGTGCTGGACTGCGTGCCACAAGAGGCGGGGCTAAGGCTACTGAAACGGCTCAGGATGAGCCCGAAACTCGTCACCAGGAAGGTGGTGATGAGAGTGCTAATCTGAGTGTCTCGCTGAAGGAGACTGTTGTTGAGGAAGTTCATTAGGTCATGCAGACAATCCTGCCGTCTGTGGTGGTAGAAGTGATTAGAGCTGTAAGGGAGGATGAGAAGAAGGAAAAGAAGAAGACCTCCGAGAGAGGAGAAAAGGAGCAACTGGAGACTGAGACGGTTGTTCCAAGTGACGAGGAGGAAGAAGCGGTGCCAGGAACGGCTCGGGGCTGTAATTATGGGGCATTCCAGAGATGCAAGCCCCCGACTTTTGATGGGAATGGCAATGCTGCTGCTGCTCATCGATGGGTGAGAGAGATGGATTGTGCATGATATAAGCGAGTGCAAGGAGGACCAGAAGGTGAAGTTTGCTACCCACTCATTCGTGGACTCGGCTTTGTGTTCTTGGGACAACATTGTCCAGGCTGAGGGTAGCAGGGCAATTGAAAAGATGAAGTGGGATGAATTGAAGAAGTTGGTAATTGAAGAGTTCAGTCCCCACAGGGAACTTGACAAGATCGAGAGAGAGTTCCTGCAGCTGGAGGCGGGAACCATGACGCACCAACAGTATACCACTACGTTCAATGAGATGGTGCGACTGATGCCAGATCAGGTGACACCTGTGTCATGAAAGATAAAGAGGTACATCCAGGGTTTGCCAGCGGATATTCGCAGGCACATGATCGCCGCCCAGCCAAGCACGTTTAGGTCGGTGGTTGATCTGGCGGGAAGGCTGTGTGACGAGCGGGAGGTGGCAGTGGTTGAAGTGAGCAATAAGGGTGGTGGTGGTGATCGAAAGTGGAATGGGAAGCGGTTTGGACGTGGGGGTGTCGCTCCAAACAACAAGGTTGTAAGGGTGGATGATCGGCGAGTGACAGCATCTGGTGCAGGGACAAAGAGGTGTGGTAAATGCGGAAGGGAGCATACAGGGGAGTGTAGGTGGGGATCGAACGTCTGCTTCAAGTGTGGGAAGTCCGGTCACATAGCAAAGAATTGTGGGGTGACGAAGTGTTTTAACTGTGGCGGAGAGGGTCACCTAAGTAGGGATTGCAAGAAGCCGAGGGCTGAGAGTTCCGGAGCAAGGAAGACGACCGAAACCGAAGGACAGAAGGCGAGCGCTAGAGCTTTCACGATGACGAGGGATGAGGCTAGGACGGACCCCGATGTTGTGTCAGGTACGTTTCTAGTTAACCAAACTCTTGTTTCGGTATTATTTGATTCTGGTGCTAGTAGGAGTTTTATTTCTGCTATTTTATGTGCTAATTTGCATGTTATAAGTAGAAGTATTTATGAGCCCTTCGATGTAGAAACTGCCATAGGTAAGTCTACCAGGATTTCTGATCTGATAAAAGGTTGTGACATAGAACTAGAAGGTCATAGGTTTCCTGCTAGACTGTTTGTGATGACCTTAGGCGGGTTTGATGTAGTCCTAGGGATGGACTGGTTAGCGGCCTATGAAGCGAATATTGTATGTAGCAAGAAGATGATCCGGCTGATAGCGCCTGACGGGAGTTCGGTGACGATCTACGGTGATCGAGTTACTACGGTTCCGAAGGTAATTTCGATGGCGGTGGCAGGGAAGTATATGAGACGTGGATGTAGCACCTACCTGGCTTATGTGAAGGATGTGGACACGTCAACACCCCAACTATCGAACGTACCGGTTGTGTGCGACTATCCCGATGTGTTCCCAGAAGATTTACCAGGTGTGCCACCAGACCATGTGATCGAGTTCCAGATTGATTTGATACCAGGTGCTCAACATGTCACTAAGGCACCGTATCGATTGGCTCTGACAGAGATGAAGGAACTGATGGTTCAATTGCAAGAACTGTTGGATAAAGGGTTAATTCGACCGAGTATCTCTCCCTAGGGTGCTCCGGTCCCGTTTGCAAAGAAGAAGGACGGTAGTATGAGAATGTGTATCGACTACCGTGACTTAAACAAGTTGATGGTGAAGAACCGATATCCCCTACCCAGAATCGATGACTTGTTTGATCAGCTCCAAGGTGCCAGTTGGTTCTCGAGGATAGATCTTCGATCGGGTTACCATCAACTGAAGCTAAAGCAGCAGGATATTCCTAAAACAGCTTTTTGCACTCGTTACGGACATTACAAGTTTCTCGTTATGCCTTTTGGTTTAACCAATGCGCCAGCTGCTTTTATGGATTTGATGAATCGAGTGTGCCGGCCGATGTTGGATAAATCGGTGATTGTGTTTATCGATGATATCCTGATTTATTCGAGGGGCGAGGAGGAGCATGCCGGTCACATTCGGGAGGTGTTGGAGACGCTTAGAAGGGAGAAGTTGTATGCCAAGTTCTCCAAGTGCAACTTCTCCAAGTACGCATTCTGGTTACGCGAAGTTAAGTTTTTGGGTCACGTGGTGAATCCCGAAGGTATCATGGTCGATCCAGCAAAAGTAGAAGCTGTGACGCAATGGAAGTCTCCAAAGACGCCATCCGAGATTCGTAGTTTCTTGGGATTTGCAGGATATTATAGGAGATTCATCCAAGACTTCTCAAAGATAGCTTCTCCGTTGACCAAGTTGACCCATAAGGACGTGAAGTTTGAATGGGGTCGAGAGCAAGAAAAGGCTTTTGAGGAGCTAAAGGTGAGGTTGACACAAGCTCCAGTCTTGTCATTACCCGAAGGAAGCGAAGATTTGGTGGTTTACTCAGATGCTTCTTATTTGGGATTGGGTTGCGTGTTGATGCAGCAAGGGAAGGTTATAGCTTACACATCCCGACAATTGAAGGTTCATGAGGTTAATTACCCTACTCTTGATTTGGAGTTAGCGGTTGTGGAAGATTTGGAGGCACTACCTGTATGGGACGAAATGCACTATCTTCACCGACCATAAGAGTTTGAAGTATTTTTTCGAGCAGAAAGATTTGAATATGAGGTAGAGACGATGGAACTTATCAAGGATTACGATTGCGAGATCCATTAACATCCGGGCAAAGCCAACGTAGTGGCGGATGCCCTTAGCCGAAAGGAGAGACCTGAACCGATCCGGGTGAAGGCTTATCAATTGGTTATGACCTCCGACGTGATGAAGCAGGTCAAGGACTTTCATGACGAGGCGTTGAAAGATGATCGCCTTAACTCCGAAAGGATGAAAGGTCTAGTCACGGAATTGGGAGAAAACACTCTCGGTGTTAGAACCCGATTTGGGCGAATGTGGATTCCTCGTTATGGAGATTTACATGAAAAGATCATGGATGAGGCTCATAAGACTCGATACTCCATTCATCCCAGTGCTACAAAGATGTAACATGAAATAAAGAAAGATTAGCCGGGTATGAAGCACGACGTGGCGGAGTACGTGAGTATGTGCCTTACTTGCTTACAAGTGAAGGCGGAGCATCAGAAGCCATACGGAAAGATCCAACCTTTGGATATACCCGAGTGGATGTAGGAGCATATCACCATGGATTTTATTACGAAGCTGCCGTGAACGGTAAGGGATATGATGCCATATGGGTGATAGTCGACCACCTGATGAAGAGTGCTCACTTCCTACCGATCTGTGAAACGTATTCATCCGAGAGGTTAGCGGATCTGTTCATCAAGGAGATTGTAACTCGTTATGGTGTACCGGTGTCCATTGTGTCTGACCGTGACACCCGGTTTACATCCAAGTTTTGGAAGAGATTTCTCGATGCTATGGGGACGAGGTTACATATTAGTACGGCTTATCATCCTCAAACAAATGGTCAGTCAGAGAGAACCATTCAGATGCTTGAGGATATGCTTCAGGCATGCGCCATTAACTTCGGAGGAAGTTAGGACGAACACTAACCGTTACCTGAATTCTCATACAACAACAGTTATCATGCCAGCATTGATATGCCACCCTACGAGACGCTATACGGTAGGAGGTGTAGGACACCCGTATGTTGGGGTGATATTGGCCAGAAGGAATTAGGAAGCATTGAGGTGATCGAGGCTACGACTGAGAAACTAGAAAAGATCAAAGCCTTTATAAAGGCAGCCAAAGATAGACAAAAGTCGTATGCGGACAAGAGACGTAGAGCGATTGAATTCAAGGTGGGCGATAGAGTCATGTTGAAGGTTTCACCTTGGAAGGGTATGATTCGGTTTAGAAAGCGGGGCACGTTGAGCCCGAGGTATATAGGGCCTTTCCGAATCATTGCTCGAGTAGGAGAGGTGGCCTATAGATTGGAATTGCCCGATGAGTTAAGTGAAATTCACCCGACATTCCACGTATCCTATTTGAGAAGGTGCCTAGCCAATGAAGATATGGTGGTACCACTGGAGGATATTGAGGTAGACGAGCGGCTCAACTATGTGGAGCAACCGGTGGCTATCATTGACAGGAAAGAGAAGAGGCTAAGGAATAAAGTGGTTCCCTTGGTGCGAGTATAATGGAAACAAAGAAAGGGATCTGAGTCTACATGGGAACCTGAGGAGGAGTTGAGACAACATTATCCTCAGCTATTCGAGGAGTGACAGGTTTCGGGGAGGAAACCTATACAAGGGGGGTGGACTTGTAACACCCGGAAATTTTAAAGGAAGAGAAAAGTGAAAAAAAGGAAAGAATAGCAAAATAACCCAGGTTGAGGGGTTAAAGTTGCACATGGGGCAAAGATTTTTATTAATTTGTTCAAAAAGGTGGTCATGGCCGCCCATGACCCCCTGTACCATCTTTCCATCTGATTTTAGAGAGAGAAAGAAGAGAATTCTCTCAGTTCTAGAGAGAGGAAGAAGAAGAAGCTGAATTCAGGTTAGTTTTCTGATTTTTGGGGTGTTCTTGGCTGATTTTCAGCCTTCGGGTATGTGCTTTTGTGCTTGTATGTGTTCGGTTGTGTGTTTTTGGTGTTTATAGGTGTTTGAACTCATACAGCACTCGGGTTTGAAGAAGTCTTACTCGAAAATTGCTAGAGGTGAGTTCTAGATCCCCGTTTTTAAATGTTTTAACTTGTTTTGGGGCTGGAAATGATGATAAAACGTTTTTATTAAAGTTGGGTGTGTACCCGTATGTATGTGTGTGCCCTGTTTTGGGGGGTGTATATTCGGGATGATTTATGATTATGTTCATGTTGTGTGCTTGTTTTGATGCTTAGTATGTTAGAAACTAGGCTAGAACAGGTTAGAATGATGATTTGGTGTCTGAAAATGATGTTAGTTAGAAAACAATTGGCTATGCGCCTGAGGTTCATGCACCCCAATAGTACCCATACGCCTAGAATTACGCCCAGGCACCTAAGTGTGCCCATACGCCCAACTGCCCAAACGCCCAAGTGCCCATGCACCTGAGTCAGGCTCGTGCGCCTACATAGTACCCATGCGCCGAGAAACCTGCCCATGCACCTAAATAAGGCTCATGCACCCCAATAGTGCCTATGCGCCTGAGTCGCCCATGCGCCTAAGTATTCATGCGCCCGCATAGTGGCCAAGCGCCTACATAGTGCTCATCCGCCTAAAAGCCTTAGAAAATATTCTGAATTTTTAGGAAAGAGGGACTTTTAGGCTATGACTTGGAATGCTTCCGGGGATGTTGTATGATGTTGTATGATGATGTATGATGATGTGTGATGTTGTATGATGATGTGATGCTGGTTTATGGCCTGTTTTCTTTATGTTCCTTATTATGTATTATTCCGTGGCTTTACGTGGTGTGATTATGTTAATGAACGTAAAGTATTATATAATGAAAGCGGAAGTTAATGTTAATAAAAAGTGGAACGTAAAGAATGAATGAAAAGTCTTGCAAGCAAATGTAAGGAGGTTCACACCCAATGAAGGGTGTTAGCTCAACTGTATGAAGTTTAGCTAACCTAGAAGGATGCACACGGGGGTCTAATCCTTATGATTGACCAAACGTATGGGACCCTTGTCGCTTGCCCCAGGTACTGGAGTCAGCTTCGTGCACAATGTTAGGGGTCTATTTATAGACTTCGGCCCAGTAACCAGCTTCGTGCACAATGTTCGGGGTATAGCACATGGTATTGGTCCGGATGAAAGTAAAAGATAATGATGAATGTACAAATGACGTACGATGATGAACTATGATGAAAGATAATAATAAATATTATCTATATGTACGTATGATGTATGATCACGAATGAAAGTAAAGGAAGGGTTTAAACGAAAGTAAAGTATTTTACTAGAACTCACTCAGCAACGTTGACTTTTATGCATTTTTAGTTGGCCGGTAATGGTTGCTGAGGATAGCACGGGGTGGAGCTACTTGGCAAGTTTTAACTAGCATCCATTTTGTGTAACAATGATGTTTTTGTGTTGTAATGCACCCAAATGATGTTTTGTAATGTAACAATGTTGTATTATTTGTCAAAAGCAATTATTAATATATGAAATTGTTTTGTTAAAATTATTCCGCTGCATTAATTTAGTTAATGAATACGAGTTTTCACATATTATATGCGATGAATGTCCAACTGTGAAAGTTCCGGAAACGGGGCCTTACAAAGCACATAAAGCAGATAACATGCGCACATAATACTGGTTAACATTAAAGAAAATACCTGATGGCACGTAGCTACTTGGGCTGGCATCCTTCCATTTGTCCCATTTTCACTTTAAGTTTAGGTTTTTGAAATAATTTACCCATTTCTCTTAAACTTTGGCTCTAATACTATGTATATGTAAGGCCCCTGTCACACCCCAAAAATCGCAGCGAAAAGTCAAACAACATGGTGGTAACAGAAGTTGGATTATTACCAACAGTTAGAGTTAAACGATGACAAAATATAAACTTGACTACTGTCGATTAGGGTCTTACAATTACTTTATACAAATTAAAACAATATTCAAACCTAGATAATATTGGACTTTAATTATTTATGTAAAACAAAAAGTTTCTTTCAAGAGACCCTAAGACTGGACTTTAACTAACACGTTTGACCATCCAAACACATTTCCATTCCTTCCCAACCGAGCGTACCTACAAACCTGAAAAGCATGAAGATTTAAATGGTCAACATGACGTTGGTGAGCATTCGGGTTTTAAACTTTCAACAATCGGTTTTCTAAAACAATATGATGTACGCGAGATATAATATAATTATCATAGACTAGCTAGGTACTATGAAAAATTTAGGTCATAAGTCCCTCGCTACAACCTGACCAGAGCGACTGGTCGCGGCGAGAGCGGGCCCTTCTAACCCTATAGATCTACCATTATAGTCTGTGGCCTCCCCGAGGTTAATGATTATGGGGGGATTTAGGGGCTCAACGGTATACATCTATACCATTGACCCAACTCATACCTTCATAATATATATTAATCCTGTTTTACCCATCATAGTATAAACCATGCTTTTTCCCCAAAACAGTTTTAAATAAAACAATATTTAAAATGGGGCGGAAGAACTCACCTTTGAACACAATCAAATAATAGATTGAGGATGCCTCGAGCAGATTAATCAAGATCCTAAACGCGAAGGATTTAATTAATAATCTTAAAATATGCTCAAGAGAATGCTGTTCACCAAGTTATAGTCTTCAGGAAAATATTTTTAAAATCATCACATAAGGTTTGAAAAGACTTGATGATAATAATTAAGTTTTTATTATTATTTTTATATTTTTTTTAATTATTAATTATTTATATATAGTTCTTACAGGAAAAATGAGTCTTGAATTATTATGTGATATTATATCATTACCTTATCATCTTATGCTAACCTTCAACACGTAATGCTCAACTAACTAGCCATTCAATGATTTCACTAATCAATTCCTAGCCTTATGATTATTTCTTGAGAAATCGACTATATTTTATATATATATATATATATATATATATATATATATATTTTTAACCAAATAATTTAAGTTATAAAAACATGAGGTTTAAATTTGATTATTTATTGGTTATAGTGTTTTACTCAAGACTTTTACTAACTTTTACAGATAATTATTTAATTTGTATTTTTATTCTCAAAAACTCTTATTTTTATTTTATAAAATAAGTTGTTAAAATTATATGATTAATGAATTGTATATTTTTCTGATAAAACCGATATCGTTTTTGCAGTTAACATTACAATAAATATTTGATTAGACTTTTAAACCTGTCAACTTGAGTTGTGGTTAAAATATATATTTATTTTTCACAAGTGTGAATTATTCGTAAAATATATTATCCTTTAGTTTTATACAAATTTATTTTATAAAAGTCTTGAAGTCTCAAATGTCATTTTAGTCGGGTTCACTTGTCACAACATTTCATTTGTCGTATGCTCGGTTCTAACCATAATTCTAGTCTTTCACTTATGTGTCAATCTAGTCTTCTAGTTTAAATGAAACCTTTCTAACTTGTTCAAGTATCGATTTTATATCAACATTTCAATTTAATCATTTCTTTTATACAATTATGATCATCAACGTCATCCAATGTTCCAACTTAAGCATCCTCCTATGATTTTATATCCAACAATATTCATCCATCAATAACTCCACCTAATCATTTCTTATGAGACCATAATCCATCAATCCTTCAACTTACCTATGCATACACACATACGCGACACATACATACGTATACATACATTCATACACACTCAAATCTTACAACTTACCATGATTTCATCAAACTAAAACTATTTCTAAAACACATTTCAGATTATATACACATTTCAAAAACCCATTTTCATCAAAACATCAACTTTTATGAAACATTTAAGTGGGTGAACTAGGGTTCATCAAGATCTTCATCTTGATCAACCATGCATGACTACGGACAATCTAACCCAAAACAAGTATACCTTGAGTAACTAGTTCAACACACTCTAATGCTAGCACGAAGATCTCCAACTTCCGATTACACCTTCGGGTTTCTAACAAAGTCTTCAACTAGAAACCCTCTTGTTCTTGACTCGAATGAAAGAAAATGAAGGTTTCTTATGGTGGTGGCGATGGCGGTGGATTACGAAGGTGGGGTAGTGGTGGCGCTCTCGTTGACCGAGAGGGGGTAGGGATTGGGTGGCCGATGGAGATGGGATGATGGGTTGGTGTTCGCGGCGAAGGTGCAGGTGGTAGTTGGTGGTGGTCAGCGGTGTGGCGAAAGTCGGTGGGGTGGCGACAGTCGGTGGCGTGGCGGTGGTGGAAGTGATGGCTGCGGTGGAGAGAGAGGGGGGGTGGCCGATGTAGATGGAAGAAGTGGGGAAGGAGAATGAGTTTGGTGAGGAGATGAAAGGTTGGGTGGAGGGTTTATGTAGGGATGAAGAGGGTTACTTGTCATACATGCATAATTTCTTATTTATTATTATTATTATTATTATTCTTAAACGGTTAACCGACATCGAGGTTCACTAAAGTCGTTAACTAAGGTTTTCAAATAGTTAACACAACAGTTAATAAAATTATTATCAGGTTTGACTCGTATAGAAGTTGACCTGATTTGACCGGGTGTCACAGCCCCGTTCCCGGGACACTCACAGTTGGACATTCATCGCACATAATATTTGGAAACTCATAATCATTAACTAAAATAACGTAGCAGAAAATTTTAACAAAACCATTTCATATATTAATAATTGCTTTTGCCAAATAATATAACATTGTTAACATTACAAAACATCGTTTGGTTGCATTAAAACACAAAAACATCATTGTTACACAAAATGGATGCCATCCAAAACTTGCCAAGTAGCTTCACCCCGTGCCATCCTCAGTAACCATTACCTGCCAACTGAAAATGCATAAAAGTCAGCGTTGCTGAGTGAGTTCTAGCTTTATAATAAAAATACTTTACTTTTGTTTAAAAACCTTTCTTTACTTTCATTCGTGATCATACATCATACGTACATATAGATAATATTTATTATTATCTTTCATCATCGTTCATCATCGTACGTCATTCGTACATTCATCATTTATCTTTGCTTTCATTCTGAACCAATGCCATGTGCTATACCCCGAACATTATGCACGAAGCTGGTTACTGGGCCGAAGTCTATAAATAGACCCCTAACATTGTGCATGAAGCTGACTCCAGTACCTGGGGCAAGCGACAAGGGTCCCATACGTTTGGTCAATCACAAGGATTAGACCCCCGTGTGCATCCTTTTGGGTTAGCTAAACCGCACACAGTTGAGCTAACACCCTTCATTGGGTGTGAACCTCCTTACATTTTGCTTGCAAGACTTTTCATTCATTCTTTACGTTCCACTTTTCATTAACATTAACTTCCGCTTTCATTACATAATACTTTACGTTCATTAACATAACCACACCACGTAAAGCCATGGAATAATACATAATAAGGAACATAAAGAAAACATGCCATAAACATACATAACATTATCATACATCACCCCTAGGGACATCCCAAGTCATAGTCAAAAATCACTTTTTCCCAAAATTTCAGAATATTTTCTAAGGCATTGGGCGCATGGACACTATGCAGGCGCATGAGCACTATGCGGGCGCATGAGTACTTAGGCGCATGGGCGACTCAGGCGCATGGGCACTATTGGGGTGCATGAGCCTTACTTAGGCGCATGGGCAGGTTTCTGGGCGTATGGGTACTATGCAAGCGCATGAGCCTGATTTAGGCGTATGGTGTTACATATGGGCACTTAGGCGTTTGGGCAGTTGGGCGTATGGGCACACTTAGGCGCCTGGGCATAATTCTAGGCGCATGGACACTATTGGGGCGCATGAACCTTAGCCGCATGGGACTACTTGGGTGCATGGCCAATTGTTTTTTAACTAACATCATTTTCAAACCCCAAATCATTATTCTAACCTGTTCCAAGCCTAATTCTAACATATCAAGCATCAAATCAAGCATACAACATGAAATAATCAAAATCATCTCGAATATATACCCACCCAAAATAGGGTACATACATTCATACGGGTATACACCCAACTTTGATAAAAACGTTTTATCATGCATTTCCAGCTCCAAAACAAGTTAAAACATTTAAAACCGGGGATCTAGAACTCACCTCTTGCAACTTTCGAGCAAGACTTCTTCAAACCCGAATGCTTATGAGTTCAAACACCTAGAAATACCCAAAAACACACAACCGAACACATACAAGCACGTAAGCACATACACGAAGGCTGAAAATCAGCCAAGAACACCCCAAAAATCAGAAAACTAACCTGAATTCAGCTTCTTTTTCTTCCTCTCTCTAGAACCGAGAGAATTCTCTGCTTTCTCTCTCTAAAATCCGATGGAAAGATGGTACAGAAGGTCATGGGCGGCCTGACCACCTTTTTGAACAAATTAGTAATAAAGTTTGCCCCTTGCACAACTTTAACCCCTTATCTTGGGTTATTTTGCTTTTCTTTCTTTTTCTTCACTTTTTCTTCTTTTTAAAAATTTTCGGGTGTTACAGTATACAAACTCATTAAAAAATGAGAGTTCTCGCATTGATAGTTTTTTCATGTTGTAAAAACATGCAATCCTATGTGGTTTCCCCGATCAATCCTTCTAAACACACTCTTGTGCTAATCTAATCAAATCAAACCATAATGATCAATGAAATCACACTAAACAATAATAAAAGAAAAGCTTGAATACACTATTAAAACCAAAACTTAATCGTATAAAGAGACAACATAAATCAACCTTTAACAGATCAACTTCTGCCAAACTCATATAAAACACTCAAGAACCATCTTTAAACACCCGTGCATTTAAAATGCACATAAATGAATCAAAATGACAACTATCGGTCAACATAATCATTTATTGTGCACCAGTGGAACATTAACAATTGCAAAGTATCGAAAAACTACTCTTATTCACTCAATATGAACCGAGAATCAATTTACAGTTGTCAAATGAACGTAATCAGACGTTAAGTACAAAACTGAATGTGTGATCAATGAATAAATAGTGAAATTAAGCTAACACGACCAAATGAATTAGATTTACATGAATTTCCAACAAAATTATGTAATAATATATTTGTGCATCAAAGTATTTGCGAAAGTTTACAATAAATCATGGGAAATGAAGTACGTATACAAACTCATTAAACAACGAGAGTTCTCGCATGGATAGTTTTTGCTTGTTGTAAAAACATGCAATCCTATGTGGTTTCCCTAATCAAGCATTCTAAACACGCTCCTGTGCTAATTTAATAAAATCAAACCGTAATAATCAATGAAATCACACTAAACAATAAGAAAAGGAAAGTTTGAATACACTATTAAAACCAAAACTAAATCGTATAACGAGACCACATAAATCAACCTATAACAGATCAACTTCTGCCAAACTCATACAAAATGCTCAAGAACCATCTTTAAACACCCTTGCATTTAAAATGCACATAAATAAATCAAAATGACAACTATCGGTCCACATAATCATTTATTGTGCACCAGTGGAACATTAACAGCTGTGAAGTACCAAAAAACTACTCTTATTCACTGAATATGAACCGACAATCAAGTTACACTTGTTCGAATGAACGTAATCAGACATGATGGATATAACTCAATGTGTGATCAATGAATAAAAACTCAAATCAAGCTAACACGACCAAGTGAATTAGATTTACATGAATTTCCAACAAAATTAGGTAATGATATATTTGTGCATCAAAGTATACGCGAAAGTTTACAATAAATCATAAGAAATGATGTACGTATACAAACTCATTAAACAATTATAGTTCTCGTACGGATAGTTTTTGCTTGTTGTAAAAACATGAAATCCTATGCGGTTTCGCATATCAAGCCTTGTAAACACACTCCTATGCTAATTTATTCAAATCAAACCGTAATGATCAATAAAATCACACTAAACAATAACAAAAGAAAAGTTTGAATACACTATTAAAACCAAAACCAAAACGTTTAACGAGACCACATAAATCAACCTTGAACCGATCAACTTCTCCCAAACACATACAGAACACTCAACAACCATCATTAAATACCCCTGTATTTAAAATACATATAAATGAATCAAAATGACAACTCTCGGTCCACATAATCATTTATTGTGCACAAGTGGAACATTAACAGTTGTAAAGTACCAAAAAACTACTCTTATTCACTTAATATGAACCGAGAATCAAGTTACAGTTGTCGAATGGATGTAATCAGACGTTAAGGATATAACTCAATGTGTGATCAATGAATAAAAACTTAAATCAAGCTAACACGAACAAGTGAATTAGATTTACATGAATTTCCAAGAAAATTATGTAATAATATATTTGTGCATCAAAGTATTCGCAAAAGTTTACAATAAATCATAGGAAATGAAGTGCGTATACAAACTCTTTAAACAATAAATTTCTCGCATGGATAGTTTTTCTTGTTTTAAAAACATGAAATCCAAAGCGGTTTCGCTTATCAAGCCTTGTAAACACACTTCGGTGCTAATTTAATCAAATAAAACCATAATGATCAACGAAATCACACTACACAATAACAAAAGGAATGTTTTAATACACTACTAAAACCGAAACCAAAACGTATAAGAAGACCACATAAATCAACCTTGAACCGATCAACTTCTTCCAAACTCATACAAAACACTCAACAACCATTTTTAAACACTCTTGCATTTAAAATACATATAAATGAATCAAAATGACAACTCTCGGTACACATAATCATTTATTGTGCACCAGTGGAACATTAGCAGCTGTAAAGTACCGAAAAACTACTCTTATTCACTCAATATAAACCGAAAATCAAGTTACACTTGTTCGAATGAACGTAATCAGACGTGATGGATATAACTCAATGTATGATCAATGAATAAAAACTCAAATTAAGCTAACACGACCAAGTGAATTAGATTTACATGAATTTCCAACAAAATTATGTAATAATATATTTATGCATCAAAGTATACGTGAAAGTTTACAATAAATCATAGGAATGATGTACGTATACAAACTCATTAAACAATGATAGTTCTCGTACGGATAGTTTTGGCTTGTTATAAAAACATGAAATCCTATGCAGTTTCGCATATCAAGCCTTGTAAACACACTCCTGTGCTAATTTAATTAAATCAAACCATAATGATCAATGAAATCACACTAAAAAATAACAAAAGGAAAGTTTTAACGCACTATTAAAACCAAAACTAAATCGTATAACGAGACCACATAAATCAACCTTTAACAGATCAACTTCTACCAAATTCATACAAAACACTCAAAAACCATCTTTAAACACCCTTTCATTTAAAATGCACCTAAATGAATCAAAATGACAACTATCGGTCCACAGAATCATTTATTGTGCACCAGTGGAACATTGACAGTTGTAAAGTACCGAAAAACTACTCTTATTCACTCAATATGAACCGAGAATCAAGTTACAGTTGCTGAATGAACGTTATCGGACGTTAAAGATATAACTCAATGTGTGATTAATGAATAAAAACTCAAATCAAGCTAACACGACCAAGTGAATTCGATTTACATGAATTTCCAACAAAATTATGTAATAATATATTTGTGCATCAAAGTATACGTGAAAGTTTACAATAAATCATAGGAAATGATTTACGTATACAAACTCATTAAACAATGATAATTCTCGTACGGATAGTGTTTGCTGGTTGTTAAAACATGAAATCCTATGCGGTTTCCCTTATCAAGCCTTTTAAACACACTCCTCTACAAATTAAAACAAATCAAACCATAATAATCAATGAAATCATACGGAACAACAACAAAAGGAAAGTTTGAATACACTAATAAAACCAAAAGCAAAATGTATAAGGAGACCACATAAATAAACCTTTAACCGATCAACTTTTTCCAAACTCATACAAAACACTCAACAACCATCTTTAAACACCCTTGCATTAATACATATAAATGAATCAAAATGACAACTCTCGGTCCATATAATCATTTATTGTGCACCAGTGGAACATTAATAGTTGTAAAGTGCCAAAAAACTACTCTTGTTCACTCAATATGAATCGAAAATCAAGTTACAGTTGTCGAATGATCGTAATCGGATGTTAAGTATAAAACTGAATGTGTGATCAATGAATAAATAGTCAAATCAAGCTAACACGACCAAGAGAATTAGATTTACATGAATTTGCAACAAAATTATGTAATAATATATTTGTGCATCAGTATTCGCGAAAGTTTACAATAAATCATAGGAATTGATTTACGTATACAAACTCATTAAACAATGATAATTCTCGTACGGATAGTGTTTGCTTGTTGTTAAAACATGAAATCCTATGCGGTTTCGCATATCAAGACTTGTAAACACACTCCTGTGCTTATTTAATTAAATCAAACCATAATGATCAATGAAATCACACTAAAAAATTACAAAAGAGAAGTTTGAATAAACTAATAAAACCAAAAGAAAAATGTATAAGGACACCACATAAATCAACCTTTAACCGATCAACTTCTTCCAAACTCATACAAAACACTCAACAACCATCTTTAAACACCCTTGCATTAATATATATAAATGAATCAAAATGACAACTCTCAGTCCACATAATCATTTATTGTGCACCAGTGTAACATCAATAGTTGTAAAGTACCAAAAAACTACTCTTATTCACTCAATAAGAACCGAAAATCAAGTTACAGTTGTCGAATGATCGTAATCGGACTTTAAGTATAAAACTGAATGTGTGATCAATGAATAAATAGTCAAATCAAGCTAACACGACCAAGTGAATTAGATTTACACGAATTTCCAACAAAATTATGTAATAATATATTTGTGCATCAAAGTATTTGCGAAAGTTTACAATAAATCATGGGAAATGAACTACGTATACAAACTCATTAAACAACGAGAGTTCTCGCATGGATAGTTTTTGCTTGTTGTAAAAACATGCAATCCTATGTGGTTTCCCTGATCAAGCCTTCTAAACACACTCCTGTGCTAATTTAATCAAATCAAACCTTAATAATCAATGAAATCACAATAAACCATAAGAAAAGGAAAGTTTGAATACACTATTAAAACGAAAACTAAATCGTATAAGGAGACCACATAAATCAACCTTTAACAGATCAACTTCTGCCAAACTCATACAAAACGCTCAAGAACCAACTTTAAATACCCTTGCATTTAAAATGCACATAAATGAATCAAAATTACAACTATCGGTCCACTTAATCATTAATTGTGCACCAGTGGAACAATAACAACTGTAAAGTACCGAAAAACTACTCTTATTCACTCAATATGAACCGAGAATCAATTTACACTTGTTTGAATGAACGTAATCAGACGTGATTGATATAACTCAATGTGTAATCAAGGAATAAAAACTCAAATCAAGCTAACACGACAAAGTGAATTAGATTTACATGAATTTCCAACAAAATTATGTAATGATATATTTGTGCATCAAAGTATAAGCGAAAGTTTACAATAAATCATAGGAAATGATGTACGTATACAAACTCATTAAACAATGATAATTGTTGTTAAAACATGAAATCCTATGTGGTTTCGCATATCAAGACTTGTAAACAAACTCCTGTGCTAATTTATTCAAATCAAAGCGTAATGATCAATGAAATCACACTAAACAATAACAAAAGGAAAGTTTGAATACACTATTAAAACCAAAACCAAATCGTATAAGGAGACCAAATAAATCAACTTTTAACAGATCAACTTCTGCCAAACTCATACAAAACACTCAAAAACTATCTTTAAGCACCCTTTTATTTAAAATGCACCTAAATGAATCAAAATGACAACTATCGGTCCACAGAATCATTTATTGTGCACCAATGGAACATTAACAGTTGTAAAGTACCGAAAAACTACTCTTATTCACTCAATATGAACCGACAATCAAGTTACAGTTGTCGAATGAACGTAATCAGACGTGATGGATATAACTCAATGTGTGATCAATGAATAAAAACTCAAATCAAGCTAACACGACCAAGTGAATTAGATTTACATGAATTTCCAACAAAATTATGTAATGATATATTTGTGCATCAAAGTATACGCGAAAGTTTACAATAAATCATAGGAAATGATTTACGTATACAAACTCATTAAACAATGATAATTCTCGTACGGATAGTGTTTGCTTGTTGTTAAAACATGAAATCCTATGCGGTTTCGCATATCAAGACATGTAAACACACTCCTGTGCTAATTTAATTAAATCAAACCATAATGATCAATGAAATCACACTAAAAAATAACAAAAGGGAAGTTTGAATACACTAATAAAACCAAAAGCAAAATGTATAAGGAGACCACATAATTCAACCTTTAACCGATCAACTTCTTCCAAACTCATACAAAACACTCAACAACCATCTTTAAACACCCTTGCATTAATACATATAAATGAATCAAAATGACAACTCTCGGTCCACATAATCATTTATTGTGCACCAGTGCAACATTAATAGTTGTAAAGTACCAAAAAACTACTCTTATTCACTCAATAAGAACCGAAAATCAAGTTACAGTTGTCGAATGATCGTAATCAGACGTTAACTATAAAACCCAATGTGTGATCAATGAATAAATAGTCAAATCAAGCTAACACGACCAAGTGAATTAGATTTACATGAATTTCCAACAAAATTATGAAATAATATATTTGTGCATCAAAGTATTCGCGAAAGTTTACAATAAATCATGGGAAATGAACTACGTATACAAACTCATTAAACAACAAGAGTTTTCGCATGGATAGTTTTTGCTTGTTGTAAAAACATGCAATCCTATGTGGTTTCCCTGATCAAGCCTTCTAAACACACTCCTGTGCTAATTTAATCAAATCAAACCGTAATAATCAATGAAATCACAATAAACCATAAGAAAAGTAAAGTTTGAATAACTAAATCGTAAAAGGAGACCACATAAATCAACCTTTAACAGATCAACTTCTGCCAAACTCATACAAAACGCTCAAGAACCATCTTTAAATACCCTTGCATTTAAAATGCACATAAATGAATCAAAATGACAACTATCGGTCCACTTAATCATTTATTGTGCACCAGTGGAACATTAACAGCTGTAAAGTACCAAAAAACTACTCTTATTCACTCAATATGAACCGAGAATCAAGTTACACTTGTTTGAATGAACGTAATCAGACGTGATGGATATAACTCAATGTGTAATCAAGGAATAAAAACTCAAATCAAGCTAACCCGACCAAGTGAATTAGATTTACATGAATTTCCAACAAAATTATGTAATGATATATTTGTGCATCAAAGTATAAGCGAAAGTTTACAATAAATCATAGGAAATGATGTACGTATACAAACTCATTAAACAATGATAATTGTTGTTAAAACATGAAATCCTATGTGGTTTCGCATATCAAGACTTGTAAACAAACTCCTGTGCTAATTTATTCAAATCAAAGCGTAATGATCAATGAAATCACACTAAACAATAACAAAAGGAAAGTTTGAATACACTATTAAAACCAAAACCAAATCGTATAAGGAGACCAAATAAATCAACTTTTAACAGATCAACTTCTGCCAAACTCATACAAAACACTCAAAAACTATCTTTAAGCACCCTTTTATTTAAAATGCACCTAAATGAATCAAAATGACAACTATCGGTCCACAGAATCATTTATTGTGCACCAATGGAACATTAACAGTTGTAAAGTACCGAAAAACTACTCTTATTCACTCAATATGAACCGATAATCAAGTTACAGTTGTCGAATGAACGTAATCGGATGGTAAGGATATAACTCAATGTGTGATCAATGAATAAAAACTCAAATCAAGCTAACACGACCAAGTGAATTCGATTTACATGAATTTCCAACAAAATTATGTAATAATAAATTTGTGCATCAAAGTAGTCGCGAAAGTTTACAATAAATCATAGGAAATGAAGTACGTATACAAACACATTAAACAATGATAGTTCTCGCATGGATAGTTTTTCTTGGTGTAAAAACATGAAATCCTATGCGGTTTCGCTTATCAAGCCTTGTAAACACACTCCTGTGCTAATTTAATCAAACCAAACTAAAATGATCAATGAAATCACACTAAACAATAACAAAAGGAATGCTTTAATACACTACTAAAACCGAAACCAAACCGTATAAGAAGACCACATAAATCAACCTTGAACCGATTAACTTCTTCCTAACTCATACAAAACACTCAACAACCATTTTTAAACACCATTGCATTTAAAATACATATAAATGAATCAAAATGACAACTCTAGGTCCACATAATCATTTATCGTGCACCAGTGGAACATTAACAGTTGTAAAGTACCGAAAAACTAATCTTATTTACTCAATATGAACCGAGAATCAAGTTACAGTTGTCGAATGAACGTAATCGGACGTTAAGTATAAAACTGAATGTGTGATCAATGAATAAATAGTCAAATGAAGCTAACACGACCAAGTGAATTAGATTTACATGAATTTCCAACAAAATTATGTAATAATATATTTGTGCATCAAAGTATTCGTGAAAGTTTACAATAAATCATGGGAAATGAACTACGTATAATAAAAGGGAAGTTTGAATACAATATTAAACCTGAAACCAAAACGTACCAGGAGACCACATAAATCATCCTTTAAGCGATCAACTTCTACCAAATTCATTCAAAACACTTAACCACCATCTTTAAACACTCTTGCATTTAAAATGAACATAAATGTAACAAAATGACAACTCTCGGTCCACATAATCATTTATTATACACCAGCGGAACATTAACAGTTGTAAAGTACCAAAAACTTTTCTTATTCATTCAATATAAACCGATAATCAATTTATAGTTGTCGAATGAATGTAATAGACGTTAAGGATAAAGCTCAATGAGTGATCAATTAATAAAAAAGTCAAATCAAGGTAACCCAACCAAGTGAATTAAATTTCCATGAATTTCCAACTAAACTATGTAATAATATACTTGTGCGTCAAAGTATTCGCGAAAGTTTACAATACATCATGGGAAATGAACTACGTATACAAATTTATTAAACAACGATAGTTCTCGCATGGATAGTTTTTTCTTGTTGTAAAAAACATGTAATCCTATGCGGTTTCACTTATCAAGCCTTCTAAACACACTCCTTTGCCAATAATCCAATCGAAGCATAATGATCAATGAAATCACACTAAATAATAACAAATGCAAAGTTTTAGTACACTATTAAATCCAAAACCAAATGTAAAAGTAGACCACATAAATCATGTTTTAACCGATCAACTTCTGCCAAACTTATACAAAACACTCAACCACCATCTATAAACACCGTTGCATTTAAAATGCACATAAATGAATCCAAATGACAACTCCCGGTCCATATAATCATTTATTATGCACTAGTGGAATATTAATAATTGTCAAGTAACGAAAAACTACTCTTATTCGCTCAATATGAACCGATAATCAAGTTACAGTTATCGAATGAACGTATTCAGACGTTAAGGATAAAACTCAATGTGTGATCAATGAATAAAAAGTCAAATTAAGCTACACGACCAAGTGAATTAGAATTCCATGAATTCCCAACAAAATTATGTAATAATATATTTGTGCATCAAAGTATTCGCGAATGTTTACAAAAAATCATCGGAAATGATCTACGTATAGAAACTCATTAAACAACGATAGCTCTCGCATGGATACTTTTTGCTTCTTGTAAAAACATGTAATCCTATGCGGTTTCACTTATCAAGCTTTCTAAACATAGTTCTGTGCTAATAATCCAATCAAAGCGTAATGATCAATAAAAACATACTAAACAATAACAAAAGAAAAGATTGAATACACTATTAGAACCGAAACCAAAACGTATAAGGTGACCACATAAATCATCGTTTAACCACTCAACTTCTACCAAACTCATACAAAACACTCAACCACCATCTTACAACACCCTTGCATTTAAAATGCACATAAATAAAACAAAATGACAACTCTCGATCCACATAATCATTTATTGTGTACCAGTAGAACATTAACAGTTGTAAAGTAACAAAAAAACTACTCTTATTCACTCAGTATGAACCGATAATCAAGTTACAGTTGTCGAATTAATGTAATCAGACACTAAGCATAAAACTCAATGTGTGATCAATGAATAAAAAGTTAAATCAAGCTAACACGTCCAAGGGAATTAGATTTTCATAAATTTCCAAAAAAATTATGTAATAATATATCATTTATTATGCACTAGTAGAATATTAATAAATGTAAAGTACCAAAAAACTACTCTTATTCACTCAATATGAACCGATAATCAAGTTACAGTTGTCGAATGAACGTAATCAGACGTTAAGGATAAAACTCAATGTGTGATCAATGAATAAAAATTAAAATCAAGCTAACACGACCAAGTGTATTAGAATTCCATGAATTTCGAACAAAATTATGTAATAATATATTTGTGCATCAAAGTATTCGTGAAAGTTTTACAATAAATCATGGGAATTGAACTACGTATACAAACTCATTAAACAACGACAGTTCTCTCATGGATACATCTTGCTTGTTGTAAAAACATGTAATCCTATGCGGTTTCACTTATCAATCCTTCTAAACACACTCCTTTGCCAATAATCCAATCGAAGCGTAATGATCAATGAAATCGCACTAAACAATAACAAATGCAATGTTTGAATACACTATTAAATCCTATACCAAATCGTAAAAGGAGACCACAAAAATCATCCTTTAACCGATCAACTTCTGCCAAACTCATACAAAACACTCAACCACCATCAATAAACACCCTTGCATTCAAAATGCACATAAATGAATCAAAATGACAACTCTCGTTCCATATAATCATTTTTTATGCACTAGTGGAATATTAATAATTGTAAAGTAACGAAAAACTACTCTTATTCGCTCAATATGAACCGATAATCAAGTTACAGTTGTCGAATGAACGTATTCAGACGTTAATGATAAAACTTAATGTGTGATCAATGAATAAAAAGTTAAATTAAGCTTACACGACCAAGTGAAATAGAATTCCATGAATTCCCAACAAAATTATGTAATAATATATTTGTATATCAAAGTATTCGCGAAAGTTTACGATAAATCATCGGAAATGAACTACGTATAGAAACTCATTAAACAACGATAGTTCTTGCATGGATACTTTTGCTTCTTGTAAAAACATGGTATCCTATGCGGTTTCACTTATCAAGCCTTCTAAACACAGTTCTGTGCTAATAATCCAATCAAAGCGTAATGATCAATGAAATCACACTAAACAATAACAAAAGAAAAGTTTGAATACACTATTAGCACCGAAACCAAAACGTATAAGGTGACCAAATAAATCATCCTTTAACCGATCAACTTCTACCAAACTCATACAAAACACTCAACCACCGTCTTACAACACCATTGCATTTAAAATGCACATAAATGAAACAAAATAACAACTCTCGGTCCACATAATCATTTATTATGCACCAGTGGAACATTAACAGTTGTAAAGTACCAAAAAACTTCTCTTATTCACTAAATATGAACCGATAATCAAGTTACAGTTGTCGAATGAACGTAATCAGACGTTAAGGATAAAACTCAATGTGTGATCAAGGAATAAAAAGTCAAATCAATCTAACCCGACCAAGTGAATTAGATTTCCATAAATTTCCAACAAAACTATGTAATAATATACTTGTGCATCAAAGTATTCGCAAAAGATTACAATAAATCATGGGAAATGAACTACGTTTCCAAACTTATTAAACAACGATAGTTTTCGCATGGATAGTTTTTGCATGCTGTAAAAACTTGTAATCCTATGCGGTTTTACTTATCAAGCCTTATAAACATACTCCTTTGCCAATAATCCTATCGAAACATAATGATCAATGAAATCACACTAAACAATAAGAAAAAAAAAGTTTGAATACACTATTAAATCCGAATCCATATCCTAAAAGGAGACCACATAAATCATACTTTAACGGATCAACTTCTGCCAAACTCATACAAAACACTCAACCACTATCTATAAACACCCTTGCATTTAAAATGCACATATTTGAATAAAATGACAACTCTCGATCCATATAATCATTTATTATGCACAAGTGGAATATTAATAATTGTAAAGTACCAAAAAACTTCTCTTATTTACTCAATATGAACCGATAATCAAGTTACAGTTATCGAATGAATGCAATCAGACGTTAAGGATAAAACTCAATGTGTGATTAATGAATAAAAAGTCAAATCAAGCTAACACGTCCAAATGAATTAGATTTTCATAAATTTCCAAAAAAATTATGTAATAATATATCATTTATTGTGCACCAGTGGAATATTAATAAATGTAAAGTACCTAAAAACTACTCTTATTCACTCAATATGAACCGATAATCTTGTTACAGTTGTCGAATAAACGTAATCAGACGTTAAGGATAAAACTCAATGTGTGATCAATGAATAAAAATTAAAATCAATCTAACATGACCAAGTGAATTAGAATTCCATGAATTTCGAACAAAATTATGTTATAATATATTAGTGCATCAAAGTATTCGTGAAAGTATACAATAAATCATAGGAAATAAACTATGTATACAAACTCATTAAACAACGATAGTTCTCGCATGGATACTGTAAGGCCCCATTCCCGGGACACTCACAGTTGGACATTCATGCATTAATAAATTCTTTTGCAAAATAATACATCATTGTTAGAGTTACAAAAATATCATTTGATGCCTTACAACACGAAAGTATCATTTCGACATAAAATGGATGCCATCCAAAATCTTTGCCAAGTAGCTTCATCCCGTGCCATCCTCAGCAACCATTACCTGCCAACTGAAAGAGCATAAAAGTCAGCGTTTATAATAAAAATAATTTACTTTCGTTTAAAACTCTTTCTTTACTTTCATTCGTGATCATACATCATATGTACATATAGATAATATTTATTATCTTTCGTCATCGTTCATCATCGTACGTCATTCGTACATTCATCATTATCTTTCACTTTCATCCGGACCAATGCCATGTGCTATACCCCGAACATTGTGCACGAAGCTCGTTAGACCCCTAACATTATGCACGAAGCTGACTCCAGTACCTTGGGCAAGCGACATGGGTCCCATACGCTTGGTCAATCACAAGGATTAGACTCCCGTGTGCATCCTTCTCAGTTAGCTAAACCGCACACAGTTGAGCTAACACCTTTCATTGGGTGTGAACCTCTTTACATTTGCGTGCAAGACTTTTCTTTCATTCTTTACGTTCCACTTTTCATTAACATTAACTTCCGCTTTCATTATATAATACTTTACGTTCATTGACATAATCACACCACGTAAAGCCACGGAATATTACATAATAAGGAACATAAAGAAAACATGCCATCAACATGAACCACATCATCATATAAAATAACATATCATCCCCGTAAACATTCCAAGTCATAGCCTAAAAATCTCTTTTTCCCAAAAATTTCAAAATATTTTCTAAGTCTTTAGGCGCATGGGCACTATGCAGGCGCTTGGGCACTATGCGGGCGCATTATTACTTAGGCGCATGGGCGACTCAGGAGCATGGGCACTATTGGCGCGCACGAGCCTTACTTAGGCGCATGGTCAGGTTTTTGGGCGCATGGTTACTAAGTAGGCGCATGAGCCTGCCTTAGGCGCATGGGCACTTAGGCGTTTGGGCAATTGGGCATATGGGTACACTTAGGCGACTGGGCATAATTCTCGGCGCACGGACACTATTGGGGCGCATGAACCTTAGGCACATGGGCACTTACGCGCATGGCCAACTGCTTTCTAACTAACCTTATTTTCAGACCCCCAAATCATCAATCTAACCTGTTCTAGCCTAGTTCTAACATACTAAGCATCAAAACAAGCATACAACATGAACATAATCAAAAATCTTCCCAAATCATAAACCCACCCAACAGGGCACACACATACATACGGGTACACACCAAACATTACCAAAACATTATATTATGCATTTCCAGCCCCAAAACAAGTTAAAACATTTAAAACGGGGATCTAGAACTCACCTCTTGCAACTTTCGAGTAAGATTTCTTCAAACCCGAATGCTCTATGAGTTCAAACACCTAAAACACAAAAACACACAACCGAGAACACATACAAGCACATAAGCACATACCCAAACGCTGTAAATCAGCCAAGAACACCCCAAAAATCAGAAAACTAACCTGAATTCAGCTTCTTCTTCTTCCTCTCACTAAAACCGAGAGAATTCTGCTCTTTCTCTCTCTAGAAATCCGATGGAAAGATGGTACAGGGGTCATGGGCGGCCATTACCACCTTTTTGAACAAATTAATAAAAATCTTTGCCCCATGTACAACTTTAACCCCTCAACTTGGGTTATTTTGCTTTTCTTTCCTTTTCTTTACTTTTTTCTTCTTTTAAAATTTTCTTATCAAGCCTTCAAAACACACTTCTGTGCTAATAATCCAATCAAAGCGTAATGATCAATGAAATCGCACTAAACAATAACAAAAGAAAAGTTTGAATACACTATTAGAACCGATACCAAAAAGTATAAGAAGACCACATAAATGAACCTTGAACCGATCAACTTCTTCCAAACTCATACAAAACACTCAACAACCATTTTTAAACACTCTTGCATTTAAAATACATATAAATGAATCAAAATGACAACTCTCAGTCCACATAATCATTTATTGTGCACCAATGGAACATTAACAGTTGTAAAGTACCGAAAAACTACTCTTATTCACTCAATATGAACTGAGAATCAAGTTATAGTTGTCGAATGAATGTAATCGGACGTTAAGTATAAAACTCAATGTGTGATCAATGAATAAATAGTCAAATGAAGATAAAACAACCAAGTGAATTAGATTTACATGAATTTTCAACAAAATTATGTAATAATATATCATTTATTGTGCACCAGTGGAATATTAGTAATTGTAAAGTACCGAAAAACTTCTCTTATTTACTCAATATGAACCGATAATCAAGTTACAATTATCGAATGATCATAATCAGACGTTAAGGATAAAACTCAATGTGTGATCAATGAATAAAAAAGTCAAATCAAGCTAACACGACCAAGTGAATTAGATTTACATGAATTTCCAACAAAATTATGTAATAATATATTTGTGCATCAAAGTATTCGCGAAAGTTTACAATAAATCATGGGAAATGAACTACGTATACAAACTCATTAAACAACGAGAGTTCTCGCATGGATAGTTTTTGCTTGTTGTAATAACATGCAATCCAATGCGGTTTCCCTGATCAAGCCTTATAAACACACTCCTGTGCTAATTTTATCAAATCAAACTATAATGATCAATGAAATAACACTAAACAATAACAAAAGGAATGTTTTAATACACTACTAAAACCGAAACCAAAATGTATAAGAAGACCACATATATTAACCTTGCACCGATCAACTTCTTCCAAACTCATACAAAACACTCAACAACCATTTTTAAACACCCTTGCATTTAAAATACACATAAATGAATCAAAATGACAACTCTAGGTCCACATAATCATTTATCGTGCACCAGTGGAACATTAACAGTTGTAAAGTACCGAAAAACTACTCTTATTCACTCAATATGAACCGAGAATCAAGTTACAGTTGTCGAATGAATGTAATCAGATGTTAAGGATAAAACTCAATGTGTGATCAATGAATAAATAGTCAAATCAAGCTAACACTACCAAGTGAATTAGATTTACATGAATTTCCAACAAAATTATGTGATAATATATTTGTGCATCAAAGTATTCGCGAAAGTTTACAATAAATCATGGGAAATGAACTACGTATACAAACTCATTAAACAACGAGAGTTCTCGCATGGATAGTTTTTGCTTGTTGTAAAAACATGCAATCCTATGCGTTTCCCTGATCAAGCATTCTAAACACACTCCTGTGCGAATTTAATCAAATCAAACCGTAATGATCAAAGAAATCACACTAAACAATAACAAAAGGAAAGTTTGAATACACTATTAAAACCAAAACTAAATCGTATAAAGAGACCACCTAAATCAAACCTGACTGGGTGTTGAGAATGATATTTTCAGTTGATGTGAATCAACTAGGATCGAATATGATGATTGAGTCAGTGGTTATATTGCGGAATCATATAAACACAGATCATTAAATGCTAGAAATACTCATAAATGCTTTCTATTAATGGTGGTGTAAAGTTACAATGAATGCTAGGGTTTTAGCTAGTCTAAGTACAATCGAACATTCTAATATTCTAGTTGTCTCTATTTATAGGCTGACAAAAGGCCTTTACAAAATGACTAAACTATCCCTGTACTATACATCAGAAAACTAGTCTAAGTACAAAAGTATTCATCACCATTTTCTTCTATTCATCGGCATTACCTAATACGGATGTGTTGATCTTCATCAGCATTGGTGTTTGGTCATCAGCACTGAGAAATGCGGATGAACAAACACTTAGTCGCATTTGATGTTGAACATCTGCATTAGTGAATGCGGATGTACAAGTACTTGGCAGCATTTGTTCGGCTGTCCGCATTTGTTAATGTGGAAGAACAAATAGTTGTCAGCATTTGTTCCATGCTCATCCGCATGAACAAATGCGGATAGCCGACACTTAGTCTTTTATTGAGCAGATTCTTCATCCGCATTACTTCTTGGACTTAGGGAGAATTACAGCAGAGCAACCATCAACCACCACTTGAATTGGCATGTATGATCCTTTCAGGGTCCAACAATACTCCCCCTAAGGATTATACAGCCTAGGTACTTCAAGAGTTTGATGGTGGATGAGATTATGAGGATTCTGCTGGGTCTTGAGCCGCAGGAGGAGCAGCCGTTGGTTCAGCCTGAGAATGATCCAAAATAGCCTTTATCATGTTGACAAAGTCATTGGCATCTGACATCTTATCTCTGTTCAGCACATGGATCTTCATCTGACTCATTGTGTGGATGGCTTCAATAGGCAGCTTCTTTAAGGAAATGGGTTCCCATATGGACACTGTGGACAACCCATTCCTATGAATCAAGAGAGCTCCTTCCACATCAACCTCCGGCTTCACAATGTTTCCCAACTGCAAAAGAGTCTTTTTCTTCTTTCTTTTCTCTCTTTTGGCATTGATTCGGTCATAGGCCATCTTTAGGATCTTGATGCATTTAAGGAAGAAGAGCATATTAGCCTCTCCAAGTTTGTTGTTGATTTCCCTAAAGTGCCTGGTGTAGATGTAATGAATGTAGGATTCATCAAGTAATCTTATTTCATATCCACTGAATAAATGAATTTCTGCACCCTCCTTTCCTCCCCATCTCCTTTCAATCACCAACTCATAAGTCTTGTCATCATAGAAAACATTAGAGATTGGCTTTGTGGTGTGAGAGCCTGCTACCATTTTCCTTTAAAGAGACTCTGTAGGCATCACCTTTAGCTCAGGGAACACTACATCTTCAGCCTCTTTTATCTTCTTCTTCTTCTCTAGAGGGTTTTGAAAGGATCTGTCTTTTCTCATACAAATGGCTTTTAATGATTTGAAGTTGTCAGTCCTTTCAAACATCTTCAGAATATATTCAAACTCGTACCCTCTGACCACAGCTTTATGGTTGATCAATTCCAGATTAGCTAGTTCCTTCAAGTCATGTATCTGCAGGGAGTTCACCAGAGCAGAGTACTCTATGAAGAACTAAACCAACCCTGAGATTCTCTTAATCATAAACATATTCCAATCACTATTGTACTTCCAGGCAATAATTTTCACATCTACTTTGCCCTGGGGAGTAGATACACCCTTAATCATCTCTATAGTGGTGAGCCCTTCTTGTAGCTTCATCTCAGAAGGCTCAGCAAACCACTCAGGATTTCTATGAAGTATGGGTGCCAAAGATTCATGATCTTCATGGGTGAGTTGGATGTCTTGGGCTGAGACTCTGGATCTTGGTTTCTTGCTCACTATCTCTTATTCATGCTTCTTTAATCTTTCTTTCTTTTCATTGATTAATCTCAGCATTACAGCCCTTAGTGAGTTTGTTTTCATATTGCCAAGCTTTCTCTTTATGTAGCCTTGTTTAGAGAGATAATCCTTCATCTCCCTATCAGTCATGTTATAGGGATCCGGATACAATGATTGAGGAGCTTTAGTCTTTTTGGATTTTGAGATTGATGGAGATACATATGACTTGGCTGCTTGTGCCTCTTCATACTCAGTCACAAAAGTAGGGTCCAGCAACTTGTTCAGTTTTTCTTCCTCTTCAGCCATTCCCTCATAGGTCATCCCAAACACTTCATCAGTATCATAACCGTGATTGATCAGAAACATTGCTTTTACCATCAGATCATCGGTTTGAGCTTTCTCAACCATCTCTTGTACTAAAATTTCTGCCTTTACAGGACTTTCTTTTGCTATTGGTTCATCCACCACATAGCCTTCTTTAATTTCTCCTTCCTCCAGGTCTAAAAACTCAGCCTTTTTCTTTAATTGTTCCTATGCCTTTTCATGTTCTTCAAGAAATTCAGCAAAGGCTGCTAGGCTTCGAGGATCATCTTTTTGCTTCTTTATCACAAGTTCTTCTTCCTTAATGGGTCTTTTGCCTTTCGCTTTTTCTGCTAAATACTTCCTCCTTTGGGTATATGTTTGCATACCAGAAGAGGATTCTGCTATTTTAGCTTCTTTGCTTTCTGTTTTAGCATCTTTGTTTTCAGATTCTACTTGTTCTCTTTCTTTGTTCTTTGTAGCTGTTTCTTCTAGTTTCTGTTGTTCTTCACAAAGTCTTCTGATAACTTCCTTTTGTTCATCAGACAGAGTGATGGCTGGTACAATCTGCAGTCTCAACTCCGTTTCCAAAGGCACAGGAGATTGAGGGATCACCACTATGGGTTCAGTAGTTTGATGTTGATCTTTCAAGAAATCCTAGAATTCTTCATCAATTATGAATTCCTCTGATTAGTAGATATCTAGTTCTTTAATCATGTCTCTGAATTTAGATTCTTCATCTTGGGATTCTTAAATTTGTTTGCTTGTGTACATCACCATAGCTAAGCTTTGTTCCTTATGTTTAGTTCCACTGGTTTCACTTTCTTTAACAGCCTTAGTGGTTTTCATCTTCTTAGCTGGTGGGGAGTCATCATCACTATCTCCAGAAGAACTTTCATCATCCACACTCTTATCACTATCACCTTTCTTCTCCCCCTCATCTTTATCATCCTTATCTCCTTTTCTCGGTCTCCAAATTTTGTTTAATCATGATCAGTAATTCCAACTCAGAAACTCTTTTGTTCAAAGTTTCTATCTATTTTTGTAGATCAATGATTAGATTAGTTTGTTGCTCCAACAGGCTTTCTTGTTCTTCCATGGCTATGGATTGGATGGTCAAGGAGTCTACATGTCCACTGACTTCATCCCTTGAATGTTGTAGAGCATCCTTCAATTCCTTAATCTCATTGTCTTTTTCTTTCTTTTCTGCTTTATATTTGTCCTTGAGATCTTTAATTTCCTTCTCTTTTTCATCTAACTCCTGAAGTCCGTCTTTGATAATACCAGATCTTCTATCCAGAAGTTTCTCCATTCTAGCTACCTTCTGTAATAATTCTGAAATCATTTCATCCTTTTCATCAAGAGCTAATTTGGAATCCTCTGAAGAGCTGGTACACTCACCAAACTCAACAGGTTCTGTAGTAGTAGGAGATGATGGAACAGGGGAAATATGGGATGAGATAATGGGAGATCTGTGAGGTGATGAAATGGGTGATATGTGTAATGATGGAATGGGTAATATGTGTGGTGATGGAATGGGTGATGGTACAAAAGGTGATGCAATCTCAGCTTCTTGAATAGAAGGCCCAGTGTGAAGATCACCACCTACATCCACATGTGGTGACACTGGCCTTTGTCCTTCTTCAGCCATGCCAGCATGCTCATCAACATTGTGTTGATCAGGAGCAGCTTGTTGTTCTTCTTCTTGATCTAGCTCATCAACAGGAGCTTCTTCCTCTTGGTTAATCTGCTGCAACATCCAAGGAAGCAGAGGAAAGAAAGTTCCACTGTAGAAGTTCCTTGGATCTCTTTTTTTGATGTACTTGTGGGACTTTGCATTACAGTGACGAATGTCTATCACTGGTCCTTCAGGCACAATCGGAGGAAATGTCTCATTGATTAGACATTGTAGAAACCTTGGATACATCAGCAACATATGCCTCCTCCCCTCTTGAACGTTGGATACCAGGCCATTGAATACATAGGCAGACATATTGAATGGCCTGTTTGTGCATAAAGCACAGATAGCAGATGAAGTAGTCACACGGATATCATTCCATCCTGTCTTCCTCTTTGATAAACATTGTTGGAATATATGAATAAGGAACCTCCATTGTAAATCAACCAGTCCTTTGACTATTTGTTTGCCTTCATAGCCTCCTTCATACCCAATGTTGGCAAAGAAGGTCATGATCTCATCATCTTCAAGTTCCATGGGTGTGTTTGCATCATCACCGAACTATAAACACTGTCTCACAGTTTGTTCAGTGATGGCTAATGAATGATCATCAGTAATTCTTCCAGTCAAGGTCCTAACACCATCCACTTCAGCAACTACAGCTATGCTCCAGAAAGACCTTATGAAGTTTTCATAAAAGACAGGTCTAACAGTGATAGCATGAGCAACTCTGGTGGTAGAGATGAATCTAATCATATCTCTAAGTCCTTCAGCCTCGGGTACATCAGGGTCAAGATAACCACTGACATTGTGGAGCTTGCTCCACGTGAAATTAGCCATTGTGCCCTGCATTAGATGCATATGAATTAGAACTTTGAACAATGATTATTAGATTATGAAGTAGACATCATGTTGAATTTCTTAGTTTGACTTTGGTTGGTCAAAATTGAGAAATCATTTGTACTGTTGCATAGGAATTTGACCAAACTTGATTTTATCAATCTATGACCATTTTCTTTTGTTTTTCATGTTTGTTGAGATGATCTTTTTCGATTTTAACATCTTTTAAAACTTAAATTAGGTTTTTATTTCAACATTGTTGATTCTTTTTGTACTCTGTTCATGCAATGAACTGAGGTTTTTGCAAATCACTTGTTTGTTGTTATGTTCATAACCATGAGGTTCATTGCACTTGAAAATGTTGATCATTTCATGGATTGAGTTTGATTTTGATGATTATTGTTAACCTCGGGTTCTAAGTTCATCGTATGTCCGTCAAAGTTGGTCATGAGGATTTCAAGTAATCACCTTAGTTCAATACTACTGTGGTTAAGAATCGAAATCGAGGTGAAATTTGATGTATGAACTTGAGAATCACAGGTATGTGATGATGATGATGATGATGGATGAAGAACAGTGATGAATGCTCGTCACACTATAAGTCTCTTAAATTTGAAAAGTATTAAATGACCTTTTGAAGTTGGTTTAAATAGTCAATTTAGTTGCTTTTACAAATGTTACAAGTTTTCAGACAAATGCGGTTGATTTTTGATTTTCACTGTAGCAAATGCGGTAATGAATTATTCATCAGTGTTTGTTTACAGTTACAAATGCGGAAGTGCAAATACTTACAGCATTCGTGTACTGTGACAAATGAGGATGTTTTAGCACATTGCCAGCATTTGTGCACTGTAGCAAATGTGGTTAAACATAGTTGATCAGCATTTGTACACTGTAGCAAATGCGATAGAACAAAATTTTATCAACATTTGTGTACTGTAGCAAATGTGATAGAACAAAGTTTATCAACATTTGTGTACTGTAGCAAATGCAATAGAACAAAGTTTATCAACATTTGTGTACTGTAGCAAATGCGATAGACTGACTTGTTCACATTTACTTCAACAAATGCGGTAGAACTAAGAGTTTGTCTGCATTTCTTGACTTTCAAACATCATCATGACAGAAGAGATTAAGCACATTTTATTCATTTTGATACACATTCAACAAACTTTCCGTATTGATGTTAACCATGTTTAGGAAATGCGGCAGAACAAAAGTTAACCACATAAAGAAATGCGGTTGAGCAATATTGTCCGCATAAGTTTTCAACACTTCATAATTTGTAGGTGCATTTTTGTTTGAAGCAAATGCGGTAGAGTTAACTTGTCCGCACTAGTTTCACTTGGTTTTTCAATGAATTAAGCCAGTTACCCGTATTGGTTATATGCCTGGGTTACCTTCACCCGCATTAACCAATGCACCTACCCGCATTAATTTTTGAACTTAATCAAAATTAATGTTTCTGCAGAGTGAACTCAATCAAAATTAATGTTTTTGCAGAGTGAACTCTTTTCTGTTTTTCTACTGATTCATTGACTGTTATGAAGAACTGTCATCGCTTTTGACTTAAATCTTTTGAAGTTTTGACTGTTGATGGGATAATTAATTTTTGCTTGGATTGACTTGTATATCAGATGTGATACAAGTTTCCCGGTGTTTGACTGATCTTGGACTTTTATGCTTTTAGATATCTGCACAGACTGAGATACTATAGTATAACTTCTGCACCAACGCAGTCAATTCCTTTTTGATTTTGTAATGAAACTGTTTTGAAAAAAAAAAGAAATACCTGTACAAGCTAATAAAAATTTTAAATTACTCCCCCTAAAGTTTATATCCATATGGGATAGGAACTTTAAGGATTTAAAAGTTTTGAAAATGAGATATTTTTATAATGATTTTGTTTTCTTTTCGGTTCATGAAGAGGAAGTATACTTTTCTTGGGATCATATCAATCTTACATTACACAAGTGCAAGCTTTTGTTAATAAAATAGACATGGTTATGAGCTTATTGATTGAAGGCATGTTTGTCCTCTTAAACTCATGCTTGGTTAATATTGTTATGCATGTGATATTTATCATGTTTTTGATTAATTTGAGTATTCAACATGCACCCCACACTCAAAAGCATGGCATTGATCAACCACCCGCATGACATGCATTGTAAAACTTTTTCACAACTTACATGACCAGGTCATTTACAGTATGAGATCCCATTTTCGCTGATCCTCATTGGGATTCTTTTACTTTGATCTTTTTATTATTTTGATCCACATTGGGATTCTTTTTCACTTCACTTTGAAAGGTGATCCACGATGGGATTCTTTTTGTTCATTCACAAGGAATGTAATATTTTGTTAATTCATCCAAGTTGGATGTGTTCCACATTAGGAATCTTTTGGATCATGACATCAGCACTATGTGCTTGTTTCTCCAGATCTTTGCTCAGCAAAACAGAGAAGAAACTGATGTAGGTGAAAGAGATTCATACGGCATCATTACCTGGTGTGTTTAGGTTACTACACACACATACATTTGGATAATCCAATACGTACCAATATTCTGAAATGAGTGCTTCACAGTTGAATATGGATTTTAGTTCATCACAGCATGTATATTTTTTTCCAAGTTGAGCCTACCCGCATATCAGATAAGTCATGTCAGTCTTCTGAATTTTTAAGATACTCACAGTGAATGATATAACGACTGTAATTATATCATTTCCCTTTTGAAGTATATATCATATTCTTCAACAAAATGACTTCTTTTTGTGATTTTCTGTAACTTTTTAAATGTTTTTGATGTTTTAGGTTTTTATTATTCAAAGTTAATCATGCCAATTGATTGAACTAGGAATTCAAACCGATTAGGTTCAAATGCCTTGGTAAATAAATCAGCCAATTGATTATCAGTGTGAACTTGAATCAATTTGATTAACCCTTTTTCAGCACAATCTCTTAAAAAGTGATATCTGATTTCAATATGTTTTGTTTTTGAGTGCTGAACAGGATTATTTGTAATAAACATTGCTGCTTTGTTGTCAATATGAATTGGAGTGTGCAAGAAGTTAAAACCATAGTCAAGCATCTGGTTTTGAATCCAGAGAACTTGAGAGCAACAGGCTGATGCTGCTATATACTCAGCTTCTGCTGTTGAAGCAGACACGTTTGTCTGCTTCTTGCACTGCCAGGAGACCAGTCTGGGACCAAGAAATTGACAACCGCCAGAAGTGGATTTCCTATTGAAGTTGCATCCCCCGTAGTCACTGTCGGTGTTGGCATAGAGATTGAAGTCTTCTTCCTTTGGATACCATAATCCGAGAGGACATTTACCCTTAAGATATCTGAATATCCTCTTGATAGCATTAACATGAGATTCCTTGGGATCAGCTTGATATCTGGCACACACGCATACACCAAACATAATGTCAGGCCTACTAGCTGTTAGATACATAAATGAACCTATCATAGATCGATAGTGAGTCTGGTCCACTGATTTGCCTTCAGGATCTGGACCGATCTTTAGTTTAGTATCAACAGGAGTTCTGACGGACTGACAATTAGCAAAGTGGAATTTTTTTAACCTTGTTTCCATGTATTTTGATTGATTGATGAAGATTTCATCTGCTGTTTGTTGGTCTTGCACTCCTAAGAAGAATGTGAGTTCCCCCATAGCACTCATTTGGAATTTAGAATGCATAAGGTCTTCAAAATCCTTGCAGAGAAGCTTGTTTGTAGAGCCAAAAATGATATCATCCACATAAATGTGGACGAGCAACATGTCTTTTCCTTTTCTTTTTCTGAAGAGAGTCTGATCAATCTTTCCTCTTTCATACCCGTGTTCAAGCAGAAACGATGATAGAGTCTCATACCACTTCCGAGGGGCTTGATGAAGACCATACAAGGCTTTGTCCAGCTTGTACACCCTGTGTAGGAAATCTAGGTCTTCAAAGCCTGGTGGTTGACTCACGTAGACTTTTTTAGCAATCTTTCCATACAGAAAAGCACACTTTACATCCATTTGATAAACAGTGAATTTCATGGATGCTGAGTATGTATGGCTTCTAATCGGGCAACAGGAGCAAACACTTCATCATAATCAATTCCTTCTTCTTATGTATATCCCTGTGCCACCAATCTTGCTTTATTTCTAATGACAATTCCCCGGTCATCAAATTTGTTCCTGTATAGCCACCTGGTACCGATAGGGTATTGTCCTTTGGGAAGATCTACCAGTTGCCATACTTCTTGTTTCTTGAATTGTAGCAACTCTTCCTGCATTGCCTCAATCCAGCTATTGTCTTGAAGAGCCACTTTGATATTTTTAGGTATGCTTGACTTGCAATGCTTGACTTGCTTCTAGTCACCCGTTCATTAAGTTCACCAATGATGCTTTCCACCGGATGATTCTTGTGTATTCTGGTGGTTGGTATTGAGTCACTATCAATGAATACATCAAGATTGGAGACATTCAGATCATCTTGGTAAGAGGCTCCTTTATCTTGTGATGTAGGAGAGTTGTGAAAGTAATCAAAGTCTTTTCCAGTTCCTGCTTCGGCATCAGCAACACTTTGATGACTTTCATCATTTGAAGTTCTCTCATTTTCAACCGGTAGTGTGGCTGGATCTTGATTTCTTACTTCAGTAGATGGTTCTTCTGAAGGAGATGGAAGTGTACTAGGACCAGCTTAAGTTGAAACGCTCTCATTTTGAGATGATTGTCTGACAGGATCAGCTTGTAGTGGAACATCTTTATTCAGTTACTCAGTAGAGGTAGGAGGAATCATCGGGAAATCATTTCTTCTTTCTACTGAAGTAGAAGATTCAGCTGATTGTGGGTTTCCTGCAGCAGACAAGTGGAATTTATCAAATGATCTTGTAAAGGAGTCAATATCAAACAGCCAGTTAGGACCATTTATTGATTTGGGAAAAGAATGCTCATTGAATTGAACATTGGTTGATTCATCAATAATGTTTAATCAAGGATTAAACACTCTATAAGCCTTTGAGACTGAGGAATAGCCTACAAAGAATCCTTCGTCAGACTTTGGAGAAAACTTTCCCAAATGGTCTCGGGTGTTTAATATTGATACGGGACTACCAAATGACTTAAAAAATCCAATGAATAGTTTTCTATGAAAGAGAAGTTCATAAGGAGTCTTGTTGCTTTCTTTTACAATCAAAGTTCTGTTTTGTACAAAGCACGATGTGTTAACTGCTTCTGCCCAAAAGGTAATTGGTAGTTTAGCATCGGCTATCATAGTTCGTGCTGCTTCAATCAGTGTTCTATTTCGCCTTTCAGCTACCCTATTTTGTTGAGGAGTTCTAGCTGCACTGAATTGATGAGCAATGCCTTTGGTTGCACAAAAAGAACTTATATATTCATTTTTAAATTCAGTCCCATTATCACTTCTAATTGATTTGACTTTATGATCAATTTGATTTTCAATTTTAGTGATGAAATCTTTTATTAATTGGGACGCTTCGTTTTTATGAAGTAAGAAGAAGACCCATGTAAATCTGGAAAAGTCATCTATGATCACCAAACAATATTGTTTCTTTCCAATGCTCATAACATGAGTGGGTCCGAAAAGATCAATATAAAGTAACTTCAATGGAGAATTGTTTGTGTTCAGAAGTTTTGCCTTGTGGGAAGACTTATGTTGTTTTCGTTTGAGACACGCTGAACAGTGGTCGATAAAGTGAAATTCTTTTTGAGGTAAACCAATTACATCATTTCCCTTGACCAATCTATTCATGTTTTTGAATTTTGTGTGTCCCAAACATCTATGCCAAAGCTGTGACTCATCAAAAGATGCTTTTGATAGAAGACATGTTTCTTCTTTTGGTAGAGCAGAATTGAGGTTTAAGACATATGTATTATTCTTCCTCGGCTTCTTCAAGATAACCCATTCTTCAGGAATTTAAAATCCTGGTTTTAGAATGTAATAATGAGTGTCAGTGAAGTGAGTGGAATATTTCTTGTCACAAATCTAAGACACGCTGAGCAGATTGAAGTTCAATTGTTCACAGTAGTTGACTCTATCAAAACTCAACATCCCATTTGTCACAGATCCTTCACCAGTGATTCTGCCACCTTGTGAATCTTCACCAAATGCCACAGTAGTTCCTTGAATATGCTTGAAATCATGAAGGAGGGAACTGTCTCCAGTCATGTGTCGGGAGCATCCACTGTCCACATACCATAGGCTATTGGACCTGTATAGACGACCCTGCAAGCATAAAATGAACTAATTAGAATGTGGAACCCAAGCCATGATGGTCTTGGGTTTCCCATTTTTATCCATGACAGTAACTTCTTAATACTTTCCTCTAAATTGTGACTTAGAGGATGAAGTTTTGTTTGATTTTTCATATCTTGCTGATTTCATCTCATCAACTTCATCTGAAGAGTTAGAAGAGTATTCAAACCTTGGGTCCCTATTTCTTTTAAGAAATTGGACACGTTTTTGATTGTCAAACTTCATTTTTGATTTATGAACCTCATGAGTTTGTTTGATGTTGTGGTTTATATTTCTTTGAACATTCTTCAACTCTTTCTGATTTTCTAAGTCATTATCAAAATTTGAAATCCTGGATTGCTTATTATAAAAATGACTTTTCATTTTAGGTTTCACAGATGAGATTAGTGAGATGGGCTTGTTTTGTGGAATTCTCAATCCTTTTTGTTTGAGGAAACAATCTGATGTATTGTGGTTGGTCATATCATAGACTATTCAATATTTGTTGAAGTAGCAATTTTTTGTAGAATGATTGTTCATGTCACAGATTGAGCAGTATTGATTAAAATAGCACTTCTCTGTTCTGTGATTTGACATTTCACAAATGTCACAATACAAGAGTTTGTCTTTTGTGGTTAATCTTGATGCCTTAGTAAATGTACCAGCTTTCAACTGAGCATCATTCTTTGATTTTGATGAGGAAGCAATATCAGCCTTGTTAGCAGTTTGTTTCACAATACTACTGTTTTTCACTCTTTTGGGCTGATGTTGTTTCCTTAATCCTTTTCTATCCTCCTTTTCTTGTTGGTTTACATGATCTTTATTGAAGATGTCAAAACCAACTCCTTGTTTAAGTTTTATTGATGGTGAATCTGTTTTGCTTTTGGTCTTTTGAATCAGAGGGGTTTTTCCTTTGCTTTTCAGTGATACTTTGTCTGATTTGGTTGAATTCTTTCGAGATTTGATCTCACAATCAGATCTGCTTTCGGCAGATGGTTTCATTATTGCATCAGTTTTCTTCTTTTCTTTGGAAATTGCAGGTATGAATTTCATAAATGGCACTATTGCTTTGACTGGGCTTCTTGGTTTAATGACATTTACTGACTTGTTTGAACACTCTTTGATTTTAATTGGATGACCTAACTTGATTTTCACCTCATTCGTTTCAATATAAACACTTGGTTTGTTTTGAGGATTTGTAATTTGTGATACTACTGAGTTAGTTTCAATAATTTTAGGTTCATTTTGCTCGGTAAGAGTAATTGACTCAGGCATGACAATGTAATTATCATTGTATGGTGGGGGACATGAATTGTATCCAATCCCAGTCATATCCTTAGGATCCTTTTATGAATCAAGCATCTCTTGCAGCTTGACTGAAGACATTTGAAACTTTTCAAGTTTCACTTCAGTGGCTGATTGCTCAGCTTTGGATTGAGTCAACATTTCAGTTAACTTTTCATTTTCAGCCGCAAGAGTATACTTTTCTTCGTGCAGTTTTTCAATATCAGAGATAAGTGATTTGATTTTAATTTCAAATCTTTTTAGTTCTCTTTTAAGCATCTCTGATTTTACCTTTTCTTCTTTAATCTTAGTAGCTAATTTGTGATTGTGCTCACGATATCCCTGCAGTTCAGCAATGCATTTATCACTACAAAGATTAGATTTTACCTCGGATGGCATAGGAGTTGGGCCATCATTTATGTGAGCCATAAGAGCATGATTTTGAAATTGAGGCTTCACTTCCTCAACATACAGGCTCCAATCACATACTCCATCTTGTCTGATGACAAGAGCATTAGAAGTAGGTTGGCTGCTTTCATGGGCTTGATTTGTCAGTTGTGACTGACTTTGGTATGGTTGTTGATGTTAGCTTTGATGATGATATTGATGTTGATTGTTGGATTGAAAGCTTGAGCTCGGTTGTGATGATGATTGGCCCTGAAAGCTGTTGTTGTTTCTTCTTGGAGCATTGCATTCTCTTGAGAAGTGGCCAGTCATACCACAGTTGAAGCGTTTGACTTTGGATTTGTCATATCCAAGTTTGGTATTCTCATTCAGACTTAGCTTCCTACCCTTCCCGAAAAACTTTTTAGCCCTCATGGTTATCATAGCCATATGCCACTGTAGATCCATTTCTTCTACATCATCAGGATCCATTTCTTCTAGGCCTTCTTGGATTAAATGAGCAGAAGTGAGTCTTCCTCCCAAGTAAGCTTCAAAACTTGCAACAAAGGCATTGTAGGTAGCCTTTTGCTCTTCAGATCTCTGGTGTTCAGGCATAATTGAGGGAGTGGTAGTAAATCCAGTTGATTCAGATGAGGTTGGTGGCTTATTGGTTGATGGAGCAGCAATGAATCCAGTTGATTTTACTTGATCCCTGGATGAGAGGAAATCATCTTCTTCAGTAATGAATGCATTTTCCACAGAATGATTTTCTGATGGAAATTTGTATGCCTCAATGACTTGTGGTCCACCAAGGTTTCTGCTCCTTTCATCAAGTTCAAGAGCTTAAATTTTTGCAATCATTATATCCAGAGTGGTGCTTTCCAGATCAAGTGTGTTTTTCAGCATCGTTACATTTTGTTTCCAACTCTCAGGAAGACTATGCAGCATTTTCTTGTTCAGCTCCTTTTCTTTATATGTGACCCCCATAATCTCAAGATCATTGACCAGCTACACAAACCTATGCAGTTGTTTTGAGATTGACTCCCCTTTGGAGTGATGGAAGGTTTCATATTGATTGACCAGCTTGTCTTTGTTGATTTTAGCCACTTCACTGCTACCTTCACACATGATGAGCGGTGCATCCCACACAACCTTTGTTGTTCCATATTTCTCAAGTCTTTTGAGTACATCCATTTTCAAAGCTTGTGTGAGAATGGAGTACGCTTTGAGGTCAGTCTTTATCTTCTTATACTCATCATCATCAAGAGTTAGATCTTCAATGGGTATTCTTGATGTTTTGTATAAAGCAGCTTGATCAGCAGAGAGTGACACAGGGATGTAAGGTCCTTTGCATATGGAAATCCTGTAATCCGGATCTACACCTATAATGTAATTCATAAACCTGATTTTCCATTGCTTAAACTCAGATTTGTGTTTAAGCATAGGAGGTTTAGAAGCATGACCAAGTTCAAAAAAGTTAAGTGAATCCATTGTAATAAACTTGTTTTAGATTGTTGGAATAAGAATTAGATTGATTTTTAAGTCCAAGTGGTCCAAACAGTCTACTCTTTGAAGGTTTTAGCAGATCTGATGAACAGTAATAGTTATTATGTTAAGAGAACCTACTGTAACTATTCTGTTAGCTTTAATGTTTGAAGATTATGATGTTGATGATATAGTTGTTCTGATTTTCGGGTAGAATGAGCTGTTTGAAGATATGTTGTTGGTTCAGTACAGATGAACAGTGTATCAGTCGATGTTTCAGGAGGATTTCAGCATGAATACGTGTTAGAAGTTGAAGAACTCACTAACAGTAACTCAATCACCAGTTCAATCGAGTTTCCCTCAAATCTGGGCAGATTTGAGACGAATCCGAGAGCCAATGCTCTGATACCAATTGACTAAGTGTTGAGAATGATATTCTCAGTTGATGTGAATCAACTAGGATCGAATATGATGATTGAGTCAGTGGTTATATTGCGGAATCATATAAACACAGGTCATTGAATGCTCGAAATACTCATAAATGCTTTGTATTAATGGTGGTGTAAAGTTACAATGAATGCTATGGTTTTAAAATGAAACATTAACAAGACAACTCTGAAACATATGACAATCGAACATTCTAATATTCTAGTTGTCTCTATTTATAGGCTGATATAAGGCCTTTACAAAATGACTAAACTATCCCTGTACTATACATCAGGAAACTAGTCTAAGTACAAAAGTATTCATCAGCATTTTCTTCTATTCATCCGCATTACCTAATGCGGATGTGTTGATCTTCATCAGCATTGGTGTTTGCTCATCAGCACTGAGAAATGCGGATAAACAAACACTTAGTCGCATTTGATGTTGAACATCCGCATTAGTGAATGCGGATGTACAAGTACTTGGCAGTATTTGTTCGGCTGTCCGCATTTGTTAATGCGGAAGAACAAATACTTGTCAGCATTTGTTCCATGCTCATCCGCATGAACAAATGCGGATAGCCGACACTTAGTCTTCTATTGAGCAGATTCTTCATCCGCATTACTTCTTGGACCTGGGGAGAATTACAGCAGAGCAACCATCAACCACCACTTGAATTGGCATATATGATCCTTTCAGGGTCCAGCAAAACCTTTAACAGATCAACTTTTGCGAAAATCATACAAAACACTCAAGAACCATCTTTAAACACCCTTGCATTTAAAATGCACATAAATGAATCAAAACGACAACTATCAGTCCACATAATCATTTATTGTGCACGAGTGGAACATTAACAGTTGTAAAGTACCGAAAAACTACTCTTATTCACTCAATATGAACCGAGAATCAAGTTACAGTTGTCGAATGAACGTAATCAGACGTTAAGGATATAACTCAATGTATGATCAATGAATAAAAACTCAAATCAAGCTAACATGGCCAAGTGAATTAGATTTACATGAATTTCCAACAAAATTATGTAAAAATATATTTGTCCATCAAAGTATTCGCAAAAGCTTACAATACATCGTAGGAAATGAAGTACGTATACAAACTCATTAAACAATGATAGTTCTTGCGTGGATAGTTTTTGCTTGCCGTAAAAACATCAAATCCTAAACGGTTTCGCTTATCAAGCCTTGTAAACACACTCGTGTGCTAATTTAATCAAATCAAACCGTAATGATCAATGAAATCACACTAAACAATAACAAAAGGAATGTTATAATACACTACTAAAACCGAAAGCAAACGTATAAGAAGTCCACATAAATCAACCTTATAAAGCGCATATAGTGTCGTTTGATATGACCGTGTCAGAGATCTTGGTTTGTCACGCCCCGTGGTAGAACACCACTAGTGGATTTTGAGGGTGTGACAGATTGGTATCAGAGACACTGGTTATAGAGAACTAGGATTGCATTTGAATCTAGACTATAGCCTGAGACACACACTATCATTGCTCATACTCTTAATTGATTACTGTTTTCATGCATACCTATCATATCATTTCTCATGCACATAACAATACTGGGTGTCCCAACATCATTCTTCTCAATAAGGAGACCGAGGATCCTTCTCTCATATCTTCTGCATCTACACGTATTACCTTACTATTAATGCCGAATAAACATCGTCTAGAGTCTTTAAATAACTTCAAACAACATGAAGTGTTGTTCAATATTCGAGCACGGGAGATACACAACACTAGGAGTGTTTACCTTATCTGATTTATAGCTTAATATGGGAAGAGCGTGTACTTTTCCCCTTACTGCTAACATAACTAACTGTACTCCTGCATCATCACTTATACTCTATCCGGTTGAGCAGACATGCATCACTTTTGTGGCAAGGATAGATTGAAAGCTTCACAATGTATGTGAAGCAGTCGATGAGATCATCGAGATACTAGAGCATCAGAACACAGCTAGTGTATATGTGGAGACACCTAAGGAAGGCCTAGTGGAGGCAGGTTAGACGCATAATACTTTTACTGACATATTCGAGGAAAACACGAACAAGCACATTTCACTTGACGGTATAATGGAGGGAACATTGGATAAGATTAACACCTTTGAGGCTACACTGCTGGATATGCCGCAGACACTGGTGCTATTAAAGTTGAGAGTAATTGGACTGGAAGTCAGGCTACAGTTGCTAAAATACCTGAGAAAAAGTGTTGTTCTTGAAATGAAGACTAGAAGCTAGAAAAGAAATTCTAGAACACTAAGATGATAGGGTCATATATTGAAGAATATACGACCTGTTTACATGAGTTGGTTAATTTATGTAATGGTCACTCCAGCTTGCAAGTGTATTGAGATGTACATTGATTGGTTAGCCCCTCAGACTCAAGCTAGTGTCATAGTCAATGATCCCATAACCATTCAGCAAGCTATTTAGTTATTTCACAAGTTCACTGACTTGGTAGTGGCGTAAGGCATTCTATCTAAGCATGTCGTTGATGGTTTTTGCTGACAGCAAACGGGAATAGGATGGCTAAGTATAAGTCCTTCACTCCAAGCATTCTTTAACATCAACATGGTAGAAAATTTGATGATTTTACAAACTTCACACATACCATCTAGAGCAATAGTAGTGGTTAGAGCTCAGGTAGCTATGCTAACAAATACCCGTAATGCACTAAGAGAAATTTTCACCATCAGAGTCAGTGTGATCGTTATCGTTCCCAAGGATGTGGCAAGATGGGCTATGCAGCAAATTACTATAAGGGAGATTTAATGATCACGCAACAACAACTCTAGCAGCAAGGACAAGCCAGATCATCATGTGGTTTCTCCGAATGGGGCAAAGATAGGCAATTAAGGAGAGATTTCCCTCAATTAAAAAATTGGCAATAAGGACAGTAGCAGAAGAAAGGAAACATAGATAAAGGCCAAGGATCGAGCCTTCGCTATTGGGTCTTGCAAGGCAAGAAACGACCAAAATATGGTTATCATAGCAAAATTCTAGATGTAGCTTCAATTGGGATGGAACCTGGTTAAGCCTTACAATTAACTGATAGTAAATTAATGGAAGCAACTTACAATCTTAAGGGATGTAAATTGGTATTGTCTATACATAAGACAGAATAGATTTTACGCCTATTACGCTTAGTAGTTTGATGTGATTGCTGGCATGGATTGGATGTCTAAAAATAAAGTTTAGATTTTCTAGTCGCAAAAAGGTCGGCTGTATACCGTTTCATAATGGTGAAGTTTTATGTATTCAGGGCGACAAAAGTATTGCAGTTTTAGACATCATTTCTTATGTGAATACCAGAAGTACCTATGTATGGGTCATACCGCCATTTTAGCTATGATCCCCAAGAAATCAATCGAGGAAAAAAGGATCGAAGAGATCCCTAGCGTCCTTTACCTTCCCAAGGTTCACTCAGAAGATTTACTTGGTCTTCCCCACATAGATAGATCGAGTTGTCACCTAGAGTCGTACCTACAGCTAGAGCACTTTACAGTTTAGCTTCAGCAACGTAACTGTAGGAGCTGTTGGATAAAGGATTCATCCGACCGAGCTTATTGCCATGGGGAGCTCCAGTCCTATTTGTCAAGAAAAAGGATGGAATTTTTCGTATGTGTATTAATTGCCATGAGCTTATCAAAGTGACAATTAAAGAACTGTTATCTTCTTCCACGCATTAAGGATTTGCTTCACCAGCTCCAAGGGTCAAGTTTATATCCAAAATAAACCTGAGGTCAGAGTACTATTAGCTGATAGTTCGAGAGGATGCTATATCTAAGGTAGCATTCAGAACTTGGTATTGTCACCATGAGTTTCTGGTTATGACAAGCGAGTTTAACAATGCTCCAGCTGTTTTCATGAATCTCATGAACCAAGTACGAAATCCCCATCAGGACAAATTTATCAATGTTTTTGATGATGGCATTCTAACATATACAAGGAACAAGAAGGAGCATGAAGAATAGGATTTTGGAACTACTGAATCAAGGATAGATGTATGCCAAGTTTTCGAAAAGTGACTTCTGGATGAAGTCCAAATTTTGGGTTATGTGGTCACGGAAATGGAATGCCTATTGACTCTACAAAAATAGAAGCCATCAGGAATTGGGTTACGTTTAAGACTCCAATTAAGGTACGATAGTTTCTTGGATTGGATAGCTACTACTGACAAGACATTGAAGGTTTTTCTGAAGATCGCTCAAACTCTTATGGCATTAACTCATGAAGGCACTACAAACAGTTAGGGTGACAAACAGAAGTCCGCATTTCAAGTTATGGAACAAGAACTTTATATTGTACCACTACTATCCCTACCAGAGGGAAACAGATGATTTTGTAGTATATTGCGATGTTTCCATCCAAAGTCTCGGTTGTGTGCCAATGCAACGAGAGAAGGTCATTGCATATGCTTTTAGTCGGTCGAAAGTTCATAAGAAGAACTACATGACACACGACTCAAATTTGGGAGTCATTGCTTTACACGCAAGATATATAGGTACTACTTGTACGGTACCAAATGCATCATTACACCAATCACAAGAGCCTTTAGTATATCTTTTAACTGAGTAAGCTGAATATGAAATAGCATCGTTGGGTCAACCTGTTGAACGACTATGACAATGTGGTGAAGTACCATCCGGGTAAGGCTAATGTGGTAGCTGATGGCCTAAGTCAAAAGGAAATACCTAAACCAAAGCAAGTTTCAGCATTATAGCTTATCATTCATACCGAAGTGCCTGATCAAATCCGTAATGTTCAACTTAAGGCTTTGAAGGACGAGAATATGAAGGCAGAGTCCATGCGAGGCATGGAAAAACAATTAGTGAAAAAAAAATCCAAAGGAATTCATTATTTCATGAAACGAATATGGGATTTTGAGTATGGAAATTTATGAGAGCTAAAAAAGAATAAAGCTCTTAAAACTCGTTATTCCATTCATCAAGGTATAGGTAAGACGTGTCATGATTTGAAAGATTTTTAATTGGTGGTAGAATATGAAAGGTGATATTTCCATTCTAAAGGTCATCACAAAGGTTATATGGAATGCATTTGGTTAGGAGCATAACGTATTATCAGCAATCAATGGTTAGAATGTGTGTACGATTTAGTCTTTTGAAGACATGCTATGAGCATGTGTTATTGATTTCTACAGCAGTTGGGAAACCCACCTACCCTTGATTAAGGTTTCCTACAATAATAGTTACCACACGGCGTTCAAGGTCGTACTGTTTGAGACACTCCATGGAAGTAAGTGCCGATCACCTATCTATTGGTTAGAAGTTGAAGAGAGTGACTTACTAGCCCTGAGCTTGTGCACGAGATGGCTAAGAAGATCGTACAAATTCATAACCATAAGGTAGCAGCACGTGATTGACAAAGGATTTACATGGACAAACGCCTAAAACCATTAAAATAACAAATCAACAACAAGGTACTTCTAAAAATGTCACCTTGGAAAAGTGTAATCGTTTTTGAAAAATGAGGAAAGTTTAACCCCGCTACGTTAGACCTTTTGAGATTGTCAAAAGGGTTGGCCTAGAGCTTAGCAACTCAATTCGCCTAGAGAAGTCAGAGGGACACGAAATGTGCTACACGTTCTAAACATAAGGAAATGTCTGACCGATGAGACATTCATCGTCTATTAAATGAGAAACACATGTTGATGAACAACAACATTTCCATTGGGGAACTAGTTGAATTTATTAATAAAGAGGTCAGAAACTCTCAAGCATAACTGTAACTCTATCATCAAAGTTCGTTGTAACTCTGAGCGTGGACGAGAGTTCACCTGGGAACGCAAGAATAATATAAAGGCCAAACACCCATAGTTATTCCAAGATGCACCATCAAACACTAAGGTTACCAGTTGAGAATTTCGAGGCGAAATTCCTTCAACAATGGGATGATGTGGCAACCGGGAAATTTCCGTCCCTCTTTTACCAGAGTAAGTTAAATTTCGAGACGAAATTTCTTTCAATAAGGGGATGATATGACACCTGACATTTTCGGGTCGCTTTCCAATCAATACGAACATTGTTTTCCGATCATACATTCATGCATTTAATGTTGTTCACTTAAATGCGTCATTTATTGCATAAGCACTTACGAACCTTACACGTAGCGGTAATTCGGAGAATTGCCGGATCGCACACGCGTCTGTCCCGGAACGTTGGTGAATTGTCAAAATACTTTTCAAACAATCATAATTGGTGTGAATTTATGTGTTACATGATTATGTGACTAAATGTTTAGCTTGGTTGTGAAAATTGGGAATTTTCTAGCATTTACGCGTTTTCGCTTTTTCTACACAGACACATGTTTTGCTTTGTTTCTTGCATCTAGAGTTGGAATTCGGACGTTTCTTGCATCAAAACACTTTTAGCACGTGATTCCTTGCATCAACAAGTAAGTCAAAACATGAAATTGGTTGAAATTGATGATTGATTATGTGTTAGTATTTAACATAATGATGTTTGTACGGATTGTTTTGGGAAATTGTGTTGTTTTGATCAAAAATCGAGACTTACTTATAATGAAAACTTTACTTTGGGGATTTTGTAGAAATTGTATGAATTAGGTGAAATTGGATTGAGTGGATGGTTCTATGATGTTAGTTGATGCTATTGGGTGAAAATTCATGTTTTGAGCTTTTGATTTCGGCTTGGTTTTTGGTCACTTTCCATTAAAGGAAACTTTTTGGGTAATTTGGTTTATAGATGATGATTTATGCATGTTTGATAAGATGTGATAATTGTTACAAGATGTTTAGAGCATAGGAGTGGATTGGGAATAATCGAATTGTGAAAAACATTTCGTATGATCATGCTTGCTATTTATGGAAACTTTTGTGATATGATGTGATTAATGTTGTATATGACGTGGGTGTAGCATGATATGATGTAAGGACCCGTTCCTAGGACACTCACAGTTGGACAATCATCGCACATATTATTTCAAAATCACATAAAATCTATTTAACATTTGCAGCGGAAAAATTTAACGAAATCATTTCATATATTAATAATTACTGTTTACAACATCATTACATTATAAATCATCGTCTGGTTTCATTACTACACAAAATGGATGCCAACCAAAATCTTTGCCAAGTAGCTTCACCCCGTGCCATCCTCAGCAACCATTACCTGCCAACTGAAAATGCATAAAAGTCAGCGTTTCTGAGTGAGTTCTAGTTTTATAATAGAAATACTTTACTTTCATTTAGAAAACCTTCCTTTACTTTCATTTGCGATCATACATCATACTTACATACAGATTATTATTATCTTTCATCATCATTCATTGTCGTACGTCATTCATTCATTCATCGTTATTTTTCACTTTCATCCGGACCAATGCCATGTGCTATACCCCGAACATTGTGCACGAAGCTGGTTACTGGGCCGAAGTCTATAAATAGACCCCTAACATTGTGCACGAAGCTGACTCCAGTACCTGGGGCAAGCGACAAGGGTCCCATACGTTTGGTCAATCCCAAGGATTAGACCCCCTTGTGCATCCTTCTGGGTTAGCTAAACCGCACACTTCATTGGGTGTGAACCTCCTTACGTTTGCTTGCAAGACTCTTCTTTCATTCTTTACGTTCCACTTTTCGTTGACATTAACTTCCGCTTTCATTATTTATATATATACTTTACGTTATTAACATAATCACACCACTTAAAGCCACGAAATGATACATAATAGGGAACATAAAGAAAACAAGCCATAAACATGCATAAAAGTATCATATAATCATCACATAACATCCCCAGAAACATCCCAAGTCATAGCCTAAAAGTCTCTCTTTCCCGAAAATTTCAGAAAATTTTCTAAGTCTTTGGGCGCATGAGCACTATACAGGCGCTCGGCCACTACGCAGGCGCATGAACACTTAGGCGCATGGGTGACACAGGCGGATGGGCACTATACGGGCGCACAAGCCTTACTTAGGTGCATGGGCATATTTCTGTGCGCATGGATACTATACAGGCGCACAAGCCTGGTTTAGGCACATGGACACTTAGGCGTTTGGCAGACTTAGACGTATGGGCATGCTTAGGCGTCTGGGCATAATCCTAGGCGCATGGGCACTATTTGTGCGCATGAACCTTGGGCGTTTGGGTGCATGATTCTCAGGCGCATGAGCACTTAGGCGCATGGCCAACTACTTTTCTAACTACCATCATTTTCAGGCCCAAAATCATCAATCTAACCTGTTCCAAGCCTAGTTCTAGCATACTAAGCATCAAACAAGCATAAAATCATGAACATACTCATAAATTTCCCAAACATACACCCTCCCAACAGGGCACCTTCACTTACACATACGGGTACACACCCAAATTTTAATAAAAACATTTAAGCATGCATTTCCAGCCCCAAAATCAGTTAAAACATGTATAACCGGGGACCTAGAACTCACCACTTGCAACTTCTGAGTAAGACTTCCTTCAAACCCGAATGCTTATGAGTTCAAACACCTAAAAACACCAAAACACACAACCGAACACACATACAAACACATAAGCACATACCCGAAGCTGAAATGCAGCCAATAACACCCTGAAATCCGAAAACTAACCTGAATTCAGCCTCTTCTTCTTCTTCTCTCTAAAACCAAAGAGAATTCTCTGCTTTCTCTCTCTAGAAAATCGACAGAAAGATGGTACAGGGTTCATGGACGGCCATGACCACCTTTTGAACAAATTAATATCAAACTTGCCCATTGTACAAATTTAACCCCTCAACTTGGTTTATTTTGCTTTTCTTCCTTTTTCTTTGCTTTTCTTTTCCATTTAAAATTTCCGGGTGTTACATATGATGATGTGATTGATTTTCGTTTTGATATGCTTTATAATCTTGAAATGAATTACACATGTGTAACAATATCATACTTTCCAAAAATAAAAACTTTCCAAAAATAGATTTCCGACATGAAACTGTATGTGAATCACTATTTGAGCTATTTGAGCATGACCAAACATAGTTTTACTTATTTGAATCACCAACGGGTCATCGAGTCAGTCGGGTCAACTTTGGTCAACAAAAGTCAACTTTGGTAAAAAAAGTCAACTTTGTCAAACTTGTCAAACATTTCTCGAACACACTAACAGTTTATGTTGTTTGGATACAATTGGGTTTATCATGACTATTATGTACAAACACTCATGGACTTACATTTGTTAGGTAACGATTACATTCCAACTTATAAACTTTCGGTTTTTCTTGCGCATCTAAGGTGAGTCTTCACGGCCCCACTTTTACTTACTTTCCTTTTTGGGGGAGAAACATGCAAACTACTTTTATTTATATGGTTTTAGTATTATTCGTATATCGCTTGTTACTCTAGTGCAAACATTATCACGCAAGTCCTTACACACTCGAACCGTTAATAACGAGTTAGCGAGGTAATTTTGAGTAGTACTACTGCGTTTGACAAACCCCATCCGCGTTAGTCGCGCTAACTCGACTGGAGGTCGAACGGGTGTTTAATTGACCTACACATTGCCATTGTTCTGTGATAAGACATGGCGGAAGGCATAACAACTCACAAACAGTCAGCTTCGGTTCGAAACGCTAAGTAACTCGATATATAGGCTAGCTACCTATGGTATACCTTTGTTTACTTTTACTAGGCAAATGCTCAAACATATTTATTGAATTAAACTTATGAACTCACCAACCTTATGTTGACACACTTTAGCATGTCTTCTCAGGTCGCTGGCACGCCTATGGCTAGGTTTGCACATCTGATCGTTCATGCATCATCTATACTATTTGAAAGAAAATTCATTTACATTAACTGTTTTTCATTGGGCGACTTGTTTTGCGCATTCATTACCTATGGTTTTACAAACGTTTACGCTTCCGCATTGATTACATTAAAAAATATTTTTTACTTTGATTTAAAGTCAAACGCTTATTATAAAGCGCATATAGTGTCGTTTGATATGACCGTGTCTGAGATCCTCGTTTGTCACACGCCTCGTGGTAGAACACCACTAGTGGATTTTGAGGGTATGACAAACTTGGACATTAATTAATTACTCATATATTAATTAATTTCATTTATTCGGTAAATATTAAAAAGTAACAAAACATATCAAACAAATCCTAGTGACCTTAGGATAAAGACAAATTTAGCACCGTGCTAAATAATCAATCAAATTGACTTAAATCGTTAAGTTAAAATTTAACAAACATGTCTGATGAAATTTCAGGATCAAACAGTGGTCTTAAATCACAAAGACTGAAGAACAAAACTGACTTCAAACAATGGAAGATTATGTTTAGAAACTAGATTATCTTTCAAGACCCGGATCTATTGACATCCATAACCGAGGGACCATATATTCCTGTGACTCTTGGTCCAGATTACAACATACAAAAACAAGTACACATGAAAAGTGTGGCTGGCGATGACCTAAAAAGGGTCAAAACAGACATGAAAGCATACAACATATTGGCAATGACTTTGCCATTTGAAATTTTAACACGGGTTGAAAATTTCAAAACAGCACATGAATTGTGGAAAGTACTTCACACTATGTGTGAAGGAAGTGAAGAGATCAGGAGATTAAGAAAGAAAAATTAAGAACCCAGTATGAAACCTTTCACCACATACAAGGAGAATCAATTCCACAACAACTCCACAGATTTGTCCAACTTTTAAATAAAATGATAGTGTATGGACTAAAGTATGAATCTGTGAAGATCAACAAAAAGATGTTGCACACTCTTTCAGAAAGTTGGACTCAATCAGTCTCACTAATGAAAGCAACATTGGATCTTGAAGCCTTAACTTTAGATGCTCTAGTTGCTAAAGTTGAAGCACTAGAACTATATGAAAGATCCAGAAACAACAGCACTATCAGACATGTGGAATCATACACGTTTAAAGAAATTCAACAAACAGACAGTGCATTCTTGACATGCACTGGAGAAGATGAAGATGAAGAATTTTTAGATTCAAGTGAAACCTCATTCTTCTCAGCTCCAGAATCATCAACCACCAAGCAAAAGTCTAAAAAGACATGTGTTCATGCTTCTCATGAAGCTACACCTCAAAGCAAACATCATTCACATGTCTCAAACTCAAACAAACAACAACAGACAAAGACCCAAAACATTCATAAGTTTGAGAAACCTATGGATTCTCTCACAATTATTTTGCAAAGTGAAGAACAGAAAGAAGCTTATGCAGCATTCTCCACAAGCTTGCCTACAGATTGCCTATAGATCAAAAAGGTTTCTACAAAGAAACAGGGGATTCAACATTGACAAGAAAACCAAGATTGGTTTTGACAAAACAAAAGTAAGATGCTACAATTGTCAACTTTATGGTCATTTTTCAAGAGAATGCCAACAACCAAAAAGTTGATAGAAACAACAACCAAACACAAGCATCTAGCAGCTATCAAACAAAAAGACAAATTCCACCTCCCATCAGCATTCCAGCAGCACTAATTCCACCTCAAATCACACAGTACAGCCCAAATCAACAGTCTAAATCCTCAGCCATGATCATCAAACAAGATGGTGAGTGTGATTGGAGCATGTATGAAGCTGAGATCTAATCTCTAGATCATGCCCTTATGGAAAACATTGAAGATAAGATCACAGAAATCTTGAAAGAGGTGAAAGAAAAACTTTTTTCACAAACATGCATTGTCGAAGTTAACAGAAACAGAGAACATGCAGACAAACATTCCAAGAAAGTTATTGAAACAAACATTTTAAATGAAAGCTTAAAAACAGAACAAAAACAATATGAAATCAAAATTCTTTCATTACAAAATGATTTGGACAAATTGATGTCTGAAAAACTATCACTTGCAGCTTAAGTTGAGCAACTCTCTGAATCTTTGACTCAGTCAAAAACACTACAGGCTTAAACTGAAGTGAAACTTCAAAAGTTTCAAGTCAGCAACAAGAAGTTAAACTTCTTGCTCAGCAAAGGGAATTCAAGGACCCTTCAGGTTTAGGTTATAACAAAGTTAATCCTCCTTACATATTTATATTCCTTTACCTGAATCAATGACAAACAGACAAGGTGAGTCTCTTGACCCACATGACCGAACTGATGATTAAAAGCAATCATCATCATCATCAAAATCAGCTTTGATTTCAAAAACACCAATGATCAAATTTGTTAAAAGTCAAGCACCCCCTCACATTAAACCAACAGACTTTTATGAAGTTGATAGTAATGAGTTTGATCAACAAACAAATGATGATGAAGATAATGTTGATCTACTGAATGATGAGTCAGATCAACCAATTACTGAAACCAATAAAGTTTCAAGCGTCGTTGATACTCAAATCAAATAAACAAAGCAGACTAAAGATTTCGACATCTGCTCTGGTGGAAGAAAATCTGACTCTTCCACTCAAATCAACAAACAAGTGCAAAAAGGGAAAGGAAAAATCACTGCACAGTCTAAACAATCCACTGTAACTTTTGACATTCCTTTAAAGTCTAAGTTAAAATCAAAAGTTTTAAACAAACAAGGCACTGCAAATTTACCATACTGCGAGTGGTGTGATCAATACTCAGACCACTGACAAGTGCAAATATGGTAAATATTTCAAGTACTGTAACATGAACAATCACAGTACTGAAACATGCCATTTTCACAATTACTGTTCAATTTGTGAAAGAAACAATCACAGCACAGCAAATTGCTTTTTCAATAAGAAAAATAAGAAACAAAACAAACAAATTTCAGTTGAAAAGCAAAGTGAAAAACAATCAGTTGTTCCTAACAAGAACAAAGTAAGAGTTCCAAGACAAACTCCTCACACAAAAGTTGCATTAAATAATGACAAATCATTTTATGACAACTTTAAACAAACACACAGGAGACATAAGTCTCAAAATAGAGATCAATCACACATTGGCACTCTTAGGAGAAGAGCTCAAAGTACTTCTCCCGACAGAGCAAAAAACAATCATAGGAAATCTAGTATGTCTAGACCCCCTAAACCAGCAGACAATGCCACACTTGAAGAAATTTGTATAATGGGAAAGGATGGAAAACCCAAGACCATCTTGGCTTGGGTTGCACCTTCTGATTAATTTCTTTCTTCTTGCAGGGACATCATCGAAAGCCTGACAACATCTGGTATGTTGATAGTGGATGCTCTCGGCATATGACTAGCAATTGTTCCCTCCTTCGAGATTTTAAAAGCAAACATGGAGGAAATGTAGTATTTGGAGGTGATAAAAAAGGAGGAAAGATAACTGATGAAGGAACAGTCACAAATGGGTTGATCAGCTTTGAAAATGTCAACTACTGTTCTAACTTCCAATTCAATCTTCTAAGTGTATCCCAAATCTATGATATGGGATATGCAACACTTTTTGACTCCAACAACTGCTACATCCTCAAGACGGGTTTTCAAATCCCTGAAGAATATATCCTTTTGAAAATTCCCCGTCATAACAACACATACATTGTTGATATGAACTCTGTTTCAGCCTCAACCCCTGAAACAATTTTGTTATAAAAAGCATCAAAAGGTGTTTCCCAATTATGGCACAGACTTTTGGGTCACTCTAATTATAATATAATGAATCAACTTGTCAAAGGTGACTTAGTAATAGGTTTACCTCAAAAAAAATTTTCTGTACAGACCACTACACTGCATGTCTGAAAGGCAAACAACATAGAGTGTCTCATAAGTCAAAATTGGTAAACTCAAACAATACACCACTCAAATTGCTTCATATGGACCAATTTGGTCCAACAAACATCCTAAGCATAGGAAAGAAGCAATACTGTCTTCTCATAGTAGATGATTACTCCAGATTCACCTGGGTCTTCTTCCTCTTACATAAGTCAGAATCAACAGAAATCATCAAGTCATTTATCACTAAAATTGAGAATCAATGGGATCTTCAAGTTAAATCTTTAAGAAGTGATAATAGCACTGAATTTAAGAATGACTTTATATCTTCTTTTTATGCAGAAAAGGGAATCAGTCATCAATTCAGTGTAGAAAGACCTCCTCAGCAAAATGGAGTAGCTGAAAGGAGAAACAGAACTTTGATAGAAGCAGCCAGATCCATGCTTGCTGACTCTCTATTGCCCATATCCTTCTGGGCTGAAGCAATCAACACAGTTTGCTACATTCAAAACAGAACATTAATCATCAAAGAACAAAACAAAACTCCTTATGAGATAATGTATAAAAGAAAACCATTTATAGGCTTCCTTAAGTCGTTTGGATGTTCTGTATCAATTTTAAACACCAGAGAACATCTATCCAAATTTACTCCTAAAGCAGACGAAGGATTTTTTTGGATACTCTGGAAGCTCAAAAGCTTACAGAGTATATAATCCAAGTTTAAACATTGTGGAAGAATCAACTGATCTTGTTTTTAATGAACATTCTTTCACAAAGAAAGTCATTGGATCAGACTTGTTGTTTGACATTGATTCACTAAAAAAATCATTTGACACGTCTTATTTTGATGTTACAGGTACAAAAGAAGACATTGAATATCCAATGGTACCTCCTCCATCAAATGATGTTCTTATAACTGCTGATCCTCCAAGGAGACCAAACGTCATTCCTTCTAGTTCAACAGTTACACCAACTCAAGAACAACCAAACACATCAAGAGGAACTTCAACATCAAGTCCATCATCATCTTCACCAGTAATCAATCAACCACAAACAACTAGTGACCCTCAGCAAGACAAGCAAACAAGGTCAAAATAGCTAGACATAGTTGAAGAAGATGATGATTATCATTCATTACCAGACACACATCATGATGATGAAATCCTAGATTTCTTTCATGATTCACCCCAATCACTCAATAATCATTCACAAACAGAAAATCCCACCATCTCCAATACTCTTGCTAAACCATCCACACCAGATCAAACAATTACTAATCTTGATTCAACTGTTCCTGTTAATCAAATCGAAACACCAGAGCTCACAAATATCATCCATTAGAGAATATCATAAGTGACCTCAATGTCAGATTGACACGCAGTCAATCTGATACAGCAAACATTTGTTTGTATTCCTACTTTTTATCTCTAACTGTACCTAAAAACATCACAGAAGCCCTGAAAGAAAACAGTTGGATAGAGGCCATGCAAGAGGAATTACAACAATTTAAAAAGCAAGAGGTATGGAAATTGGTTGACCTACTTGAAGGTCAATATGCCATTGGCACAAGATGGCTTTTCAGAATAAAGCAGATGACAGAGGGATTGTCATTAGAAACAAAGCAAGGCTTATAGCCCAAGGTTACACTCAAGAGGCAGGAATTGATCATGATGATGTCTTTGCTCCTGTAGCACGACTAGATGCAATCCGAGTGTTCCTTGCATATGCTTACTCAAATAAATTCACAGTCTTCCAGATGGATGTCACATGTGCATTCCTTTATGGAAAGATAGGTCAAGAAGTATATGTTGCTCAACCACAAGGTTTTGAAGACCCATAATTTCCTCACAGAGTCTACAAGTTAGATAAAGCTCTGTATGGTCTTCATCAAGCACCTAGGAAGTGGTATGAAACTTTATCAAAGTTTCTGCTATAGAATGGGTACACACGAGGAAAGATAGATCAAACATTGTTCTTGAAGAGAAAAGAACAAGACGTGTTAGTAGTTCAAGTCTATGTTGATGACATTATTTTTGGCTCCACCAACATTCAACTTTGCAAAGAATTTGAAATTCTTATGCAATCAAAATTCAAATGAGCTCAATGGGAGAACTCACCTTCTTCCTTGGTCTACAAGTTCAATAATCAGATGAAGGAATTTTTATCAATCAAAGCAAGTATGTCAACCAAATATTAAAGAAATATAATATGTCTGATTGCACATCTAGCAAGACACCATTATCAACTTTCATGAAGTTTGGACCTGATCTAGCAGTAACATCTGTTGATCAAAAGCTATACAGATCCATGATTGGCTCTCTGATGTACCCAACAGCTAGCAGACCAGACTTCATGTATGCAGTTTACATGTGGGCAAGATACCAAGCAAATCCAAAGGAGTCACACATTAATACAGTAAAAAGAATCTTCAGATACTTAAAAGGCAAACCAGTACTGGGTTTATGGTATCCTAAAGATGGAGACTTCTCTTTATTTGCATACACAGACAGTGATTATGGAGGATGCAATCAAAATAGAAAATCAACAACTGAAGGTTGTCAGTTTCTTGGATCAAGATTGATCTCCTGGTAGTGCAAGAAACAAATAAGCGTGTTTGTGTCAACAGCTAAAGCAGAATATATTGCTGCTTCTGCATGCTGTTCTTAGGTGCTTTGGATTCAAAACCAAATGCTTGATTATGGCTTTAACATTCTTAAGACACCCATACACATAGACTATTCTGCTGCTATGTTTATAACTGATAATCTTGTTCAACACTCCAAAACAAAAGACATTGACATCAGATATCACTTTTTGAGAGATTGCTCCGAAAAAGGTCTGATAAAGTTGATCAAAGTTCACACAGATAATCAATTGGCTGACCTGTTTACAATACCATTTGATTCAATAAGATTTGAATTTTTGGTTCAGTCACTTGGTATGATCAACTATGAATCAAACAAATAATGTTTTCAACATTAACATACATCATACATGACTTTGTCAGAGTCCAAATATCTTTTCAAACAAACATTCAACTTTTCTGAATCAAACATGATACTACATGAGATATGATAGTACACTGGTTTAGTTTTCACTTGAGTCATTTTCCACCAATAAAGACTGACTAACCTTGTTTGATGTGTGGATAGGCTCAGCATGGGACTCATAACATCACATACAACAGTGAAGAACTAAATTCTTATGATTGTGTGGTATTCAAACACCCATCTTGGTTTATGGTAAGTATTGATCTCTCCAAGATAAATTACTTGTAAAGTAATTGCTATACACCAAGTGAAACAGTTTATAAATTGCTCAATCATTCAAGTGTCTCCTTTGTTATGATTATCATAGACCTGGATTTCACTTAGGCATTCTCTGTTGTGCTAAGCACAGACCTGAATGACGTACATTATGATCCCAAAAGATTCCCAAAGGGAACACATCCTTGTTGGATGAACAATCAAGAAAGTCTTTTAGACTACCTTCTAAAGTGAAAAGAAAAGAATCCCAATGAGGATCAATCATCATGGATCAAATTGAGCATTTATACTCCTAAGTAACTAGGTTATAAGTATTGCAAATACTTTCTAGTACATTTTGAGAAAGATTGATATAAACATATAATCATATGTGGGGTACATACATATCATATAAATGCACACAAAACATGATAAATCGCATTATTTTAATCAATCCATAATATCATGCATGAGTTTAAATGGACCATAATATCCACAATCAATATTGTATTAATCTATGTCTATTCTCAAAAATCATACAAACAACTCAATGAGAAATTATGACTAGTATGATCTCATTTCATGTCAAATTAATTCAAGTATCAAGCATTCAAAACACAATCTTTGTGTTAGTTGAAGTCATATTTCTCTAACAAAAGACATATACAATCACTTATTTTGGGCTTTGATATTTTCCAATAAATCAATATCAAATTTTTGACATTCTATAAACATTTTATAAATGTGCAAAAATTTAGGGGGAGAATTGAACATGGAAATATCCAAAGTAGCAGAATATGTGCAAGAACATACAAAATATTGAGTTTCAAATAAAGCCAAGTCAAGTCAGCACTCAACACAACATATTGACACATATACATATGTTTCTTTTCATTGCTCAATATTGCTTGTGAGTGATATTTTAAAAGCCATATATTGATTATGTTAAAATTGTAAAAAAAAATTTAACATACATTTTGAAAGCAAACATTTTGACTTAAACAAGTGTAAACAAACAAAATTTGCTTCGGAAGAAAATTTATCAAAATTTCCTTCGGAAGAAAAACAAACAAAACATGCTTTGGAAGAAAATCAAATAACATTTGTTCTCGGAAGAAATTTTCAAAACAAACCAAAGTTTAAGTTTGACAACTGTTCACACAGCGAAAATGCAAACATACATCCATTGTAGCTATAGTATAACCGATCAATCAAACCAAGTCAATGGGTCCACAGCGCATGACCAAGTGGTCATCTGCTACAAAATCAAACAAAGGGGTCACAATGCACGTGTTCAGCGTACACTGTTCATACAGCGGACACTGTTCACACAGCGGACACTGTTCACACAGCGGACACTGTATACACAGCGGACACTGTATACACAGCGGACACTGTATACACAGCGGACACTGTATACACAGCGGACACTGTATACACAGCGGACACTGTATACACAGCGGACACTGTTCCCATAGCTGATGTGTAAACTCATAGTGGACAACTCAAAATTAAAATTTTAAGTTACTGTTTACACAGCGGACATACACACTGTATACACAGTGGATATACACCTTATCCGTTGTATATACAGTTTAACACTTGTAACTTTTCAGTTATCACGAGTGAAAGATAGAGAAAATTAAAATTTCAAAACATTCAAATCGTCCATTAAACCTTGTAAACCCTTAAACCCTGTTCGATACCAAAACGCCAATCTGTTTGATTTCTTGTATGACTTACTGATTACACATGTGTAATCAGATTGCATTGTATGTTTTATACTTGTGTGTTTGATGTTGTGATGTGTTAGATGTCAGTTATGTATGATTGAATGCTGTGGTTGTTACATGTTAGACATGTATGATTGATAGATTATATGTATGAATCACTGATTACACATGTGTAATCAGATTGTTCTTGTGTGATGATGTTAAGTTTGATTGTTTGTTTAATTTGTTTGTTTGTTTGCTAACTTTGTATGATCCTCTTATGTATGCTTGATGCTATGTTATGTTTGTTGTTTGATTTAGATGTTTAGTTTGTATGAAATGGTTAGACAGTGGTTGATTGCTTGTTTTCCTCTTTGATTGTTAGAAACCTTTAGGAATGTGATGGACTAGCTTCATCAACACTCTTCTTCACTTCTGTTGTGGCCTTCAAAGACTCTTCAACATCTTTCTCTATTATTTGGTCTTGTTCTGTTTAGAGGAGTAATCTTCAAAGCATTAAGGCAGTTTAGGATGTGTTCAGTAAAGTATTGGATTGTACTCTTCTGATCATCATACTTGTATTTGATTGGAAGCTGCACCATCTGCTCCAAAGTTGTTTGATTAAAGCTTTGAATTTTAATGTTGCTAACCAAGGTGGTTACAACATGATTTCCTTTAAGCACTTATACATTATTGTTCTCTGTAATTCTTAAGCTTGTGATGTTGTCAATGTGAGTCCATGCTTACTGATTAGATTCCAATCTCTGCTTCAAGGCAGTATTCACATAGATTGTGCCTAGGATTCTCAGCATATGAATGAAATAGCAGTAGTCTCCCTTGCATAGAACATCTTCAATTGCATGGAATGTCTTGGTCTTCAAGAATGAGACATATGATGGATGAAGGAGTTTGATTTCCACAGGATCAAAAAGCCTTATGTCTAGAGCTTCATTCCCTTCTAACTTTCTTTCCAATGCCACTTCAAAATGATTTTCATCATAATACCACTTGGTAATTGGACTGTTGTATTGATTTCCTTCAATTTTCTTCATGATGAATTTAAGATCTGATGGCCTCATAGGGTAACCAACCCTTTCTAAAAGTTCTGAATTTACATGTTCATATTTTGTTCTGCGTGGTTGCTTGGAGCTTTTTGTTCTCTTCTAAGCTTGGCAATGTGAAGTTTATCTTCTCTGTTTCCTTTCAATTTCATCTCATGATGTTGTCTGTTCAAGTATGATCTCATTATATGATAGAAATCAGCTCACCTAGGATTGTTGGTATGATTGACCATTCTTAACTACATCAGGTCCAATCTGCCATCATAGCTCAGGGATCCCAGTTGAGATATGTATGATAAGTATTGGACAAGCCCAGATACTCTCTTGATTAGCACAGCATCCCATATCTCATCATATTTCTATGCTACAATCTTCCTTTCATCAGCAGAGGCTGTGAGTGTAATCCTATCATAGAGTTTTATGAAGTTTGTATTTTCACTGATCATTTCCCTCACTTCATTCCCTTCTGGCCATAGCCTGTGAGGCATAAACTGTCTGGGTTCTTCAATAGGATGAAGCTCAGGTGGAGCTTGATGATAAGTGGATAATGATGATGTAGGATGTAGTTTGGATGTTTGAGGCTTTAAAGCACTTGTTAGCATATTCTTGTAGATTTCTCTAGCAAAATCTTTCATTAGAGCTAATGATCTGCCTGCATATGATCTGTAAGGCATCCTTGTCTGACCCAACCAGCTTTTGATTTGGGAGTATGTCATCTTGTCAATTTGAGGATCCTTAGGCAGATTCTTTTGAAATTCAATCTGATCTTTGATTTCTAAACAGAACATGATTTCGAGCATCAATCTGTCCTTAAATCATCTGATTTTTCATTTCTGAAAAGAACATGATCTGACCTAAGTCTCAGTCGAACTATTGATTCAAACTCAAAACAAATCTTAGGATGTCTTTAAACCAAATTAATCATTGATTATGTGTTAGATGATCTTAGTGGAATGTATTAGGAATGTTTATTTGTTGAAATTTGACTAAGTGTTCATCTGGATCATGAACAGACATGATGTTCATGACAAAATCAGTCAAAATTGATGATTAATCTTCAAAATGGTTCAACATAAGTTGAAATATGATATATCTCACCAAATATGTTCAAAAATCTGTTGAAACCAAACAAAATCAGTTAAACTTGACTGAGCAATCATCATAAAGCATCAAATGTACATGCATTCAATGTACATTCAATGACAGATTTGACTTTCAAAGTCAAACCTAAATGTTCAAAGAGGGTTGTTACACAATGAAACCAGTATGCAGACATACAAATTAGCACCTTGTGTTAATGCAATCAGTTTCAAAGAAGTTGTTCTTGATCAAAATTGTCAAAACTTGAATTTTAAAAGGTCAAAATCAAACAGGCTTCTAATTTGGCAAGTCAAACTTCAAACACACACATATAACAATCACAAGTCTTTAGCATACTCACACTTTCATTTCATAGCAAACACAACATCCAAATGAACTCTTAATCAACTTTTCATCATTACAAGCATTGCATATCAACAACAATAGTATACTAACACAATCTCTTTATCTTTGTAGATGGCAAACCTAGTATTTGTCAAAGATCATAATCTCTATACATTCCTTGACCCTGATTCATCAAAGGCTGAGCATTACAGAGATATAATACATGACATCAGACAAACAAGACTTCTTTATGCCATGACAACAAGGCCTGAAATCTATGAAGATCATATAGTCCAGTTTTGGACTCATGCACACTTGGAACAATTAAATGACCAGCAAGTAGTAGTATCTATTATGCATAATCATCAGATTACCATTTCAGAAGAAGTTATAAGAAAAGTATTATAATTGGGTGATGAAGATGCCCAAGGACCTATTGAGTTTGATGAGAACTATGTGTTGCATGTATTCAGACAGATTGGTTGTACAGGAACCATTGACAGGAAACAAATCAAGAAATCATACATGTGTGCTCAATTCAGATTCTTAATGCACACCTACCAGAAAACAATGACAAACAGAAAGACAGGCTGGGATACAACTTCTCTGAGAAGCTCATCAGCAATTTCCAACATCATAGCCAAAAGGCCTTTCAATTTTGTTGCACAAGTTTTAAATGGCATGATTTATAATTTAATTGAGGTGAGGAACAAATTTCTGATGTTTCCAAGATTCCTCCAGATGATGATTGATGATGTTTTACCAGACCTTCCAAAAGAGGGTGCTGTGCTACAACCAGTTCATTTCAATGAACATGTATTTACAAGAATCAAGTCAAGCTTGTATCATGGAGCTGAAGTGCCTATGCCTGTTCATATGATCAACCATGAACTCCCTGTTCCTGATGTCTTTATGAGGATTCCAGGATAAGGTGAACCAATCATGACCTTCGAGAATGTCATTCATCAACAACCAATCATTCAACAAGCACCAATCATCCAAATGCAAGCTACTCCTGCTCCTAAACCTGAACCTGAACCTGAACCTGAACCTGAACCTGAACCTGAACCTAAACCTGAACCAATCATTGAGCAAGAACAAACTCAAGAACAAGAACAAGAACAATTTCAAGCAGAACATCACATACCCTCTCCACCACAAAGCCCAAACCTTTCTGATCAGCAAACATTGTCATCTCTGTTGAGAGACATTGATGAATCTCTAGCACAACAATCTGATGAACAAGAAGAAGTTGGCACATCAACTCAGATTGAGCAAGAACAAGAAGAAACAAGTACTCATGCAGAGCAAACTGAAACTGATAATCAAACAAGTGAGATTCCAACAAAAAAGGAGATTGAGTACTCAAAAGTGTTTTTATTCACTGAGTACAATAAGCTCACTGAAAGATCAAACAACAGACCTAAGAGATTAAAAGAAAAGCTCAAGAGCAAAGACAATGAGATTGAAAAGCTCACAGCAGATCAAACTACACAAAAGTTGATTGTTCAAGTACTGGAACAACAACTCAATCAATCAAAGGAAGAGCTGAAAGATAAAGATCAGGAGCTTGATAACACAAGATCAGATGTTGCTTATCATACCAATCAATTGGATGCTAAAGAATCTGAAATAGATGAGCTGAAAAAGATGATATATGCTTAATCTGAAGAAATAAATAGACTGAACACAGAGCTATTGCATACAGACACTCTACTTAATGAGGAAGAACATTCAGAAGGTCAAGAACAAGACCTGAGTGATGAGTTTGAAGAACAGATCATAGCTGAAGCAGAAGAAATTAGCACCAGAGAATCTAATCAAGCAATTATTATTCCTGAAGAAACCTACTCAATGGATCAACTGTTTAGTGAATCAAATCCATTTGAGAACATTCATTATTCACCAATTTTCAGACAACACTTTCTCTCTCAAGAACCTCAAATTGAAGAAACAAGCACTGTTCTTGAAAATCCTTTATGTGAGAAGCAAAAATAATTAATCAAACAATTCTCTGAATCAATTAAAGAACAACAAACAGCATTCTCATAACAACCATTCAACACTTATTCAAGGAAAAGAAAAAGGCAGTACTTAGCTGCCTTAGTAAAAGGAAAAGAAAAAGCTAAAGAGATTGATGAACCAAAATCTCCACCACTTAAGCTATTAAAAGTTAAAGCTGAACCAGTGGATGAAGATGAGCCAATACAAAAAACTTCTAAGGCAAAAATGTTAGAAGAGGGTGAAATAGAAAAAACACTTGACCAGCAATCTAAGTCCATCATCATTCTAAGTGATACAGATGAAGATGATGATGAAAATGATGAAGTTGAGGAAATGCAAAACATACAAGAACTATTTACTGATGACCCTCAATCATTAATGGGAATTGAATTGGCTGCAAGAGGCTTCCCTTATGACGCATTCATGAACCTTAGCCTCACTAAGGTTAAAGACTTGCTCAAGGACTTTCAAGAATTTATGAAAAATGAAAGTGAGCAAACATACAAAAGGTATAAAGAAATCAAAGATCTGAAAAAAATCTGCCTAAGGATCCTCAAATTGACAAGATGACATACTCTAAGGTCAAAAGCTGGTTAAGTCACACAAGGATGCCTTATAGATCATATGCAGACAGATGAAAGATCTTGCTAGAGAAATCTACAAGAATATGCTAACAAGTGCCTTAAAGCCTCAAACATCAAAACCACATCCTACATCATCATTATCCACTTATCATCAAGCTCCACCTGAGCTTCATCCTATTGAAGAACCCAGACAGTTTATGCCTCACATGCTATGGCCAGAATGGAATAAAGTGAGGGAAATGATCAATGAAAATACAAACTTCCTAAAACTCTATGATAGGATAACACTCATAGCCTCTGCTGATGAAAGGAAGATTGTAGCATGGAAATATGATGAGATATGGGATGCTATGTAAATCAAGAGAGTATCTAGACTTGTCCAAAACTTATCATACATATCTCACCTGTGATCCCTGAGCTATGAAGACAGATTGGACCTGATGCAGTTAAGAATGGTCAATCACACCAACAATCCCAGGGGAGCTGATTTCTATCAGATAATGACATCATACATGAACAGACAACATCATGAGATGAGATTGAAAGTAGACAGAGAAGATAAACTTCACATTGCCAATCTTAAAAGAGAACAAAAAGCTTTAAGCAACCAAGCAGAACAAAATGTTGAACATGTGGATTCAGAACTTTTAGAAAGGGTTGGTTACCCTATGAGGCCATCAGATCTGAAATTCATCATGAACAAAATTGAAGAAAATCAATACAACAGTACAATTACCAAGTGGTATTATGATGAAAATCATTTTGAAGTGGTATTGGAAAGAAAGTTAGAAGGGAAGGAAGCGCCAGACATAAGGCTGTTTGATCCTCCTATGGAAATCAAACTCCTTCATCCATCATATGTCTCATTCTTGAAGACCAAGACATTCCCTGCAATTGAAGATGTGCAAGAGAGACTGCTGCTATTTTATTCATATGCTGAGAATCCTAGGCACAGTCTATGTGAATACTGCCTTGAAGCAGAGATTGGAATCTAATCAATAAGCATCGACTCACATTGACAACATCACAAGCTTAAGAATTTCAGAGAACAATAATTTTGAAGTGCTTAAAGGAAATCAAGCTGTAACCACCTTGGTTAGCAACATTAAAATTCAAAGCTTTGATCAAACAACTTTGGAGCAGATGGTGCAACTTTCAATCAAATACAAGTATGATGATCAGAAGAGTGCAATCCAATACCTTACTGAACACATCCTAAACTGCCTCAATGCTTTGAAGATTACTCCCCTGGTTGATCAGCTAAAAGAAGCAGAATAAGACCAAACAATAGAGAAAGATATGGAAGAGTCTTTGAAGGCCATAACAGAAGTGAAGAAGAGTGTTGATGAAGCTGGTCCATCACATTCCTAGAGGTTTCTAACAATCAAAGAGGAAAACAAGCAATCAACCACTGTCTAAACATGTCAAACAAACTAAACATCCAAATCCAACAACAAACATAACATAGCATCAAGCATACATAAAAGGATCATACAAAGTTAGCAAACAAACAAAGAAATTAAAGAAACAATCAAACATAACATCATCACACAAGAACAATCTGATTACACATGTGTAATCAGTGATTCATACATGTAATCTATCAATCATACATGTCTAACATATAACAACCACAACATTCAATCATACATAACAGACATCTAACACATCACAACATCACACGCAAGTATAAATCATACAATGCAATCTGATTACACATGTGTAATCAGTAAGCATACAAGTAATCAAACAATCATTCATGTAGACAGTCAAGCAAACATAACATTACAAACATAAACATACATTAAACACAAACACACATAGTTTCTAACAATCAAAACATTAAACAAGCAAACACAAAAGAGATGGCAACATCATCCTTAGGGGGAGTATTGTTGGACTCAATAAGTGTATTAAAAGGATAATGCTTGCCATAATCAAACATAATGTGTTCTAACATTCAAACAATCATTAACTAACATATTAGCATCATTAACATTTATAACACACACTAATGTTGCTTAAATTTCTTTTTCAGGTTCATAGATAAAAGAAATTTTTGCTAAGCGTCGGCAGCGGATGAAGACCTGCCCACAGCGGATGACTAAGAGCCTGCAACGGATGAAGAAAAGCTCTAAGTGTCTATAGCGGATGAACAAAAGTCCACAGCTGATGATCAACTCCACAGCTGATGTTCAATCCACAACGGATGAACACTCCTCAGCGGACGACTATCAAGACAAACACATAAGTGTTCACAGCGGACAACATCCAAGACACAGTGGACAGCTTATTCCCGTCCACAGCGGATGACTTAGACTCCACAGCGGATAGTCTATCATCCACATAGGACGACTTATAGACTTAGGATTATTTATGTAATTTTCATTTACATAAGGGTATCTTAGTAATTGTACATAGCTTTTGTATACGCTATAAATAGCATGATACCCTAATCCTTTGTAAGCTTTTTAAACAATGAATACAAACAAGCAATTATTATCATTAAAGCTCACAATCACTAGCAATCATACACACACTAGCACACACTGATATCCACCACAATCATGGGTTTCCACACTTTGATATTTGTTTGTTGATTAGAGAGATTTGAAATGATCCTTGGAGAAAATCTTTCAAAAACCTTCTTCTTGTTGGTTTGTTTAATTGATTTCAACACTAGTCAAAAGGCGATCTGCCTTGTGACTATACATTGATCTTGTTGTCTAGATTAGTGTTTCCAGCTGGCCTTCAAAGCATGGCCAGCTGTAGGATGTAGTATAAAGTATCTCAAGTCCTTGTATCTTTTTTTCTATGATTTGTAACACTTGTAAAAGAACTTGAGAGCAATATGCTTTATCCTTGAAAACCATTCTGTTGTTTTTAGTTCTATCTCTTCTGTTTGTTTGTGTTCCTTAGTATCATGCAAAGGTTCTAGTTCCCTATTTGATTTGTTAAGTTTTCTAAGTCTATCCTCACTGTGAAACTGATTGAATTGAACCCCTTCAACGGTCCTGCAATTGGTTCAGAGCTTTTCAGGCTCTTGATTGTAAGATCTCACCATCGTAGATCTCTTAGTTTTCACAAAACACTTAACCACTCAAATGGCAGCTCTCACAAAGGCTAATATGGAAACTGACACTATGACAAAGTTGCCACTGATCACTCCTAAAGACTTTGATACTTGGTGTCAAAGAATAGAATGCTTCATCAAGTCATAAGATTCCAGGATGTGGGAATCTGTTGTCTCTAGACCTTACATTCCATGCACCTCTTCAGCTGCTACTGGAGGTGGCATGATTCCAAAAGAGGTAGCTGACTTTTCTGAAGAAGATAGAAAGAAGATTGATATCGACTAGAAAGCCATGACTGCCCCTCCAAACTTCTCTTCTAAACACCATTTACAGGGGCTTCAAGAAGTGTAAAACAGCTAAGCAGTTATGGGATGCATTGAAGCTCATGTATTAGGGGTCCTCTGAAGCAAAAGAGAATAAAAAGGACCTTTTGAAGCAACAGTTTGAAAATTTCACCTACAAAACATGTGAAACCATGACTCAACAATACTTCAGGTATGTTAAGATTGTGGACACTCTAATGGTTGTTGGAGTAACTCTTGAAAATAAGGACATTGCAAGGAAGTTCATGTCATCTCTTCCTAGACAATGGACCCATTACTATGTTGTTATCAAGAAGACTGAGAACGTCAAGACTCTTACTCTTACGGAGTTGTATGCTATCCTCAGTGGCTACCAGATGGAAATGAACATGCAAAATCCATCTGGTAACTCCACCAATCAACAGAATTTAGCCCTTCATGTGTTTGAAAAGGATTGCAGAGAACCACAGTATCATCTCATCTGCTACCCTGACAACTCACAAAAGGGTCCTTTCATCACCTTTCTTGAGACACCAAAGGAGAGCTACATCCAAGGAAGTTCATTCCAAGAGACAAGCTCTTCTCATGCTTTTGTGTCTACTGATAAAAGTTCAGGCAACTTTCTCTTCACCCTTCAAGATCTGGACTGTATCCATCCAGATGATCTAGAGTATATGGAGATAGTCCAGCAAATGGCTCTTCTCACTCATAGAGCCAAGAAGTTCTACAAGAGAACAGGGAGGAAGTTTCCTAGCAATGCAACCAGTGGAAACTTTGGACTGGACAAAAGCAAAGTAAAGTGTTTCAATTGCAACCAAATGGGACACTTTGCTACAAAGTGCAAGGCACCTAGAACTAATGGTGGCCAGGCATAAACTAGACCAAACTACATTGAAGGAGCCACCTAGAATGAGAAGCCAAAGCAGCAAGCTGCAGTTGCTGTTGAAAAAGAAGGCTTTGACTGCAGCTTTCAGGTTGAATATGCATCTCCAAACCAAGCACTGATGGCAGATCATGATGAAGCCAAGGTATTGAAACATCTTTGTACTCCTGAATGTATTGCTAAAGTTAACAAATATAGATCCTATAACTTAGAGATGAGATCTGATCTTGAGTCTTTAAATATCTTTAAATCTGATTTTAAAAAAGCTGAAAATGGATGTAAACTAAAAATAGAAGATTTAGTGAAAATCATTTCCACTCTTAAACATGAACACACAAACTACAAGACTCAAATCAAAAATCTCATCACTAAGTTAACTGAATGCCGGGCTGAGCATGTGATCAGCAAAGCTCGGGTAGAAAAATGTGTTCTTGAAGAACAGACCTTCAAGAACATGATATCTTCATCCTTGCATGCCAATGTTTGTTATCATAATAAGCAGGGACTGGGATCTATTGAGATAGCTCCTCAACACTCTTTGCTATCAGTGAGATCTCCAATATGTGAAATTTGTGAAGATGAGCTTCCCTTCATAGACCCCATGAGTGAAGAGGATGAATAGGAGATAGTGAAGGATGGATCTAAGAAGAGTGAGGAAGATCATCCTAAGAAGGGTCAATATTCTCCTGAGGAGGGAAATGCAGTTGGGATGACCAAGTCCAAGAGAAAGAACTTGATCAGAAGAGCCAAAAGAATGTCCAAGAAAGGTCAAGAGATCAAGGCCACTTTCAACTCTAAGCAGAAACAAGTGTTCATCTCTACAGGGTTTGAAGTGGTGAAGGCTGAAGACTCAACTATGTATCCTAGTACGAAAGATTCTAGTTCTTGTCAAACTTATCCCAGCAACAAGAAGAAGGCTGATCAGTTGTGTACCACTGCTACACAGCCTGAACCATCCATATCCAACAGCAAGCCACACCCTAAAAGGCTTACTACTTCATCTGTGAAGATGAAGATGGAGATGGAAAGTTATTAAAATCAGTCTTGGTCTCAAAAGAAGACTCTCAGAAGAATGCACATGGATTGTATCATGTGTGGCAGTACTTCTCATTTGGCTAAGGATTGCATCTACAATCCTAAGAGTACTGTCCACATGATCAAGAAGGAAACTTTTGAGAAGATCAATAAGAAGCCAGCTTCTAAAGGAAAATCTTTTCCTTTCGTAAGCTCCAGAATGAAGAAGAAGACAAGTGAAAGCTTGCCTTCAGAAGAAAAATTGGTCTCGGAAGAAAGGAATGCTTCCGAAACACTTAAGCCTGCTGCAGTGATAGCAAGATCTTTCAAAGGTCTAGTCTCCAAAACTTCCGAAGTTGTCAAAACTTCTGAAATATTGAAGGTCAAGTCTAAGCTTCCAAAGGTGGTGTGGAAGACAAAGAAAGACCATGTTACTGAAAGTTCTTCATCAACAATAGAGTTGGCCCTGAAAGCTTAAACATAGGATCAATTGTTGTTGCATTGTCTTCGGTTGATGTTAATGAGCCTAAGACCAGCAAGGCTTGGGTTTCCAAATGTAACTAATTATCTCTTTTTCTGTAGGAACAGCTAAAGACCAACAGAAATGTATGGATTATTAACAATGGCTATTCCAGGCACATGACAGGCAATGGCTCTCTACTCCAAAATTTTGAGAAAATTGATGGAGGGCATTTTGCTTTTGGAGGAGATGCAGGAGGTTATATTACTGGAAGGGGCATGATCATAAATGGTAAGCTCAGCATTGAGAAGGTAAATTTTGTCAAGGAGCTTGGATACAATCTACTGAGTGTATCCCAATTTTGTGATCAAAGACACAGCATGCTCTTTACTGAGCATGAGTGCATTGTTCTCAAGCCTGGGGTGGTCATTCCTCAGGAGCATATACTGCTCAGAGCCCCTAGGAAAGGGAACATGTACAAGATGGATTTGCAGGAAACTTCCCCTTCGGGAGAAGTGTCTTGCTTTCTATCTAAAGAAAATAGTGATGAGTCTTTTCTCTGGCATAAAATAATGTGCCATGTAAACTTTAAAAACATGAATAAATTAATTAAGAATGATTTGGTAACTTGAATGCCAAAGAAAGAGTTTACAAGTGATGATCATTGTGTTGCATGCCTGAAAGGGAAGCAACACAAAGTATCTCAAAAGCCAAAGGAAAGAAATTCATCACTACTCCCGTACACTTGTTACATATGGATGTTTTTGGCCCCACTAGTGTAATAAGTCTAGGAAGGACCTCATATTGTTTAGTGATCACAGATGATTTCACTAGATTTACTTGGGTCTATTTCCTTAAAACTAAGGATGAGACTCCTGAAATCTTGAAGAATTTCATTCTGAAGATTGAGAATCAATCCGATCACAAGGTCAAGATCATAAGATGTGATCAAAGAACTTAATTTAAGAACCAAATCCTTGATACATTTTGTGATGAAAAGGGTATTACAAGACAATATAGTGTTGCCAGGACTTCTCTGCAAAATGGTGTTGTTGAGAGGAGAAACAAGACACTAATTGAAGATTAAAAAATCATGTTGTCTAACTCTAACCTGCCTATCACCTTCTGGACAGAAGCAGTGAACACTGCTTGCTATGTGCAAAACAGAGTTTTAGTAGTTAAGACTCATGGTAATACTTCTTATGAACTGTGGCACAAAAGGAGACCTTTCATTGGTTTCCTCAGATCATTTGGATTCCTTGCATAATCTTGAATACCAAAGATCAGATAGCCAAATTTGATGAGAAATCAGATGAAGGATACTTTATTGGATACTCTTCTTAAGCCAAGGCTTATAGAGTAAACACTCAAAACTAGAGTAGTTGAGGAGTCAGCCAATATGACCTTCAATGAAAACACTCCTTGTGTGAGAGGTTCTGGTCCAGATTGGCTGTTTGATCTTGATTTAGTTACCAACTATTTTAACAAGTCTTGTGAGTATGTTTCAGGATCTACAGGTAGCTTATTAACAGAAGATCCTGACCCAAGATTTGAGCTGAGAAGACCTTCAAATCAAACTATTTCAGCTCCAGTGGTAACAAATTCTGTAGATGGAGCTCCTATCAGCACAACCATGACAAATCCAGCTGATACATCTGATGTGCATTCAAATTCTAGCTCAAAGGCACTAAACTTAAAGGAAGGAGCTTCAAATGTAGAAGGAAGCGGTAATGGTGACAGTGATCAAGAATTTCTTGATGCTGATAATCACTCCATGGAAGACAACATCAATGATGTCACACACTCATTGGATCAAACTTCTCTTGATAAATGTGCTGATGTGGTGCGAGATTCTTCACTACCTGATCAAAATTTTTCAAATCTAGATCTCTCCAATCAACTTGTTGTGATCCCTCAACTTAGGATCCACAAGTCTTATCCCACCACAAACATCATTGGAGATGTTGAAAAAGGGGTAAGAACAAGAGGACAAACCCATGACAAAAATGTTTGTCTCTACTCTTGTTTTTTATCCCAAGTAGAGCCAAAGAAAGTTGAGGAGGCTCTAAAGGATGGAAGTTGGGTTGAGGCTATGCAGGAGGAGCTGCTTCAATTCAAAAGGCAAAAGGTTTGGAACCTATGTCCTCTTCCTTCAGGGAAGACTACCATAGGAACCAAGTGGGTGTTTAGAAACAAGAAGGATGATAGAGGACTTGTCATAATAAACTAGGCAATACTAGTTGTTCAAGGGTATACTCAAGAGGAAGGAATTGACTACACTGATGTCTTAGTTCCAGTAGCAAGACTTGAAGCTGTTAGGATATTTCTAGCTTTTGCTGCATCCAAGAATTTCAAGTTCTACCAACTTGATGTCAAGTGTGCTTTCTTATATGGGGTGATTGATGAAGAGGTGTATGTCAAACAACCACCTAGCTTTGCATATCCAAATCATCCTGATTATGTCTGCAAGCTTGATAAAGCTCTTTATGGGCTGCACCAAGCTCCAAGGAAGTGGTATGAGACTCTATCTCAGTACCTATGTCAACATGGATATAGGAGGGGTACTATAGATGGAACTCTCTTCATCAAAGGAATAGGAAATGACTTAAGGATGGTTCAAGTTTATGTAGATGACATTATCTTTGGGTCAACTAATCCAAAGCTCTGTAAGGACTTTGAGAAGCTGATGAAGAATAGATTTGAAATGAATCCCATGGGAGAACTCATTTTCTTTCTAGGAATTCAAGTGAAGCAGGTTGACAATGACATCTTCATAAGTCAGTCAAAGTATGTTCAGGACATACTAACAAGATACAGCATGACTGACTGTAAGGTTGCAAAGACACCCATAGCAAGAAACCACTCCCTTGGACCTGATCTTAAGGGGGAGTGTGCGGATGAGCGAGCATCTCTACAGGGCTATGATTGGGTATCTTATGTACCTCACAGCTAGTAGGCCTAATATCATGTTTGCCACATGCATTTGTGCCAGATATCAAGCAAATCCCAGGATGTCACACCTAGTTGCTGTCAAGAGAATTCTAAGATATCTCAAAAGTGCTCCATCACTAGGCATTTGGTATCCAAAGAATTCTGACTTCAATCTGTATGCCTATACAGATAGTGACTATGGTGGCTGCAACATGACTGCAAAGTCTACATCAGGGGGATGTTAATTTTTTAATGGATAGTTTCATGGCAATGCAAGAAACAATTCTGTGTATCTGTATCAACTGCTGAAGCTGAATACATTGCTGCTGCCAGCTGCTGTGCTCAAGTGCTTTGGATTCAGAATCAGATGCTAGACTATGAATTCAACTTCAAAAAGACTCCCATCCACATAGACAACAACAGTGCTATCTCTATTATAGAGAATCCTGTGTAACACTCAAGGATAAAACACATCAACATCAGGTATCATTTAATTAGAGAGAATTTCAAAAAAGGATTGATCAAACTTGTTAAAGTTAACACAAATGAACAATAGGCTGATCTGTTCACCAAAGCTTTTGATGAACAGAGATTTAAGTATCTCATATCAGCTATTGGGATGATTAACTTTGATTAGCTTTTTCTTAAACTTAAATTCAATCTTATTTCTAAAATCTGTGTGTCCTAAGTTGTCTATTTGATCACCTTCATAAGCCCATAACTATCTTGGGAGAAGAGTCTTCTAGAAAATATTCCTTAGATCTTTGAAAATTTTGAACATATTTCCCTTCGGAAGAAATTAAGTTACCTTCGGAAGCAAATTATGTCTTTAATATCAAATAACTACTTATGTCAAATTTACCTTCAGAAGAAATTCTTACAATATCTTCTGAAGCCAAATTTACTCATAAGTACTTATACGCTATTAAAGAACAACTTTCTTCCGAAAGTAATTAAGTCTGAAGTGATAAATACTTAAGTAATTTTCTTCTGAAGCAATATTTTCAAAACTTTTAGAAATATCTTCCGAAGTCAAATTGGCTTCGGAAGCTTTTATCAAAACTTTCGACGCCAAATTACCTTCGGAAGATTTTCGACTTCCAAGAAAACTACTTTTGGGCAATTTTTCAGAGGTGGGACCGACATCCTGATTTCAAAGTTTATCCTTTCACATTAACTTTTGCTCAAATCCATTTCACATAAATATTCAACTGTTTTCCCCTCTTTCACTTTTCTCTCTTTATCCGCAACCTCTTTGTAACCTAAATTCACCTACAAACCGCCCTTGTTCATATCTTACTTCACGACGAAGCTTACTCAAATGGCCAACCAAAATCGTAGAAATCAACCCAATTTCTCCATGCAACTTCACAGGCAACACAATCAAGTTGCTCTGTTGAACTTTGAGAAAGATCCTGCTATCTCAAAGATATGCCAGTTTCTTTCTTTGTCAAACTACTTCACCTCCCTTACCATAGATCCTCCACTCTATGAGGATCATCTTCTGGACTTCTGGCGGACCTACCAAGAGGTCACCATGGATGGGGAGAAGGCACTATCTGCCACAGTGCAGGGGAGGATAATTTCATCACTCCGGCCATCACCAACTCTCATCTTCAGCTGGATGATGTAGAAGGTGATTTGTCCTTTCCCAAATCTGCTGTAAACCAATCCTTTGAGCAGATGGGCTATGAGGGAGATTACTCAGTTCGAACCTTTAGGAAAGGGAAGGTCTCTTCCCAGTGGAAGTACGTCCACCATGTTGTCATACACAGCTTATCCAACAAGCATGGAGGATGGGAACAGATTCCTGAAGATCTCTCCTTCATAGTTTATGGACTGGTTTAGGGGGTCAAGTTCAGGTATTCACACTTTGTTTACCTAAATCTGCTTGCTAACTTGGACTCCCTAGAATATTACATATTCCCTAGATATGTCCAGCATATTCGTAACTGTGAACTGGGCTCACAGTTGAGGGGAACAGGTAGAATTCTTAAACTAGGACAGATGAAGCCCGGCATCTTTAAAATCATGAGAAAACCAATTTGTGCGATTCTCTGGGGTAGAAACAGCCGTTGTCCCCAAAATGTTAGAGCTCATTGCTCAAGGTGACAACCTAGTAGGACCAGCTAATGTTGAACCCACACCTGCTGTCTCCCAACCACCATCTCAACCTACAATAACCATCACCTACTCAAGAAAACACAAACGAACCCCTACTCAAGCTATTCAGTCTGAGCAGACCCCCATATCACCACCCATGCAAGAGGAAGTGGACACTCGAGCTCCCACTTCCCTTGAGAAGCAAACCACTCCCATCTCTCATATTATCAGTGCTGAGGTTCCTCATGCTCAGCCTGATGAGCTCATCACCCAAACAGCCTTAAGCCTTCACTCAAAGTCTCAAAACTCTAGTGAACAACCTTCAGGGTACAGTTACCATCCCCAGCCTCTTGATCTCAACCAAACAATCCCTAACCTTGAGTTCTATGATGATGAAGACATGAGATTCAGTGAGTACCATGAGTCTCTCTTCTCCACCCTTGCTCAAGGAGAGATGAGTGCTCCTGCCACTCCCATGTCCAGCCCACATCATCCACCCCATACTAAGGTGCATCTCCCTAAAAAAGTTCAGGAGGTCCATATGGAAGAGGCTCTCACTATTGCTAGTGATTACATCATTAAGACCTCAACCATGTCAACTCAGCCCATTGACACTTCACCTGAAGCTATAAGTGAGCAGAGGAAATCCAGCAGCCAAGAATACTATGCTGGTGGTGAGGAAGAGGACATCAGTCCAATTCTCTCATCCCCCCTTGATTCTTCATTTGAAGATGAGGGGAGTCTTAAACTAAAGGAGCACCAACTTGAAATATTATGCACCTATTTAGTCTCCAAAGTCAGTCACTTGGAATCTCAAGTGACTACCTTACAGAAGAAGGTCAATGACCAGCAACTGGAGATCACCGATCTCAAGGGTAAGTTGGCTGAGAGACCATCAAGACAAACTCAACCAAACTCAACCAGGTCCACAAGAACCTGTGGAAGTAGTGGACTTGACCATCAGCTCACCTATGCAAGTGGGTGATGCTACCAAAAAGGGGGAGAAAGTCTCCACAACCATGAGGACTCACCACCATTACTTGCAGTTGTCCAGACTCAACAACTTCCTCAGGCTCACACTGATGTGGAGGCCATAATTCAACAGCTATTTGAGGAAGAAATTCCAATGGCCATGTCTGCCCCATCCTACCCTGCTGAAAATCCAATAATGGGATGCTGGTGTGACAGCTCAAGAATGGCATTGGTGCTCTCAAGATCTCAGGGGCAGCAGGAGCTCTTCAACTTTCAGACCCTGAGATTCCATGAGGGTATGAACTTAGTTAACCTGCCTCTTATCAACCCAAGCCAAAATAGACAGGCTGGCAAGTTAGCTGAGGAAATTCAAGATTGGGTGCTACAGGAATTTAGATAAAGAGCATAATTATATAGACAGAGGCTAGCAGGGAAAACTGTTGGTCAACTGGATACTGAGGCAGACCCTAAGATTAGCTTCGAAGGAGAAACCTTAGTTGAAGGCTGAGTAGTAGAACCTGTGAACCTTGAGACAGGCTCACCCTCAGCACCCAGTACCCTCAATGAAACACATGCAGGTGAAGGTGTATCACAACCTCTCTCTGGCCAAAGCTCAAGCTCATCACAACCATTAGAAGGCCAAAGCTCTCTCCACCTTGAGTCATACAGGCCAACAATTGATAAAGAGAAAAGGAAAATGACTCCTAAGGAGATTGAGGAGGAGAAGAAAGAGAGGAGAAGAAAGAAAGGAAGGCCAAAGCTCTCTCCACCTTGAGTCATACAGGCCAATAATCTGGAGAAGTCCCAAGCTTTATGCAAGCTACAATCAGGGCTGCTCACGGGCCTGACACTCAGGATGATGAGTTTAGAGCAGCCAGATTGAACTATCTGGGACTCAGAAACTACAATATAGATGAAATCATCTCTCTCCCCTTGGAAGAATTAGATGAACTGGCAGACAGAGAGCTATATAAAGAAAGGAAGGAGACTGAGGGTGCAGAGCTGCTCCTTAAAATTAAGGAAGAAAGAAGAAGAAAGAAACTTCAGAAAGCTCCTGCCCTCTCTCCAGTTCAAGAAAGCCCTGAGAAGGAGTCTGTGGCTGTTCAAGAGGAACAAACTCAGATAGGCAGAGAACAAGAAAGACAAAAGATGATAGCCTATCTGAATGCCACAAGAGGAACAATCAACTCTAATTCATGTAAAGCCTCTTGCATCAGGAATACCCATCCTGTCCTAGTCATTTGCTGCTAATCCAGATAGATGGTATGTTATCAGAGATTAAGGTGGTCAAGATGTCTCTCTCTGGCAGGACATGCTTGATCTACCTCTGCATGATCTCTTTGATATGAGAAGATATTATGAAAGTCTAAAGAATCCAAATCAATTGATGAAGAAAGGAATGCTTCTGATCCTAATGAGTACTGTCAACTACTAAAGAACATCTCTGTTTTGGTAGCATCAGCCTAGGAGGAGTTTGCAAGGATTATAAAAGAGGCTGATGCACCCAAAACACTCAAGGTGCTTCCTGCATGCATGAAGATAGAACACTCAAGGTGCTTCCTGTAAGGATTATAAAAGAAATGACTCTAAGTGTAAAATCTTCCGAAGCCAAAGACCAAATCTTCCGAAGTCAAAGATGAAGTCTTCCGAAGCTTAGATGACAAAGTCTTTCGAAGCCATGAAGATAGAAGACTGATTTCTTTCGGAGACAGAGAAGACATGCTTTCTCTTATCAACTTTTTTAGAAAGCTAACCAACTTTCCGCTGCCATTCTGAAGACTCACCAACTTACACAAGTTGGTGAAAAGGTCCATGCTTTAGGAAACTATAGATTATGGTCTTGAGTCTGTAACTTTCTACTTTATGTACTTTTATCCTTTTTGTAATATATTAGGATATGAGCTATGGCATGTCATAGTCACTAGTCAAAAGGCAATCTGCCTTTTGACTTTACATTGATCTTGTGGTCTAGATTAGTGTTTCCAACAGGCCTTCAAAGTATGGCCGGCTGTAGGATGTAGTATAAAGTATCTCAGGTCCTTTTATCTTTTTTTCTATGCTTTGTAACACTTGTAAAAGAACTTGGGAGCAATATACTTTATCCTTGAAAGCCATTCTATTGTTGTTCTTAGTTCTGTTTCTTCTCTTTGCTTGTGTTCCTTAGCATCATACAAAGGTTCTAGTTCCCTATTTGATCTGTTAAGTGTTCTAAGTCTCTCCTCGCTGTAAAACTGATTGCATTGAACCCCTTCAACGGTCCTGCATAATATATTTGTGCATCAACGTATTCGAGAAAGTTTACAATAAATCATGGGAAATGAACTACGTATACAAACTCATTAAATAACTATAGTTCTCACATAATCCAATTAAAGCGTAATGATTAACGAAATCACACTAAACATTAACAAAAGGAAAGTTTGAATACAATATTAAAACCGAAACCAAAACGTATAAGGAGACCACATAAATCATCCTTTAGTGATCAATTTCTGCCAAACTCATACAAACCACTCAACCACCATATTTAAACACCCTTCCATTTAAAATGCATATAAATGAAATAAAATAACAACTCTCGGTCCACATAATCATTTATTGTGCACTAGTGGAACATTAACAATTATAAAGTACTGAGAAACTACTCTTATTCACTCAATATGAACCGATAATCAAGCTATAGTTGTCGATGAACGTAATCAGACGTTAAGGATAAAACTCAATGTGTGATCAATGAATAAAAAGTCAAATCAAGCTAACACGACCAAGTGAATTAGATTTCTATGAATTTCCAAAAAATTATGTAACAATATATTTGTACATCAAAGTATTCGTGAAAGTTTAAAATAAATTATGGGAAATGAACTACGTGTACAAACTCATTAAACAATGATAGTTCTCGCATGGATAGTTTTTGCTTGTTGTAAAAACAATTAATCCTATGCGGTTTCGCTTATCAAGCTTTCTAAACACACTCCTGTGCTAATATTCCATCAAAGTGTAATGATCAATGAAGTCAAACTAAATAATATTAAAACCAAAACCAAAACGTATAAGGAGACCACCTAAATCATCCTTTAGCCGATCAACTTCTGCCAAACTCATACAAAACACTCAACCACCATCTTTAAACACCCTTCCATTTAAAATGCACATAAATGAATCGAAATGACAACTCACGATCCACATAATCATTTAGTGTACACCAGTGGAACATTAACAGTTGTAAAGTACTGAAAAACTACTTCTATTCACTCAATATGAACCGATAATTAAGTTACAGTTGTCAAATTAACGTAATCAGACATTAAGATTAAAACTCAATGTGTGCTCAATGAATAAAAAGTCAAATCAAGCTAACACAACCAAGTGAATTAGATTTCCAAGAAATTCCAACAAAATTATGAAATAATATATTTGTGCATCAAAGTATTCGAGAAAGTTTACAATAAATCATGGGAAATGGACTATGTATACAAACTCATTAAACAATAAAAGTTCTCGCATTGATAGTTTTTGCTTCTTGTAGAAACATTTAATCCTATGCAGTTTCGCTTATCAAGCTTTCTAAACACACTCCTGTGCTAATAATCCAATGAAAGCGTAATGATCAATGAAATCACACAAAACAATAACAAAAGAAAAGTTTGAATACACTATTAAAACCGAAACCAAAACGTACAAGGAAACCATATAAATCATCCTTTAGCCGATCGACTTCCACCAAACTCATACAAAATACTCAACCACCATCTTTAAACACTCTTCCAATTAAAATGCACGTAAATAAATCAAAATGACAACTATCGGTCCAAATAATCATTTATTGTTCACCAGTGGAACATTAACAGTTGAAAGTAGCAAGAAACTATTCTTATTTACTTAATATGAACCGATAATCAAGCTACAGTTGTCGAATGAACGTAATCAGACGTTAAGGGTAAAACTCACCGTGTGATCATTAAATAAAAAGTCAAATCAAGCTAACATGACCAAGTGAATTAAATTTCCTAGAATTTCCAACAAAATTATGTAATAATAAATATGTGCATCAAAGTATTCGCTAAAGTTTACAGTAAATCATGGGAAATGATCTACGTATACAAACTCATTCAACAATGATAGTTCTCGCATGAATACTTTTTTTTGTTGTAAATACATGTTATCCTATGCGGTTTCGGTTATCAAGCTTTATAAACATACTCCTTGCTAATTTAATCAAATCAAACAGTAGTAATCAATGAAATCACACTAGACAATAACAAAAGGATAGTTTGAATGCACTATTAAAACCGGAACCAAAACGTATAAAAAGACCAAATAAATCAACCTTTAACCGATCAAATTCAACCAAACTCATACAAAATACTCAACAACTATCTTTAAACACTCTTGCATTTAAAATGCACATAAATGAATCAAAATGACAACTCTCGGTCCAAATAATCATTTATTTTGCAGCAGTGGAACATTAAAAGTTGTAAAGTACCGAAAAACTATTCCTATTCACTCAATATTAACCGATAATCAAGTTATAGTTGTCAAATTAACGTAATCAGACATTAATGATAAAACTCAATGTGTGCTCAATGAATAAAAAGTCAAATCAAGCTAACATGACAAAGTAATTAAATTTCCAAGAATTTCCAACAAAATTATTTAATAATATATTTGTGTATCAAAGTATTTGAGAAATTTACAATAAATCATGTGAAATGAACTACGTATACAAACTCATTAAAAAACGATAGTTCTCGAATAGATAGTTTTTGCTTGTTGTAAAAACATGTAATCCTATGCAGTTTCGCTTATCAAGCCCTCTAAACACACTCTTGTGCTAATAATCCAATCAAAGCGTAATTATTAATGAAATCACACTAAACATTAACAAAAGGAAAGTTTGAATACACTATTAAAACCAAAACCAAAACGTATAAGGAGACCACATAAATCATCATTTAGCCGATCAACTTCTGCCAAACTTATACAAAACACTCAACCACCATCTTTAAACACCCTTCCATTTAAAATGCACATAAATGAATCAAAATGACAACTCTCGGTCCACATAATCATTTATTGTACACCAGTGGAACATAATAGTTGTAAAGTACCGAGAAGCTACTCTTATTCACTCATTATGAACTGATAATCAAGCTACAGTTGTCAAATTAACATAATCAGACGTTAACGATAAAACTCAATGTGTGATCAATGAATAAAGAGTCAAATCAAGCTAACACGACCAAGTGAATTTGATTTTCATAAATTTCCAACAAAATTATGTAATAATATATTTGTACATCAAAGTATTCGTGAAAGTTTAAAATAAATTATGAGAAATGAACTACGTATAAAAACTCATTAAACAATGATAGTTCTCGCATTGATATTTTTTGCTTGTTGTAAAAACATTTTATCCTATGCGGTTTCGCTTATCAAGCTTTCTAAATACACTCATGTGCTAATAATCCAATCCAAGTGTAATGATCATTGAAGTCACACTAAACAATAACAAAAGAAAAGTTTGAATACACTATTAAAACCAAAACCAAAACGTATAAGGAGACCACATAAATCATCCTTTAGCTGATCAACTTTTTCCAAACTCATACAAAACACTCAACCACCATCTTTAAACACCATTCCGTTTAAAATGCACATAAATGAATCAAAATGATAACTCTCAGTCCACATAATCATTTATTGGCACCAGTGGAACATTAACAGTTGTAAAGTACCGAGAAACTACTCCTATTCACTCAATATGAACCGATAATCAAGTTACAGTTGTCGAATTAACGTAATCAGACGTTAAAAATAAAACTCAATGTGTGCTCAATGAATAAAATGTTGGACTCAACAAATGCATTAAAAAGGATAATGCTTGCCACAGTCAAATATAATGTGTTTTAACGTTCAAACAATCATTAACTAACACATTAGCATCATTAACACTAAAATCATACAATAATATAGCTTAAAGTGTCGGCAGTGGATGAAGACATGCCCACAGCAAATGATCAAGTCCAAGCAGCGGATGAAGAACTTCTTAAGTGTTTACAGCGGATGAACAAAGTCCAAAGCTGATAAACAACTCCACTGCGGACGACTATCAAGACAAACATACAAGTGTTCACAGCAGACAGCATCCAAGGCACAGCGGATAGCCTATTCCTCTCCACAGCGGATGACTTAGATTCCACAGCAGATAGTCTATCATCCATACGGACGACTTATAGACTTAGGATTTTATGTAATTTTCGTTTACATAAGGGTAGTTTGGTAATTGTAGATAGCTTTGTGTATAGGCTATAAATAGTATACTTCCCTAATCCTTTGTAAGCTTTTGAACAATCAATACAAACAAGCAGATATTATCTTTCAAGCAATCAATCACTAGCAATCATACACACACTAGCACATACTGATATCATAACCACAATCATGGGTTTCCGCACTATTATTATTGTTTGTTAAACTGAGAGATTTGAAAAGATACTTGGGGAAATCATTCAACAACCTTCATCATTTCTAGTTGGTTATTGTTGTTGGTTTATTTGATTTCATCAGGTGGTATCAAAGCCTTGCCTCAAATCAATCACTGATTCTCGATCCTCTCTTTCAACAAAATGATATCCGTGTTTCATTAGCTTCATAACATACATTTTGAGCCAAAAATCATCACAAATACATCTTCTACTCTAAACATTCATCAAATGCTAAAAACATGATTTCTTAATCTGTTCTTGTGCATTTTGTAAAAGTGCTTGTAATTGTTAAGACTCTAAACAACATGTAATAATGTTTTTCATAGCAGAATCATCTCAAAACCTCAAAACCTCATCAGTTCTAAGGATTTTTGATAAAACAGTATTCAAGTACTGTTTCATCAAGTTTTCATCATACAAACATTGTTTTATACAATTTTAATCATTCAAAGTGATTAAACTCATCATATTCAAGTATATACACACTTGAATCATGTTTTTCTCTTCAATCAACAAACCGATTGTTGATTTTGTGAAGAACATTACAGCCGCCAACAAACCCTAGGAAAACCCTAGTGTTTGATCATTCACAAAAACTTCACAATCTCCGGTGATTGTGTTGTTTTATCATCAAAATCAAAGAAGAAACAAATCTTCTTTTGAGTTTTTGAAAAAGTTGCTTTTGATCCGCTAAAGTTAACTTTTTGAAACATAATATTTGTTTTTAGGGTTTTGACCTACTTGACCGGATTTATTAAAAGATTTTGACTTTTTGTTAGATTTGACATCCTTAACAGAATATTCCCTTTATTTAACCTAGATATAACAGTGACATTTCCTTGGATATTAATTAATTCCCTTTATTCGGTAAAGGTTAAAAAGAAACAAAAATATCAAACAAATCCTAGTGACCTTAGGATAAAACAAATTTAGTACCGTGCTGAATAATCAATCAAATTTAACTTAAACCGTTAAGTTAAAATTTAACTAACATGTCTGATGAAAATTTAAGGATCAAAAAGTGGTCTTAAACCACCAAGACTTAAGAACAAAGCTGACTTCAAACAATGGAAGATTATGTTCAGAAATTGGATTATCTTTCAAGACCTGGATCTATGGACATCCATAACCGAGGGACCATACATACCATTGACTCTAGGTCCAGACTATAACATACAAAAACCAGTAAGCTTGAAAAGTTAGCTGGTGATGACCTAAAAAGAGTCAAAACCGACATGAAAGCATACAACATATTGGCAATGATTTTGCCATTTGAAATTTTTACAAGAGTTGAAAATTTCAAAACAGCACATGAATTGTGGAAAGTACTTCACACTATGTGTGAAGGAAGTGAATAGATCTGGGAGATTAAGAAAGAAAAGTTACTAACCCAGTATGAAACCTTCCACCACATACAAGGAGAATCAATTCCACAGCAACTCTACAGATTTGTCCAACTTGTAAATGAAATGATAATGTATGGACTAAAGTATGAATCTGTGGAGATTAACAAAAAAATGTTGCACACTCTTCCAGAGAGTTAGACTTAATCAGTCTCACTAATGAAAGCAACATTGGATCTTGAAGGCTTAACTCTAGATGCTCTAGTTGCTAAAGTTGAAGCACTAGAACTTGATGAAAGATCCAGAAACAACAGCACTATACAAGTTTAAAGAAATTCAACAAACAGATAGTGCATTCTTGACATGCATCGGAGAAGATGAAGCTGAAGAATTTTTAGATTCAAGTAAAACATCCTTCTTCTTAGCTCTAGAATCATCAAACACCAAACAAAAGTCTAAAAAGACTGGTGTTCATGCTTCTCATGAAGCTACACCTCAAAGCAAACATCATCCTCATGTCTCAAACTCAAACAAACAACAACAGACAAATACCCAAAACATTCATAAGTTTGAGAAACCTATGGATGCTCTCACAATTATCTTGCAAAGTGAAGAACAAAAAGCAGTTTATGCAGCCTTCTCCACAAGGTTTGAAGCTTATGTGGGAGCAAACCTTACACCATCACAAATCATCCAACAAGATTTGGATGAGCTACCACCAGATATGGTTGAAGAAATGGATCTTCAGTGGTCTATGGTAATGATTGCCTACAGATCAAAAAGGTTTCTACAAAGAAACAGGGGATTGAACAAGGAAAAGAAAACCAAGATTGGTTTTGACAAAACAAAAACGAGATGCTACAATTGTCAACTATATGGTCATTTTTAAGAGAATGCCAACAACCAAGAGTTGACAGAAACAACAACCAAACACAAGCATCTAGCAGCTATCAAACAAATAGACAAATTCCACCTTCTATTAGCATTCCAACAGCACCAACTCCACCTCAAATCACACAGTACAGCCCTATCAACACTCAAAATCCTTAGCCATGATCATCAAACAAGATGGTGAGTGTGATTGGAGCATGTATGAAGCTGATATTTAATCTCCAGATCATGCCCTTACGGCAAATATTTAAGATAAGATCAAAGAAATCCCAAAAGAGGTGAAAGAAAATCTTTGTTCACAAACATGCATTGACGAAGTCAACAGATTCAGAGAACATGCAGACAAACTTTCCAAGAAAGTTATTAAAACAAACATTTTAAATGAAAGTTTAAAAACAGAACAAAAACAATATGAAATCAAAATTCTTTCATTACAAAATGATTTGGACAAATTGATGCCTAAAAAATTATCACTTGCAGCTCAAGTAGAGCAACTCTCTACATCTTTGACTCAGTCAAAAACACTACAAGCTGAAACTGAAGTGAAACTTCAAAAGTTTCAAGTCAGCAACATGAAGTTTGAAGAACTTCTTGCTCAGCAAAGGGCATTCAAGGACCTTTCAGGTTTAGGATATAATAAAGTTAATCCTCCTTATAATGATAATTATATTCCTTTACCTGAATCAATGACAAACAAACAAGGTGAGTCTCTTGACCCACATGACCGGACTGATGATTCAAAGCAATCATCATCATCATCATCATCAAAATCAGCTTTGATTTCAAAAACACCAATGATCAAATTTGTTAAAAGCCAAGCACCCCCTCACATTAAACCAACAGATTTTTATCAAGGTGAAAGTAATGAGTTTGATCAACAAACAAGTGATGATGAAGATGATGTTGATCTACTGAATGATTAGTCGGATCATTCAATTACTGAAACCACTAAAGTTTCAAGTGTAGATGATACTCAGATCAAACAAACAAAGCAGACTAAAGGTTTTGACATCTGCTCTGGCGGAAGAAAATTTGACTCTTCCACTCAAGTCACCAAACAAATGCAAAAAGGAAAAGGAAAAATACCTGTACAGTCCAAACAATCCACTGTAACTTTTGACATTCCTTTAAAGTCTAACTTAAAATCAAAAGTTGTAAATAAACAAGGCACTGCGAATTTACCATACTGCGAGTGGTGTGACCAATATACTCATACCATTGAGAAGTGCAAATATGATAAATATTGCAAGTACTGTAACATGAACAATCACAGTACTGAAACATATCATTTTCACAATTACTGTTCAATTTGTGAAGGAAACAATCACAGCATAGCAAATTGCTTTTTCAATAGGAAAAATAAGAAACAAAACAAAGAAATTCCAGTTGAAAAGCAAAGTGAAAAACAATCATTTGTTCCTAACAAAAACAAAGGAGGAGTTCCCAGACAAACTCCTCACATAAAAGTTGCATTAAATAATGATAAATTATTTTATGACAACATTAAACAAACACACAGGACACATAAGTCTCAAAATAGAGATCAATCAGACATTGGCACTCTTAGGAAAAGAGCTCAAAGTAGTTCTCCCGACAGAGCCAAAAACAATCATAGGAAATCTACTATGCCTAGACCTCCTAAATCAGCAGATAATGCCACTCTTGAAGAACTTTGTGTAATGGGAAAGGACGGAAAACCCAAGACCATCTTGGCTAGGATTGACCTTCTAATTAATTTCTTTCTTATTGCAGGGACATCATCGAAGGCCTGATAACATTTGGTATATTAACAATGGATGCTCTCGGCATATGACTGGTAATTGTTCCCTCTTTCGGAATTTTAAGAGCAAACATGGAGGAAATGTAGCATTCGGAGGTGATAAAATAGGAGGAAAGATAACTGGTGAAGGAACAGTCACTAATGGGTTGATCAGCTTTGAAATTATCAACTACTGTTCAAACCTCTAGTTCAATCTCCTGAGTGTATCCCAAATCTGTGATAAGGGATATGCAACATTATTTGACTCCAACAATTGCTACATCCTCAAGACGGGTTTTCAAATCCCTGAAGAATATATCCTTTTGAAAACACCCCGTCATAACAACACATACATTGTTGATATGAATTTTGTTTCAGCTTCAACCCCTGAAACATGTTTATTATCAAAAGCATCAGAAGATGTTTCTCAATTATGGCACGGACGTTTGGGTCACTCTAATTATAACAGAATGAATCAACTTGTTAAAGGTGACTTAGTAATAGGTTTACCTCAAAAATAATTTTTCTGTACAGACCATTGCACTACATGTCTGAAAGGCAAACAACATAGAGTGTCACATAAGTCCAAATTGGTAAACTCAAACAATACACCACTCAAATTGCTTCATATGGACTTATTAGGTCCAACAAAAATGCTAAGCATAGGAAATAAACAATGCTGTCTTGTCATAGTATATGATTACTCCAGATTCACCTAGGTTTTCTTCCTCTTACACAAGTCAGAATCATCAGAAATCATCAAGTCATTTATCACCAAAATTGAGAATCAATTGGATCTTAAAGTTAAATCTCTAAGAAGTGATAATGGCACTGAATTTAAGAATGACTTTGTTTCTTCATTTTGTACAGAAAAAGGAATCAGTCATCAATTCAGCGTAGCCAAAACTCCTCAGCAAAATGGAGTAGCTGAAAGGAGAAACAGAACATTGAATGAAGCAGCCAGATCTATGCTTGCTGACTCTTTATTGCCCATATCCTTCTAGGCTGAAGCAATCAACACAGCTTGCTACATTCCAAACAGAACATTAATCATTAATAAATAAAACAAAACTCCTTATGAGCTAATATTTAAAAGAAAACCGTTTATAGGCTTCCTTAAGGCCTTTGGATGTTCTGTATCAATTTTAAACACCAGAGAACATCTATCCAAGTTTGCTCCAAAAGCAGACGAAGGATTTTTTTTTTTTTTGGATACTCTGGAAGCTCAAAAGCTTATAGAGTATACAATCCAAGATTAAACATTATGGAAGAATCAACTGATGTTGTTTTTACTGAACATTCTTTCACAAAGAAAGTCATTGGATCTGACTGGTTGTTTGACATTGATTCACTAATAAAATTATTTGACGCATCTTATTTTGATGTTACAGGTACAAAAGAAGACATTGAATATCCAATGGTACCAGCTCCTTCAAATGATGTTCCTTTAACTGCTGATCCTCCAAGGAGACCAAACGTCACTCCTTCCAGTACAACAGTTACACCACCTCAATATCAACCAAACACATCAAGACGAACTTCAACATCAAGTCCATCATCGTCTTCACCAGTAATCAATCAACCACAAACAACTAGTGACCCTAAGCAAAACAAGCAAACAAGGTCAAAACAGCTAGATACGGTTGAAGAAGTTGATGATTATCATTCATTAGTAGACACACATCATGATGATGAAATCCTAGATTTCTTTCATGATTCACCAAAATCATTCAATGATCATTCACAAACAGAAAATCCCACCATCTCTGATACCCTTGCTAAACCATCCACACTAGATCAAACAATTACCAATCTCGATTCAACTATTCCTGTTGATCAGATTGAAACAACCAGAGCTCACAAATATCATCTATGAGAGAATATCATAGGTGACCTCAATGTCAGATTGACACGCAGTTAATTTGATACAGGAAACATTTTTTGTATTCCTGCTTCTTATCCCTAACTGTATCTAAAAACATCATCGAAGCCCTAAAAGACAACAGTTGGATAGAGGCCATGCAAGAGGAATTACAACAATTTAAAAAGCAAGACGTATGGAAATTGGTTGACCTACCTGAAGGTCAATATGCCATTGGCACAAGATGGCTTTTCAGAAACAAAGCAGATAACAAAGGGATTGTCATTAGAAATAAAGCAAGGCTTATTGCCCAAGGTTACACTCAAGAGGAAGGAATTGATTATGATGACGTCTTGGCTCCTATAGCAACACTAAAAGCACTTCGAGTGTTCCTTACATATGCTTCTTTCAAGAACTTCATAGTTTTCCAAATGGATGTCAAATGTGCATTCCTCTATGGAAAGATAGATGAAGAAGTATATGTTGCTCAACCACCAGGGTTTGAAGACCCAGACTTTCCTCACAGAGTCTACAAGTTACATAAAGCTCTATATGGTCTTCATCAAGCACCTAGGAAGTCGTATGAAACTTTATCACAGTTTCTGTTGCAGAATGGTTACACTAAAGGAAAGATTGATCAAACATTGTTGTTAAAGAGAAAAGAACAAGACTTGTTAGTAGTTCAAGTCTATGTGGATGACATTAACTTTGGCTCCACCAACATTCAACTTTGCAAAGAATTTAAAATTCTTATGCAATTAATATTCCAAATGAGCTCAATGGGAGAACTCACCTTCTTCCTTGGTCTATAAGTTCAACAATCAGATGAAGGAATTTTTATCAATCAAAGCAAGTATGTTAATCAGATATTGAAGAAATACAATATGTCTGATTGCACATCCAGCAAGACACCATTTTCAACTGGCCTAAAGTTTGGACCTGATCTAGAAGGAACATCTGTTGATCAAGAGCTATACAAATCCATGATTGGCTCACTGATGTACCTAACAGCTAGCAGACTAGACATCATGTATGCAGTTTGCATATGTGCCATATACCAACCTGATCCAAAGGAATCACACATCAATACAGTTAAAAGAATCTTCAAATACTTAAAAGGCAAACCAGCACTTGGTTTTTGGTATCCTAAGGATGGAGACTTCTCTTTATTTGCATACACAGACATTGATTATGGTGGATGCAATCAAAACAGAAAATCAACAACAGTAGGTTGTCAGTTTCTTGGCTAAAGATTGATCTCCTGGCAGTGCAAGAAACAAACAAATGTGACTGTGTCAACAGCTGAAGCAGAATATATAGCTGCTTCTGCATGCTGTTCTCAAGTGCTTTGGATTCAGAACCAAATGCTTGATTATGGCATTAACTTTCTTAAAACACCCATACACATAGACAATTTTGCTGCCATGTTTATAACTGACAATCCTATTCAACACTCTAAAAGAAAACACATTGACATTAGATATCACTTTCCGAGAGAATGCTCAGAAAAGGGTCTGATAAAGTTGATCAAAGTTCACACAGACAATCAATTGGCTGACCTGTTTACAAAACCATTTTATTCAACAAGATTGAAATTTATGGTTCAGTCACTTGGCATGATCAACTATGAATCAAACAAATAATGTTTTTAACATTAAAATGCAACACACAGTACTTTGTCAAAGTCCAAATGTCATTTTAAACAAACATTCATGTTTTCTGAATCATACATGATACTACATGAGATATGATAGTACACTGGTTTAGTTTTTCACTTAAGTCATTTTCCACCAATAAAGACTGACTTACTTTGTTTGATGTGTGGATAAGCTCAGCATGGGACACATAACATCACATACAACAGTGAAGAACTAAATTCTTATGATTATGTGGCATTCAAACACCCATCTTGGTTTATGGTAAGTATTGATCTATCCAAGATGAATTGCTTGTAAAGTAATTGCTATATACCAAGTGAAACAGTTTATAAATTGCTCACTCATTCGAAATATTAAGTGTTTAAATAAAGCCAAGTCAAGCCAACAATCAAACACAACAATTTGACACATATACATATGTTTTTTATTGCACAATATTGCTTGTGAATGATATTTTAACATCCATATATTGATCATGTTAAAATTTTAAAATTTTAACAAACTTTTTAATGAACAATCATCTCCTTCAAAATTAAAACAAACAAAAATTGGCTTCGGAAGAATAATTTAAATAAACATTTGCTTCGGAAGAAAACATTTGCTTCGGAAGAAAACATTTCAAAATTAACAAATTTTTGGAAAAAATATCTACTTTTCACACAGCGGATACACAAACAGTGATCCGTTGCAGCTACAGTACCATCAATCAAATTAAATAAATAAACAAGTATTTACAGAGCATGATGTAAATAATTCATCCGCTGTGAATACAGTACCATTACACAACACATGAACAATTGTTCATCCGCCATGTAATTAAAACAATCAAGTTTTTACAGCGCATGAACAAAAGTCATCCGCTGTAAACAAAATCAGTCAAACAAAGTCAGAAGATCCACAGCGCATGACCAAGTGGTCATCCGCTGCAAGATCAAACAAAGGGTTCACAATGCACAAGTGTTTAGCGGACTCTGTTCATACAGCGGACATTGTTCATTCAGCGGACACTGTTCATACAGCGGACACTGTTCATACAGCGGATGTGTAACTCATAGCGGACAACTCAAAATTAAATTTTTTAAGTTCACTGTTGACACAGCGGACATACACACTGTATACACAGCGGACATACATCTTATCCGTTGTATATATAGTTCCATATTTGTGATTTCTTATTCATCACGAGAGAGAGAGAGAGAGAGAGAGAAAATTAAAATTTTTGAAAGTTAAAACTTCCACTAAACCCTTAAAACCCGTGTGCGATTCCTTCCACAAATCAACCGCTAATCTGTTTAATTTCTTGTCTAATTTACAATCAAACAGGTATAACAACATGATTTCGAGTATCAATCAGTCATTAAAACATCTGATTTTGCATTTTTGATCTGAACATGGTTTGACCTAAGTCAAACTGTTGTTCAAAATCAAAACAAATATTAGGATGTTTTTAAACCAAATCAATCATTGATTATGTGATAGATGATCTTAGTCGAATGTATTAGGATTGGTTATTTGTGGAAATTTGATCAAGTGTTCATCAGGATCATGAACAGACATGATGTTCATGTCAAAAATCAGTCAAAAGTGATTGTTGATCTTCAAAATAGTTTAACATAAGTTGAAAGATTATATATCATTCCAAATGTGTTTAAAAATCTATTGAAACCAAACAAAAACAGTTAAATTTGACAAAGCAATCATCATAAAGCATTAAATGCAAATACATTCAATGTGCATTCAATGACAGATTTGACTGTCAAAGTCAAATCAAAATGTTCAAAGTGTGTTGTTACAAAATGAAATAGTATGCAAAAGAATATATTAGAACTTTGTGTTAATGCAAATTAGTTTCAAATCAATTGAATCAAAGAAGTTGTACTTGATCAAAATTGACCAAACTTGAATTTTAAAGGTCAAAATGAAACAGGTTTTAATTTGGCAATGTTAAACTTCAAACATACACATATATCAATCACAAGTGTTAAGCATACTCATACTTTCATTTCACAACAATCACAAAATCCAAATGAACTCTTAATCAACTTTTCATCATTACAAGCATTGCATATCATCAACAAAAGTAAACTAACATATTTCCTTGATCATTGCAAATGGAAAATCTATTATTTGTCAGAGATCATAATCTCTGTGCATTCCTTGACCCTGATTCATCAAAGGCTGAGCATTATAGAGATATCATACATGCCATCAGACAAACTAGACTTCTTTATGCCATGACAGCAAGGCCTGAAATCTATGAAGATCATATAGTCCAGTTTTGGACTCATGCACATATGGAACAAGATCAAGATCAACAAGTTGTTGTCTCTAATGTTCATGATCTTCAAATCACCATTTCAGAAGATATGATAAGGAGAGTACGTCAATTGGGTGATGAAGATGCCTAAGGCCCAATTGAATTTGATGAAAACTATATTCTTCATGTATTCAGACAAATTGGTTATACTAGAACCATTGATAGAAAACAAATCAAGAAATCGTACATGTGTGCTCAATTCAGATTCCTAATGCACACTTACTAGAAAACCATGACCAATAGAAAGACAGGCTGGGATACAACTTCTTTAAGAAGCTCATCTGCTATTGCAAGTATCATAGCAGAAGACCATTCAATTTTGCAGCCTAAATTCTGAATGGAATGATTTATTACCTGACAGAAGTGAGGAACGAGTTCAATATGTATCCAAGATTATTGTAGATGATTATTGATGATCTGTTACAAAACATACCAAGAGAGGGTGCAATCTTTCAACCAGTTCATTTTAATGAACATGTGTTTACAAGGATCAAGTCAAGCTTGTATCATGAAGCTGAAGTGCCTGTGCCTGCTTATATGATCAACCATGAACTACCTGATCCTGATGTCTTTATAAGGAGGACAAGGTGAACCAACTATTTTATTCCAGAATGTTATTCATCAACAGCCAATCATACAACCAACCCCAATCATACAAGAAGAGCAGCTGCTCCTGAACCTAAACCAATCATACAAGATCCAATTGCACCTATTCAAGAACCAATCATTAAGCAAGAACGAGCTCAAGAACAAGAACAAGAACAATTTCATACAGAACATCACATGCCCTCTCCACCACAAAGCCCAAACCTTTCTGATCGACAAACATTATCATCACTTTTGAGAGACATTGATGAATCCATAGCTGAACTATCACATGCACAAGAAGAAGTTGGTACATCAGCACAGATTGAGCAAGAACAAGTAGAAGTCAGTGCTCATGATGAGCAAATAGAAGGTGAAGAGCAAACAGGTGAAATACCAACAGAAGAGGAGATAGAGTACTCTAAAGTATTTTTATTCACTGAGTACAATAAGCTCATTGAAAGATCAAACAACAAAGCAAAGAAGTTGAAAGAGAAGCTAAAAAGTAAAGTTGAAGAGTTTAATAAGCTGAAAGCTGATCAAACAGCTCATAAGTTGATTGTTCAAGTCCTAGAACAACAACTGAATCAATCAAAGGGAGAGATAAAGGCAAAAGATCAAGATCTAAATAGCACAACATTAGATGTTGCATATCTTACTGAGCAAATTGATGCTAAGGACAATGAAATAGACAAACTAAAAAGGATCATTTACGCTCAATCTAAAGAAATCAACAGACTAAACAGAGATATAGAATACAAAGACACGATACTGAATGAGGAAGAACATTCAGAAGGTCAAGAACAAGACCTAAGTGATAACATTAAAGAACAGATCATTTCTTAAGCGGAAGAGATCAGTTCTAAGGAAACAGAACATGCAATTATCATCCCTAAGGAATCATACACAATGGATCAGTTGTTCAATGAAACAAATCCATTTGAAAACATACATTATCCACCTATCTTAAGACAGCACTTTCACACTCAAGAAATTCAAACTGATGAAACTAGTGTTGTGCATGTAAATCCTCTGTCTGAAAAACAAAAAGAGTTAATCATGCAGTTTGTTGAATCATTAAAAGAGCAGTCAGAGTCATCCAAGCATCAAACATCAATCGGTCATGTCATATAGGCCCGAATTGGACATCCACTTGCTTCAATTTGAATTATCCGGAGAATGCATTATATACATATCCAATATATCAAAAAGATGGTCAATCAAATCTATTTCTCGATTCAATAGAAGCCCAAAGAGGTGAATAGGGTCCTAAATAACGAGAGATATGTAAAAAGCAGGTCCGATTACGCCTATTCCTAATCCTAGTAATATTTTTTGTTTCTCTCTTCATCTTTGGATTCCTATCCAATGATCCAGGACGTAATCCTGGACATGAAAAATAAAATAAAAATTTAGTTTTTCTTGCTTGATTTTACAATTTTCTTAATATTTGATTTTAGCAATTCGACACATGTAACTAGGAAAAAAATAAACAGGGGTTTGCTAAATTTGAAAGAAAAAAAGAGAAAGTCATCAACGATACTCAAGGAAGAGAAAAAGGCAGTATTTAGCTGCCTTAGTGAAAGGGAAAGAAAAAATAGTTGAACAAGCTAAACCTGAATCCCCTCCTCTCAAATTTCTAAAAGTTAAAGCAGAACCAGTAGATGAAGATGAGCCAAAACAGAAAACATTTGAGGCAAATATGTAAGAAGAGGGTAAAATAAAACAAACACATGACCAGCAAGCTCAGTCTATCATCATCCTAAGTGATACAGATGAAGATGATGAAGAAAATGATTAAGATGAGGAAATGCAAAACATACAAGAACTCTTTACTGATGATCCTCAAACATTAATGGGAATTAAATTGGCTGCAAGAGGCTTTCCCTATGAATCATTCATGAATCTTAACCTCACTGAGGTTAAAGACTTGCTCAAAGATTTTCAAGAAGTTATGAAAAATAAAAATGAGCAAACATAAAAGAGGTACAAAGAAATCAAAGATCAACAGAATTTCAAAAGAATCTGCCAAAAGATCCTCAGATAGACAAAATGACATACTCCAAGGTTAAAAGCTCGTTGAGTCACACAAGGATGCCTTATAGATCATATACGATCACTTACTCAAATGAAAGATCTTGCTAGAGAAATCTACATGAATATGTTAACCAGTGCATTAAAGCCTCAAACTACAAGAACTCATTCAGCATCATCATTATCCACTTATCATCAAGCTCCACCTGAGCTTCATCCCATTGAAGAACCTAGGCAATTCATGCCTCACAGGCTATGGGCAGAAGGTAATGAGGTGAGAGAGATAATCAATGAAAACACCAACTTTATCAAGCTCTATGACAAAATCACCTTAACTGCTTCTGCTAATGAAAGAAAAATCATTGCATGGAAATATGATGAAGTATGGGATGCTGTGCTAATCAAAAGAATATCTGGCCTTGTCCGGTATTTATCATACATATCCCAACTGGGATCTTTGAGCTATGAAGACAGATTGGACCTGATGTAATTAAGGATGATCAATAATACTAACAATCCCAGGGGAGCAGACTTCTTCCATATTCTCAGAGCTTACATGAACAGACAACATCATGAAATGAAAAGGAAAGTAGACAGAGAAGATAAGATACATTTTGAGAAATTAAGAAGAGAACAAAAAGCAACAGGCAACCTAATAGAACAAGATGATGAAAATGTTGATTCAGAAATGTTAGAAAGGGTTGGTTACCCTATGAGGCCATCAGATTTGAAATTGATCATAAAGAAGATTAAAGGAAATCAAAACAATCATCCTATCACTAGATGGTATTATGATGAGACTCATTTTGGGGTTATGCTAGAAAGAAAATTAGAAGGAAAGGAAGCAACAGATATAAGGTTGTTTGATCCTGTAGAAATCAAACTCTTTCATCCATCAAATGTCTCATTCTTAAAGATAAAGACATTCCCTACAATTGAAGATGTGTTATGCAAGGGAGATTGCTGTTATTTCATTCACATATTAAGAATCTTAGGCACTATATACGTAAATGTTGCACTTAAACAAAGATTTGAAACCAATCAGCAACCACTAACACAAATCGAGGGAATAACAGGAATGAGAATATCAGAAAATAACAATCTGGAGATTTTGAAAGGCAATCATGTTGTAACCACACTGGTTAGCAACATTGATGTGCAGAGCCTAGACAAGTCAACACTAGAGCAGCTGGTTCATCTGAAAATTGAAAGAAAATATGATGACCAGAAGAGTGCAGTGAATTATTTTGCTAAACACATTGTCAACTATAGAAATGCTCTGAGAATCACTCCTCTAAATGATCAAATCAAAGAAGCTGCTAAAGATCACATCAACAAAAAGATGTAGAAGAGTCTTTGAAGGCCACAACAGAAGTGAAGAAAAGTGTTGATGAAGCTGGTCCATCTCATTCTTAAAGGTTACTAACAATCAAGAGAAAAACAAGCAACCAAACACCGACTAACCATTTCAAACAAACTAAACATCCAAATCAAACAACAAACATAACAAAGCATCAAGCATACATAAGTGTATCATACAAATTTAGCAAACTAAACAAACAAATTAGACAAACAATCAAACATAACATCATCACACAAGAACAATCTGATTACACATGTGTAATCAGTGATTCATACATGTAATCAATCAACCATTCATGTCCAACATGTGACAACCACAACATACAATCATACATAACAGACAACAAACACATCATAATTCAAACACACAAGTTCCAAAAAATACAATGCAATCTGATTACACATATGTAATTAGTAAATCAAACAATCATACATGTAAACAGTCAAACAAACATAACATTACAAACATAAACATACATATATAACAACAAACAAAACATACCAAATAATCAGTCAAGCAACACATCATACAAACAAACATACTCAAATCAAAACATACATCTCAATCTAATTACACATGTGTAATTAGAATAACATACCATTTAAACATCCATAATATCATATAATCATTCAATCACTCATATAAACACAAACACACATTGTTACTAACAATCAAAACACTAAAAAAGTAAACACTAAAGAGATGGCAACATCATCCTTAGGGGGAGTATTATTAGACTCCACAAATGCATTAAAAAGGATAATGCTTGCCACAATCAAACATAATGTGTTCTAACATTCAAACAATCATTAACTAACACATTAGCATCATTAACACTCAAATCATACACTAATATAGCTTAAATTTCTTTTTCAGGTTTGTAGATAAAAGATAATTTTTGCTAAGTGTCAGCAGCGGATGAAGACATGCCCACAGCGGATGATCAAGTCCATGCAGCGGATGAAAAACTTCCTAAGTGTCTACATCGGATGAAGAAAGTCCACAGTTGATGAACAACTCCACAGCGGACGACTATCAAGACAAATATACAAGTGTTCACAGCGGACAGCCTATTCCTCTTAACTGCGATTGACTTAGATTCCACAGTGGAAAGTCTATCATCCACAGCAGACAACTTATAGACTTAGGATTTTATGTAATTTTCGTTTACATAAGCGTAGTTTAGTAATTGTAGATAGCTTTGTGTATAGGCTATAAATAGCATACTACCATAATCTTTTGTAAGCTTTTAAACAACCAATACAAACAAGCAGTTATTATCTTTCAAGCAATCAATCACTAGCAATCATACACACACTAGCACACACTAATATCATAGCCACAATCATGGGTTTCCGCACTATGATTGTTGTTTGTTAAACTGAGTGATTTGAAAAGATACTTGGGAAAAATCATTCAACAACCTTCATCATTTCTAGTTTGTTATTGCTGTTGGTTTATTTGATTTCATCAAGGATCATCCAGTGTTAAACATCATCGGTGAATTAGATGAGCGGGTGACAAGAAGTGTCACACCCGGAAAAGCACACCGGAAGGGCACGCATGCGACGGAGATAACGGAAGTTGGATTATTCCAACAATTATCAAGCAAACATATCATGAATACCATCATTAAATATTAACATTAAAATGTTATTATATCAAACAAGTAGAAGTCTTAAATTAAAACTTAAGTTGTAATAACATAACATTGTTTTAAACATAAACAAAAGATTTTAATCAGCAACGGAATTTGGTCCCAAAGGTGGTATTCAAAATTGATAAGTTTGCCGTTAAAACCCTTTTCATTCCCATGCATGCCTAATCACCTGAAAAACATGCCCAAAAGTTTATCAGCAAAAAGCTGGTGAGTTCACATGTTTATAACAATATTAATAAAGTTTTCATTTTTGAACGATATGATTATCTCGGAATCAACCTCTAGATCGTCATCGACTAGCTAGGTCCAATGACTATGATCGCAACCAAGAGCCCCATAATCAAACCAAGACACAATGTCCCTTAAAAACCTTTCAACATATATTTCCTCCGTACCAGACCGGCATAATTGTTTAGGTTCAAATGGATCGATCTGTGATGATATTGTAATGCAATGATCAATTATAAGCACAAAGTAATCAACAAAAGCAAAATACTTCAAAAATTCATAATGATTTCATTGAAAGCAATTTGCAATAGGATACAATGTACAGAGAGAGTTCTAACTGAAATTCAAAAGTCTACCAGCACAAATACAAAATATCCTATTTATACTAACAATGAAACTAAGGAACATATATTTACACAATAAGTCCTTATACTATGACAAAAACAAAATCTAAAGCTAAATGCTAATCTTCAAGAGCTCCAACAATACTCCCCCTAAGATTTGCATAGTCTTCAGTCAAAAAAAATCTTCAGGTTCTTCTTTGATTTTGAACATTAGCTTTTCTTTGTATATCTCTATCTCTTTTAAAGCTTTCTTTATTGCAGACTTGAATTTTGCTGCCAAATCGCCTTGTTCAGGCTTCGATTCATTTGTCTTTATTTCCATAGCATCCATTACCATCAGAGTTTCCTTTGATAACCCTACAATATCAATATTTGCATAGAATTCTAATGGATTTTGATTATCCTTTGTATGTATCTCCAACACTCCTTTGCTTGATATTCTCATAAACTCTATATTATGTACATCTTTCTTGACAATGTTTGCATAAGCCAGAGCTTTCCTCAATGAAATCCGCTCCATAGCTGCATTCATCACTTTAATTATCGTCAAGAAATACTTTCTATCATTTTCAGCTGCTTCAGATGACACCCTCTCAAACTTCTGATTTGACAAAAATAAAATATAACTTGGATGTAAAAGTTTCAACTCAAACACTCCAAACAAACTTATCATGTCCTTGTCCCAATCATCTTCATTCCGTACCAACATCAATTGAAATGATTCTGAATCATAAAACCATCTAAGAATAGGTTTTGAAGTTTGAGTACGATCTATCACTTTCAATCCTGGATTGGTTACTTTATCAAAGTATTTGTCACTGAATGTCTCCAAATAGCTTTCTTTTTTAGATGAACTTGATTCTTCTTTCTTTCTTTTCTTTAAAGATTGGAAATACAACTTATCTTCTTGATCACATCTTGTTTGCAGAAATGATGACATTCTTGAGATTCCATAATCCAAAAGTTTCACAAAGTTTTCTCCTCTTAATGCCTGGGTTGGATTAATTAGAGGTAACTTGTGTAATTCTTTTAAATCTTGGACCGGAAGAGCAATAATACTAGAGTAAAAATGATACACATCACAGATAGCATTTACTCTCTTGATCAAAAATGCATCAAATACTTCATCGTACTTCCATGCAACAATCTTCACTTCTTTAGTATTGTTAGGCACAATCATAGCATTTAACAGCTCTAAAATTGATTGTCCTGTTTGCAACACATTCCTCACTATATCACCAGTAGATCTTGCTTTGTTCCATAGTTGTTTTTGATCAATTGATACTTGATAAGCTTGCTTTTCTTTTTCTGGGAACATTTTCATCAACTCTTGTCTATGTTTATGACTCTTCTTCACAAGCTCCATAGACTTTATCTCTTGTGGTTTCAAAATTCTTGTTCTTTTGGTGATCTCTAAGTATTGAGGATTATCTATATCAAGCATGATCATTTTGTTGTTTTGCTTTTCCAATTCTTGAAAACTTCTCACCAAATTTCTCAGTGAAGCACCTTGCAGCCTGTTTAATCTTTTCCTTGGATAATTTCTTGATTGCAACCACATCCTTAATGCAGGTATGCTCATGTATTCAGGATTAGGATGGTGCAATTCAGACACAGGAATATCATCAACATTTATGCTCTCACTCATCAGTGTCCATTCTCCATGTTCTATACAAATTTCATTTGGATCCACCGGAGCAGTTGATTCAGCTATCAAACATTTCTCATATTCTTCATTTATTTGAGAAACTGTTAATCCATCCAAAAATACACGATTGTACTTATTATTGACAAGATAATTATATCTGTCTTCAAAGTCAATTAGGACATCATCTTGAATGTTTTGGATTGGAGATTCAGCCAGTTCACACACATCTTCATCATCAAGTACTTCGTTGTACCAATCATCATTAAATTCAGAGTCAATGTCATCTAAAGCTTCAATTTGCTTTTACACATTTTCTTCATCAACATACACTGTGTCATCTATAGTTTTCTGAATTTTAGATGGTGTATCAGTTACATCTATAATCACTTCATCAATCTTCCTTTTTCCTTTATTAGTTTCAGAGATCTTTTCTATTATTTCCACTTCTGATTCTGATTCTATCTCTTTCTCATTTAAACTCTCTTTCAATCTTTCAACTTTTTCATTCAATCTTTTTACTTTCTCTTCAAGATCAGCTACTATCAAATCTTTCTTATCAACCTCATCTTTTAACACATCATTCTCTTCTTGTAGCTACTGAATCAATTCTTCTTGTTTTGCATTCTTAACTTTCAACTCATCAATTAACTTTTCATCACTAACATCTTCAGTTTGCACAATTGCATCTTGAGTTTGTTTCCTCATACTTTCATCCACAATAACTATCTGTTCCTCTTGCACATCATCAGAGGTTACATTAATAGGTTCAGATAATATTGCATTAATGTAAACAAAATCAAATGCCTGATTTTGATCTAAACTTTCAACAACATTTTCATTATCAACCTCAATCTCTTCATTTTCTACTTACTCATTCACTTCAGTTTCATCATCATCAACATTTTCATTTCTTTCATCAGACATAGTTTCTTCACTATCAACATCTGGAATGGTTTCTTCAACATTCCCACCAACATTAGCATCATCATTATTATCATCATCACTTGATGAGCTTTCATCACCATCTTGCTCATCTTCATCATCATCATCTTACTCTTCCTCTTCTTCTTCAACAACTTCTTGAATAATATCTTCAATCAAATCATTTGGATTAACTGGTTCATCTTTAATTAAATGAAAGTGATCTTGATTGATGTCTACTTCATCTCTAGCTTCTGCCCTCATGTAATCAAACATTTGAATGTTCTGGGCTCCGGTAAGAATAGATAATATTTTATACACAGTTTCAGACATGTGTTCTAAATCCAATCTTTCACCATTTACCCCATATACATGAAAATCAGGGTGTTCTACATTTATAATCATTTGTAGAAATCTTGGATACATCAGATATTTATTCCTTTTTCCTTTCTCCAAATTGAATAAAAATCCATTCATAATCCATCTCGCCATATTAAACCTTCTGTTTGTGGCCAATGCAACAATAGGAGAAGCTATATCAACAGGAAATGAGTTCCATCCTGCACTCCTTTTAGACATACAATGTTGAAATATATAGCACAGAAGTTTCCAGTGATTAAAAACTCTAGCTCTGAAGAATTGTTTCTTTGGAAAGTTATCTGGGTGACCCATCATCATGAAAGTATCTCTGCACTCATTAAAAGTAAATTCTGCCAAATCTTGTGCATCATTTTCATCCAGTCTTAGTGCTTCTCTGATTGACTCTTCAGACACTTCTATTATTCTATCACCAGTTACAAATCCCCTCAGCACTTTCTTGCCTTCCTCATCTCTTTCAATCTCTGCTGTCCTCCAGAATCTTTTAATCAACCTTGAATATATGATAGGACGAGCACACATAGCATATACATATCTTGTTCTTAACAATAATCTGATCATTTCTTCATATCCAGTAGCCTCTCTAACATCTTCATTTAGGAAAGCAGCTACATTATGCTTAGGCTCAAACTTGAGTTCTGCCATCTGTCATTTACAAAGAAACAAGTATAAGAATGAATGTATTACATTGATGTAAATCTCATAATGATTTATCAATTTTATCCAATAACACTTAGAAATTTTCTAAGTATTTAATACACTCAATTACTCAAATGTATTGGATATAAATCAATTAATATTTTGAGATTAAAACCAAGTAACATACAACAAATATGCACACTAATTATTTTTCAATTTTTACTTAATAGATTTTAAATTGTTAAAACTTGATCAATTTTATTCAAAATTTTCTAAGTGTTTGAAACACTTATTGTTATATACAAATTCAAGTTTTAAAAATTCATAATCACTAAGTAATTTGTTTCTTTTTGATTTATGAGAATTAAGAGATGTTTTTGATGATTAACATTAAAATTTTATTAAAAACTTCAATTTTGTCGATTCATTTCAATTTTAAGTTTTTATTATTATTTTATTCGACTGATGAACATAGAATCATTAAGAAATTTTTTGTGATGAAATTAAGTTTTGATGATGTCAATCTGGTCACAAACACATGTATTCAACAATTTCAGATTCAATTTTGAACATTTTAACACATTTAGTCTGAAAATATCAAATTTCTTAAACCCTTAGGGTTCGAACGCCCGAATAGGGTTCATACGCCCAATCAAAAGTGTGTTAAATGTTCTGTGTTTTGATGATTTGAACTCAAGATGTTGTTTAGAAATGAAGTTTATACCTAAATGTCATAATGATTTCAGTAAATCAGTGTACAATATGAAGATTATAATCGTCGGATGAATGAATAAGAACAGAGTATCAGTGTGAATGAACGAGTGAAATGAGATTCTGTCAAGTGTTGAATTTATATGTGTGAAAAACTCTTAGGCGCATGACCACTGTGAAGACGTATGACCACTGTTGAGACGCATGAGTTGTAGGCGCATGACTACTGTACAGCCATATTGTTCCTGTTGAGAAGCATGAGACCTAGACGCATGAACTAACTTGGTCAAATATTCATCAGAAAGTACTAGGCGCATGGACACTGTTCAGGCGCATGAGCACTGTTTAGGCGCATGAGCACTGTTCAGGCGCTTGACCTAGCCTGAAACGCCTAACACTTGGACAAATTCATGAACCCTCAGTTTGTATGAGAACTGTTTAGGCGCATGGACTTTCAAAGCGTCTACACTTAAAATATTTTCAACATGGAAAGTCCGGTACTATCCAGGCGCATGAATTTGGTTGAAACGCCCAACACTTAACCAATTTTTCAGACTTATGACAACTGTTTAGGCGCATGAGTTGGAACAAAACGCCCAACACTTGTACATATTCCTGAAATATCATCATACTCCTGAATTGGACTTTTGGCCACTGTTCAGGCGTATGAGACCTTTCCATATGTCTAACACTTGAAATTTTTCATCAAATTCATCCAAACCCTAATTTTGAAAAAAAAATTTACTGTTCATCATTAAATTTCAAACTGGTCAAAGTTTGACTTTTTGACTTTAAAAATCTTTGACTTTTTGACTTTTATCATTCAAAAATCTATTTCTCACTCAAAATTTTTTCTTTTATTTCTCAATTAATTTCCCATCATTTTAGTCTCAAAATTTTGAAATTTTTCAAAAATTACAAATAATCTCAATTCTTTATTTTTGATTGCAAGAAGCTTTTTCACATTTCAACTTAATTTGAATTCTTTTCAGATCCATTTTTGAATCATATCAAACACACACATACTTGTAAACTTTTAGCATCATCCTTTTCATCATCCAATCATTTATTTTGAAATTCTTTTTCAATCTATACTCCCCCAAAACTTTTAAGTTCACAAACTTAGAAGTTTATTTAATTGATGAAAAAGAAAGACAAACCAGTCATTATCAACATGCCAGCACACAGAAAATCAAGCAAAAATTAAGATAAAGCAGAATAAAACTCTACAATATACTTAATAAATCACATGTCTGCAGTGAGATCATATCAGTTAGCAATCAGCACATTAACCAAAAAAAATAATGGATAGTCATAAACAGTGATTAAATCCTGATCAGGTGTGTTCCAGGTCAGCGTTCCCGCAGCAAAGGAGACACTAGATCTAAGGACAGACAATGAGTACTTTGGCAAAGTATCAGCACACTTACTTTTTCAATTCTTGGATTGATTAAGGTTCGATTAGATATGACATTATGTAACCTAGACTTAGACTTAGAGAATCTGACCTTCGTTAAGTAATACAAGTAAGCACTTTTTCTCAGCTTAAAAACCTGACATATATGTATAACCAGATCTCATGTTTATATCTATTTTTGGACTTTTGAATAATTTATGCACATTGGCATCTTTTGTATCAGGTGAGAATATCCAGGTCTGTAATGACTTACAACAGAGGATACCTCGTCACTTTAGGTCTATGATGACTCATAACAAAGAAGTGAACACATGCTATAAACAGATCTCATGGTTAATCATATCACCACCAGGTGTGAGTTTGTAACTTGACAAGCAAACAATTAGATAAGTCAACACCACTCATTAGTACTAAGATGGATACACACAAATGCATAATGATTTAGTTAAATCACAAGAATCTACTTTTTCAGTATAATTGCATGATGTTACCCGCACAACATATCTGATCACGTCAGACTTTATTAACGAGTGAAGTATGCAACTGATTAAAACTGATGTACTACCATTTCTCACATATTGCAATGGCAGATTCAATCCTAAATTAATAAAATGTATTTTTGTATTTTCATTTTATATTTTTCTATTTTGATTTTTCACTTTTATAGTTTTGTATTTGCTTTTTCTTCTAGCACACACACACAATATATACAATCACACAGTTAATTTTAACAATTTCTCTTTATTTTTCTTATTAAAAGAAGGGAGGGTTATTTTCATTTTGAACCATCAAAATCAATTTTCAATATGTTTAATAAGACCAATAGACTCAACCAAATACTCAAACCTTCCCGGTAAAAAGGCTTTTGTAAATAGGTCAGCCAATTGTTTTTCTGTTGATATTTGAAGCAAAATGATTAAACCTTTTTCAGAGTTATCTCTGAGAAAATGATATCGAATTTCGATATGCTTTGTTTTTGAATGTTGGACAGGATTAACTGTTATAAACATAGCAGCGGTGTTATCAATGTAAATTGGAGTTTTAAGAAAATTGAACCCGTAATCCAGCAGTTGGTTTTGTAACCAAAGAATTTGAGAACATCCTGCTGATGCAGCTATGTACTCAGCTTCTGTAGTTGATACTGAGACATTTGTTTGTTTCTTACACTACCATGAGACTAATCTGGGACCCAAACACTGACAACCACCCGTTGTAGATTTACGATCTTGACAACATCCCCCATAATCACTATCAGTATATCCATGTAACTCAAAGTTTCCTTCATAAGGATACCATAACCCTAGACCCGATTTTCCTTTGAGATATCTGAATATGCGTTTGATAGCGATAATGTGAGATTCCTTCGGGTCTGATTGATACCTGGCACAGACACAAACAACATACATTATATCAGGTCTAGATGCAGTGAGATACATCAAAGATCCAGTCATAGATCTGTATAGAGTTTGGTCAATTGATTTTCCTTTCGGATCAGGATCAATCATGGTGTTAACGTCAGTTGGAGTTCTGATTGATTGACAATCTTGCAATTTAAACTTTTTCAAGAGCTTGTCAACAAATTTCTCTTGATTGATAAATATTCCATCCGCAGACTGTTTCACTTGTAATCCAAAGAAAAAGTTTATTTCTCCCATAGAACTCATTTGAAAGTGAGATTTCATGATATCTTCAAATTCTGAGCACAATTTCTGACTTGTAGAACCAAATATGATATCATCAACATATACTTGAACACATAAGAGATCATCCGCATCCTTCTTTATGAATGAAGTCGGATCAATTTTCCCTCTTGTGTATCCATTTTGGATCAAATGCTGTGATAATGTTTCATACCAGATTCTAGGAGCTTGATGTAGACCATATAAAGCTTTGCTCAGCTTGTACACACGATAAGGAAATTCAGCATCTTCAAAACCTTGAGGTTGCTTGACATACACATTATCTGTGATTGGTCCATATAAGAAAGCACCTTTAACATCCATTTGGTACACCTTGAATTTCATATATGAAGCATATGCTAGGAAGACATGAATTGCTTCAAGTCTTGCAACTGGAGCAAGCACTTCATCATAATCAACTCCTTCCTTTTGGGTGTAACCTTGTGCTACTAGCCTTGCTTTGTTTCGAACAAAAATTCCTCTATCATCTGATTTGTTTCTGAACAACCATTTTGTACCAATGGCATTTTCTCCTTCAAGCAAATCCACAAGCTTCCACACTTCCTGTTTACGGAACTGTAATAGCTCTTCTTGCATAGCGTCAATCCAACTATTGTCCTGTAACGCTGCAGAAATGTTTTTAGGAACAATTTGAGATAGAAAACATGAGTTGTAAGGCCCCGTTTCAAGGACACTCACAGTTGGACAATCATCGCACATACTAATTCAAAATCTCATAAAAATCTATTTAACATACGCAGCGGAAAAATTTAATGAAACCATTTCATATAATAATATTTACTGATTACAACATCTTTACATTACAAATCATTGTCGGGTTTTATTACTACACAAAATGGATGCCAACCAAAAATCTTTACCACGTAGCTTCACCCCGTGCCATCCTCAGCAACCATTACCTGCCAACTGAAAATGCATAAAAGTCAGCGTTGCTGAGTGAATTCTAGTTTTATAATAAAAATACTTTACTTTCGTTTAGAAAACCTTCCTTTACTTTCATTCGCGATCATACATCATACGTACATACAGATAATATTTATTATTCTTTCATCATCATTCGTTATCGTATGTCATTCGTTCTTTCATCATTATCTTTCACTTTCATCCGGACCAATGCCATGTGCTATACCCCAAACATTGTGCACGAAGCTGGTACTGGGCCGAAGTCTATAAATAGACCTCAAACATTGTGCACGAAGCTGACTCCTGTACCTGGGGCAAGCGACAAGGGTCCCATACGTTTGGTCAATCTCAAGGATTAGACCCCCGTGTGCATCCTTCTGGGTTAGCTAAACCGCACACAGTTGAGCTAACACCCTTCATTGGGCGTGAACCTCCTTACGTTTGCTTGCAAGACTTTTCTTTCATTCTTTACGTTCCACTTTTCTTTATCATTAACTTTCGCTTTCATTACATAATACTTTACGTTTATTAGCATATTCACACCACGTAAAGCCACGGAATAATATAATAAGGAACATAAAGAAAACAGGCCTTAAACATACATAACATCATCATATAACATCACAGACAATCACCATATATCATCAAACATCATTCCCGGAAACAATCCAAGTCACAGCCTAGAAGTCCTTCTTTCCCGAAAATTTCAGAAAATTTTCTAAGTCTTAGGCGCATGAGCACTATGCAGGCGCTTGGCCACTATGCGGGCGCATGAATTCTTAGGCGCATGGGCGACTTAGGCGCATGGGCACTATTTGGGCGCACGGCCAACACATAGGCATCTGGACAACTTTCTAGGCGCATGAGTACTATGCAGGCGCATGAGCCTGATCTAGGCGCATGGGCACTTAGGCGTTTTGGGCAATATTCCAGGCTCATGGGCACTATTTGTGCGCATGAACCTTGGGCGTTTGGGTACTGTTTGGGCGCATTATCTCAGGCGCATGAACACTTAGGCGCATGAACAAATACTTTTCTAACTACCATCATTTTCAGACCTAAATTCTCAATCTAAGCTGTTCTAGCCTAGTTTCTAGCATACTAAGCATCTATCCAGCATAAAATCAGGAACATAACCAATAATCATCCCGAACATACACCCACCCATAACAGGGCACACACATATACATACGGGTACACACCCAAACTTTATAAAAACGTTTAAACATGCATTTCCAGCCCCAAAATCAGTTAAAACATGTAAAAACGGGGTTCTAGAACTCACCTCTTGCAACTTCCGAGTAAGACTTCCTTCAAACCCGAATGCTTATGAGTTCAAACACCAAAACACACAACCGGACACGCATACAAGCACATAAGCACATACCCAAAGCTGAAAATCGGCCAAGAACATCCTGAAAACCAAAAACTAACCTGAATTCAGCTTCTTCTTCTTCCTCTCTCTAAAACCGAAGAGAATTCTGCTCTTTCTCTCTCTAGAAAATCGACAGGAAGATGATGTGCAATAGGGGTGGGCGGCCATGCCACCTTTTGAACGAATTAATCATAAGGTTTGCCCCTTGCACAACTTTAACCCCTCAACTTGGGTTATTTTGCTTTTCTTCCTCTTTTTCTTTGCTTTTCTCTTCTTTTAAAATTTCCGGGTGTTACAAGTCCACCCCCCTTATATAGGTTTCGTCCCCGAAACCTGTCATTCCTCGAACAGCTGAGGATAATGCTGCCTCATCTCCTCCTCAGGTTCCCGTGTAGACTCGGATCCCTTTCTATGCTTCCACTGTACCCGCACCAAGGGAACTACTTTATTCCTTAGCCTCTTCTCTTTTCTGTCAATGATAGCCACTGGTTGCTCCATATAATTGAGCCGCTCGTCAACCTCAATGTCCTCTAGTGGAACCACCATATCCTCATCCGCTAAGCACTTTCTCAGATGAGATACATGGAATGTCGGGTGAATTCCACTTAACTCATCGGGCAACTCTAATCTATAGGCCACCTCTCCTACTCGAGCAATGATTCGGAAAGGCCCTATATACCTTGGACTCAACTTGCCCCGCTTTCTAAACCGAATGATACCCTTCCAAGGTGACACCTTCAACATAACTCTATCACCCACCTTGAATTCAATCGGTCTACGTCTTTTATCGGCATACGACTTCTGTCTATCTTTGGCTGCCTTCATATAGGCTTTGATCTTTTCTAGCTTCTCAGTCGTAGCCTCAATCACCTCAACGCTCCCTAATTCCTTCTGACCGATGTCACCCCAACATACGGGTGTCCTACACCTTCTACCGTATAGCATCTCATAGGGTGGCATACCAATGCCAGCATGATAACTGTTGTTGTATGAGAATTCAGCTAACGGTAAGTGTTCGTCCCAACTTCCTCCAAAGTCAATGACACATGCCCGAAGCATATCCTCAAGCGTCTGAATAGTTCTTTCTGATTGACCATCCGTTTGAGGATGATAAGCCGTACTGATGTGTAACCTCGTCCCCATCGCATCATGAAATCTCTTCCAAAACTTGGATGTAAACCGAGTGTCACGGTCAGGCATAATAGACACTGGTACACCTTGACGAGTCACAATCTCCTTGATGAACAGATCCGCTAACCTCTCGGAGGAATACGTTTCACGGATCGGTAAGAAATGAGCACTCTTCCTCAGACGATCGACTATCACCCATATGGCATCATACCTTCTTGCCGTTCGCGGCAGCTTCGTAATAAAATCCATGGTGATATGCTCCCACTTCCACTCGGGTATATCCAAAGGTTGGATCTTCCCGTATGGCTTCTGATGCTCCGCCTTCATTTGCGAACAAGTAAGGCACTTACTCACTTACTCCGCCACATCACGCTTCATACCGGGCCACCAATAATCTTTCTTCATATCATGATACATCTTTGTAGCACCGGGATGAATGGAGTATCGAGTCTTATGAGCCTCGTCCATGATCTTCCCACGTAAATCTCCATAACGAGGAATCCACATTCGGCCAAATCGGGTTCTAACACCGAAAGTGTTTTCACCCAATTCCGTGACTAGACCTCTCATCCTTTCGGAATTAAGGCGATCTTCTTTCAACGCCTCGTCTTGGAACTCCTTGACCTGCTTTATAACATCGGAGGCCATAACCAATTGGTAAGCCTTCACCCGGATCGGTTCAGGCCTCTCCTTTCAGCTAAGGGCATCCGCCACTACGTTGGCTTTGCCCGGATGGTAATGGATCTCACAATCATAGTCCTTAATGAGCTCTAACCATCGCCTCTGCCTCATATTCAAATCCTTATGCTCGAAGAAGTACTTCAAGCTCTTGTGGTCGGTGAAGATAGTGCACTTCGTCCCATACAAGTAGTGCCTCCAAATCTTCAATGCAAAGACCACAGCCGCTAACTCCAAGTCATGAGTAGGGAAATTAACCTCATGAACTTTCAGCTATCAGGATGCGTAGGCTATAACCTTCCCTCGCTGCATCAACACGCAACCCAATCCCAAATAAGAAGCATCTGAGTAAACCACCAAATCTTCGCTTCCTTCGGGTAACGACAAGACTAGAGCTCGCGTCAACCTCGCCTTCAACTCCTCAAAAGCCTTTTCTTGCTCTTGACCCCATACAAATTTCACGTCCTTACGGGTCAATTTGGTCAACGGAGAAGCTATCTTCTAGAAGTCTTGGATGAATCTCCTATAATAGCCCACCAATCCCAAGAAACTACGAATCTCGGATGGCATCTTTGGAGACTTCCATTGCGTCACAGCTTCTACTTTTGCTGGGTCGACCATGATTCCTTCGAAATTAACCACATGACCCAAAAACTGAACTTCGCGCAACCAGACTTGGAGAACTTGGCATATAATTTCTCCCTTTTAAGCGTCTCCAACACCTCCCGAATGTAACCGGCATGCTCCTCCTCGCTCCTCGAGTAAATCAGGATATCATCGATAAACACAATCATCGATTTATCCAACATCGGCCAGCACACTCGATTCATCAAATCCATGAATGCAGCTGGTGTGTTGGTCAAACCAAAAGACATAACGAGAAACTCGTAGTGTCCGTAACGCGTGCGAAAAGCTGTTTTAGGAATATCTTGCTCTTTCAACTTCAGCTGATGATAACCTGATCGAAGATCGATTCTCGAAAACCAACTGGCACCTTGCTGCTGATCAAACAAGTCATCAATTCTTGGTAAAGGATATCGATTCTTTACTGTTAATTTATTCAACTCGCGGTAGTCGATACACATCCTCATGCTACCGTCCTTCTTCTTTACAAACAAGACTGGAGCACCCCAGGGAGAGATACTCGGTCGAATAAACCCTTTATCCAATAGTTCTTGCAATTGGACCATCAGTTCCTTCATCTCTATTGGAGCCAATCGATACGGTGCCTTAGCGACAGGCTGAGCACCGGGTATCAAATCAATCTGGAACTCGATCTCACTGTCCGGTGGCACCCCTGGTAAATCTTCTGGAAACACATCGGGAAAATCACACACAACTGGTACGTCGGTCAATTGTGGTGTTGACGTGTTCACATATTTCACATAAGCTAGGTAGGCACCACATCTACGCCTCATGCACTTCCCCGCCACCGCCATCGAAATCACTCTCGGGACCGTAGTAACACGATCACCGTAGACCGTCACCGAACTCCATTCAGGCGCTGTTAAACGGATCATCTTCTTGCGACATACAATATTCGCTTCATAAGCCGCTAACCAGTCCATCCCTAGGACTACATCAAACCCACCTAAGGTCATCACAAACAGTCTAGCAGGAAACTTATGACCTTCTAGTTCTATGTCACAGCCTTCTATTATATTAGAAATCCTGGTAGACTTACCTATGGCAGTTTCTACATCGAAGGGCTCATCAATACTTCTACTTCTAACGGGCAAATTAGCACAGAAAGCAGCAGAAATAAAACTCCTACTAGCACCAAAATCAAATAACACAGAGGCAAGAGTTTGGTTTTCTAGAAACGTACCTGACACAACATCGGGGTCCGTCCTAGCCTCCTCCCTAGTCATCGTGAAAGCTCTGGCGCTCGCCTTCTGCCCTTCAGTTCCGGTCGTCTTCCTTGCTCCAGAACTCTCCGCCCTCGGCTTCTTGCAATCCCTGCTCAGGTGACCCTCTCTGCCACAGTTAAAACATCTTGTCACCCCACAATTCTTTGCTATGTGATCGGACTTCCCACACTTAAAGCAGACGTTTGATCCCCATCTACACTCTCCAGTATGCTCCCTTCCGCATTTACCACACTTCCTTGTTCCCGCACCAGAGGCGGTCACTCACCGATCATCCACCCTTGCAACCTTGTTGTTTGGAGCGACACCACCACGTCCAAACCGCTTCCCATTCCAGTTTCGATCACTACCACCACTTTTCTTGCTTACTTCAACCACAGTCACCTCCCGTTCATCATACAGCCTTCCCGCCAGATCAACCACCGACCTAAACGTGCTCGGCCGGGCGGCGATCATGTGCCTGCGAATATCCGCCGGCAATCCCTGGATGTACCTCTTTATCTTCCGTGACACAGGTGTCACCTGATCTGGCACCAGTCGCGCCATCTCATTAAACTTAGTGGTGTACTGTTGGTGCGTCATGGTTCCCGCCTCCAACTGTAGGAACTCTCTCTCAATCTTATCAAGTTCCCTATGAGGACAGAACTCCTCAAGCACCAGCTTCTTCAACTCATCCCACCTCATTTTTCTGATTGCCCTGCTACCCTCGGCCTGGACAATATTGTCCCACCAGAATAGAGCCGAGTCCACGAATGAGTGGGTAGCAAACTTCACTTTCTGGTCCTCCCTGCACTCGCTGATATAAAGTACAGCTTCCATTTCTCTCACCCATCGATGGGCAGCAGCAGCGTTACCATTGCCATCAAAAGTCGGGGGCTTGCATCTCTGAAGTGCCCCATAAGTACAGCCCCGAGTTGTCCCTGGCACCGCTTCTTCCTCCTCCTCATCACTGGGGACAACCGTCTTAGTCTCCTGTTGCTCCGCTCCTCCCACGGTCTTCTCTTTCTCCTTCTTCTCGTCCTCCCTTACAGCTCTGATCAGCTCGACCACCACAGACGGCAGGATCGTCTGCATGACCTTGTGAACCTCCTCAACAACAGTCTCCTTCACCGAGGCCCTCAGATTAGCACCCTCATCACCACCTTCCTGGTGAGGAGTCTCGGGCTCTTCAGGTGCCCTTTCCGCAGCCTTAGCACCACCTCTTGTGGCACGTGGTCCCGCACCACGTCCACCACGACCTCCACCTCTAGAAGCTTTCGAAGATTTACCACCAGCCATCCTCTAATCACACTATAAGATTCAAACGCCAACACGGTCATTCAAGGTAATAGCTCAGTTTATGTCAAGTATAGTAAGTCCCGAATTTAAATGGCCAGTTGTAATTAGCCACTTACTTTACTCTTCATAACCCAAGCATTTCCTATCCTAACTACATCAGTATTCAAATCTACTAAGAGCACATAGAACAGATAACATGCGCACAAGAAATACCTGATGGCACGTAGCTACTTGGGCTGACATCCCTTCCATTTGTCCCATTCTCAGTTTAAGTTTAGGTTTATTTGGAAAATATTTACCTATTTCTCTTAAACTTTGGCTCTGATACCAACTTGTAAGGCCCCGCGTTTCCAGGACACTCACAGTTGGACAATCATCGCACATACTAATTCAAAATCTCATAAAAATCTATTTAACATACGCAGCGAAAAAATTTAATGAAACCATTTCATATAATAATATTTACTGATTACAACATCTTTACATTACAAATCATTGTCGGGTTTCATTACTACACAAAATGGATGCCAACCAAAAATCTTTGCCAAGTAGCTTCACCCCGTGCCATCCTCAGCAACCATTACCTGCCAACTGAAAATGCATAAAAGTCAGCGTTGTTGAGTGAGTTCTAGTTTTATAATAAAAATACTTTACTTTCGTTTAGAAAACCTTCCTTTACTTTCATTCGCGATCATACATCATACGTACATACAGATAATATTTATTATTCTTTCATCATCATTCGTTATCGTACGTCATTCGTTCTTTCATCATTATCTTTCACTTTCATCCGGACCAATGCCATGTGCTATACCCCAAACATTATGCACGAAGCTGGTACTGGGCCGAAGTCTATAAATAGACCTCAAACATTATGCACGAAGCTGACTCCAGTACCTGGGGCAAGCGACAAGGGTCCCATACGTTTGGTCAATCTCAAGGATTAGACCCCCGTGTGCATCCTTCTGGGTTAGCTAAACCGCACACAGTTGAGCTAACACCCTTCATTGGGCGTGAACCTCCTTACGTTTGCTTGCAAGACTTTTCTTTCATTCTTTACGTTCCACTTTTCTTTATCATTAACTTCCGCTTTCATTACATAATACTTTACGTTTATTAGCATATTCACACCACGTAAAGCCACGGAATAATATAATAAGGAACATAAAGAAAACAGGCCTTAAACATACATAACATCATCATATAACATCACATACAATCACCATATATCATCAAACATCATTCCTGGAAACAATCCAAGTCACAGCCTAGAAGTCCTTCTTTCCCGAAAATTTCAGAAAATTTTCTAAGTCTTAGGCGCATGAGCACTATGCAGGCGCTTGGCCGCTATGCGGGCGCATGAATTCTTAGGCGCATGGGCGACTTAGGCGCATGGGCACTATTTGGGCGCACCGCCAACACTTAGGCGTCTGGACAACTTTCTAGGCGCATGAGCCTGATCTAGGCGCATGGGCACTTAGGCGTTTTGGGCAATATTACAGGCGCATGGGCACTATTTTTGCGCATGAACCTTGGGCGTTTGGGTACTGTTTGGGCGCATTATCTCAGGCGCATGAACTAATACTCTTCTAACTACCATCATTTTCAGACCCAAATTCTCAATCTAAGCTGTTCTAGCCTAGTTTCTAGCATACTAAGCATCTATCCAGCATAAAATCAGGAACATAACCAATAATCATCTCGAACATACACCCACCCACAACAGGGCACACACATATACATACGGGTACACACCCAAACTTTATAAAAACGTTTAAACATGCATTTCCAGCCCCAAAATCAGTTAAAACATGTAAAAACGGGGTTCTAGAACTCACCTCTTGCAACTTCCGAGTAAGACTTCCTTCAAACCCGAATGCTTATGAGTTCAAACACCTAAGAACACCAAAACACACAACCGGACACGTATACAAGCACATAAGCACATACCCGAAGCTGAAAATCAGCCAAGAACATCCTAAAAACCAAAAACTAACCTGAATTCAGCTTCTTCTTCTTCCTCTCTCCAAAACCGAAGAGAATTCTGCTCTTTCTCTCTCTAGAAAATCGACAGGAAGATGATGTGCAATAGGGGTGGGCGGCCATGCCACCTTTTGAATGAATTAATCATAAGGTTTGCCCCTTGCATAACTTTAACCCCTCAACTTGGGTTATTTTGCTTTTCTTCCTCTTTTTCTTTGCTTTTCTCTTCTTTTAAAATTTCCGGGTGTTACATGAATATAAGCAAACGTTTGCTTGCTTGAAATGACTTCTCGTAGTTCTCTCATTCAAAGGACCAATAATCTGTGAGATAGGATGTTTCTTGTGAACACGAGACGTTGGAATCTCATCTTCTTGAACATTCACATCAAGATTAGTCTGGTTCAAGTTGGAAAGTTGATGCAACAAGTTTGAAGAATGTGGAGTGAAATTCGGAACTTGAGTCGGTGAGTTGATAAAATAATCAAGCTTGTCATTAACATCTACATCTCCAAATATAGATGAAGTTCTAGACTCAGGATGTAGAATTTCTGGTCCATCATTAGGAATTGGTTGAGAAACATTTGAATTTTGAGAAACAGGAAGTTGTTCTTGAGCATGTTGAACATGAGATTCTGAATTGAACTTAGGATCTTTAACAAATAAGAAGAATGGATAATCTGGGCTTGAATCATCCATATCATCAGAATCTGAATCATCACTGAAAGATCCAAGATCTCCTACCTGTTTCCTGTTGACACACGAAGATTCAAACAGGTTAGAATTGAATGAGTTTGACAAAGAATCTAAATCAAATAACCAAGCTGGACCATTTGCAACCAATGGAAATGAATTTTCAAAGAATTTAACATTGAAAGTTTCAATGATAACATTCTTTTTAGAGTTATAAACTCTAAATGCTTTTGAAACTGATGAATATCCAAGAAAAAATCTATCATCAAATTTTGCTTCAAATTTTCCAATCTGATCATTTGAGTTTAAAATCAAAACTGGACAACCAAAAGATTTAAGAAAATCTATGTTTGGTTTCCTACCAAACATCAACTCATAAGGAGTTTTCTGTTTATCTTTCACTAATAGAGTGTGATTCTGAACAAAGCATGCAGTTGATATGGCTTCATCCCAGAAAGTGATTGGAATCTTCGCATCTGCTAACATTGCACGAGCTGCCCCAATCAATGTTATATTCTTCCTTTCAGCCACTCCATTTTGTTGTGGAGTTCTAGGAGCACTGAACTGATGAGCAATTCCTTTTCCTGCATAGAACATGTCAACATTAGCATTTTAAAATTCTGTTCCATTATCACTTCGAATCACTTTTACTTTTTGATCTAATTGATTTTGTGCTTTAATGATAAACTCTTTTAATAATTCAGCCGTTTAAGATTTAGCATGCAAAAAGAAAACCCAAGTAAATCTTGTAAAGTCATCAATGATAACTAAACAGTAAGATTTCTTTCCAATACTTTGCACATTTACTGGACCGAATAGATCCATGTGCAACATCTGTAGAGGCTTGGAATTTGAGTTTATCATCTTGGACTTATAAGACGCTCTATGTTGTTTCCCTTTCAAACATGCTTTGCAGAGATCTGATGTAGCAAACTTCTTTGTTAGAATGCCTACTACATGATTTCCTGTAGCAAGCTTGTTCATGTTTTTGAAGTTAGAATGTCCGGGACGTCCATGCCAAAGCTGGCTTTCATCATTTGATGCTTGAGCAATTAGGCAAGTTGTTTCTGTTGAAGGATCAACTTGAGACATATCTAGCTTGTATACATCTTGATCACGAACAGCTTTAACAACTACCCATTAAAATATAACAATGAGAGTCATCAAATAAAGCAGAATATGATTTATCACAAATTTGGGAAACGCTTAAAAAATTAAAGTTCAACTGAGCACAGTAGTTGACTTTATCAAAGCTAATAATCCCATTTGATACCATTCCTTCTCCGGTAATCTTCCACCTGCATCACCTCCAAATGCTACATGTGTACCATCTTTCATCTTAAAGTCTTGAAGTAAGGCATGATTGCTTGTCATATGCCGGCTACACCCACTATCAATATACCACGTAGTTTATTGGTCTTTTGGGCGTACCTACATTTCAAAGACAATTAAGTTGAGTTATCAACCCAAGCTGAGATGGTCTTGGGCTTGCCATACTTATCAACAATGGTAAACTACTTAAAATGGAGTTTGTTCATGTCAGGTTTTGTTTGATATTTAGAATTATCAATTCTTTTTCTGACAAATTTCTGATTATCTTTATTTTGTTTAATCCTCAGAGCATTAAAACAATTTTCAAGATCCTCATCAAGAAATTTTGAACCATTCATTGAAACATTCTTAGAAAAATTTTGCTTGGTAAATGTTCCATTGTTCATTCTCACAGATCGTGGAATGAAATTTCCTTGTCTATACTGTTTTGTTCTCACAGTATAATGATCTTCATAATCAGAATTGATTCTTCTGAGAGATCTCAATCCTAAGGAAGGTTGTTGTGATAAACCTTGAAAACCATTGTTTTGATTTCTTTGAAATCACGGATTAACATATCTATTCCTTGGCGAGTTCTTTCTGAAGTAACAATCTTCAGTATTATGATTTCTTTCATCACACAAGGCACAGTATTTGTTGAAATAACAATCAGCACTTGTGTGATTTGTCATATCACAAATATAACAGTACTTGTTAAAATAACATTCGGATGTGTTATGATTATACAAGTCACAAATGTCACAGTACCTTTGTGACAAATTAAAGAACAGATGATTAACCCTAGATGTGGATGCCACATTTGATCCTTGTTTAGATTTAGGAGTGGGCAGGTTAATTTGTTGTTTTTGATTTGTGAGTTTGGTCTTTTGATATTTAGGTTTTAGCTTTTGAACATTTTCACAATTCTTTAACTCCTTGGATACAAATCTTTTATGAACAGCGGAAGACTTAGGACCTGAACCTGTTTTCAGATCAGAGTTAGATTTGATCTTTGGTTTTGATGTCGTTTTAGAGATTGTGTTCATGTCAAAAGTTCCTGCTGACACAAACTTCACAGGTTTCAATTAATTTGATTGATCAGTTCTTTGAGTTTGAGAATTTTTAGATTTAACATTTGATTTTCTCCTTCTTTGATTTCTTGATCTTGAAGATGTTTTGTTGCTTGGGGAAGGAATTGATTTTTGAGAAGATTCCTTTTCAAATTCTTTGAGTTTATGTTCATTTTGGTTTGATTCACAAGAACTTGAATCATTAGAACATGAAGTATCTGATTTCAATTTTTCTTCTTTAGTTTTCCCTTTCTTTTTGTCATTCGTTTCAATGACTTCTTCAGTACATTGTTCAACAACACATTCATTAGATTCTTTTGGGACAAACAACTTTTTGTTCTTAGGTCGAGGTTCATATGATTTAACTTTTATCGGATGACCATTTTTTATCTTCTTTGAATCTTTCTCCTCAAAGATTTCAATATTTATTTTTTCAATTTCACTTTCTTCAGTAGATTGCGCATTCTTTTTCTTTTCATGAAATGCTTTGAGCTTTGCTTTGTTTTCAAGTGAGTGATCATGAGTGTTAAAGTTCTCTGGCAAAGTGTTTGAGATTGACTCAGGCATAGGTTCATGTGTGAAACCTAGACCTGTTTTATCTTTATCTTTTCTCCCATTTACAAGTTGTTCAACTATGGTTTTTGAACTTTTAACTTTAGCAAGATCAACCTGAGTTGCAACATGTGCCATCTTTTCTTGTTCTAGAGTTTTAGTCATCTCTTCAAGTTGCCTTTTTACTTGTTCAAGTTCTTTTCAAGTATTGTTCCATGATGTATGAAGAGATATGATTTTATCATCAGAGATTTTATGGTCAGCTTTGAGTTTGTTGTGCATTAACTCTTCTTGTTTAAGTTTATCACATATTTTGAACGAGTATGTTCTGTAGTGTTCAACTTGTTCAAAACATGCTTTTGTGCACATTTTCTCTCTAACTTCCATTGGAATTTCTGGATAAGAAGGTGAAGTTTCAGTATTAGATGATGAGTTTTCAACCTTTGGTTGTTCTGACTGTGCCATGAGAGCAACTTCTTCTGCATCTCCTTGGGATCAGATTTGCCACTCCAGTCATAGCTTTCATCATTGTCTGAATCATCATTTGCCTTTGGATCATTGTCTTCAGACTAGTCTTCATCATTAATTTCAGCAACAAGTGCTAAACCAGAAGTGAGATCAGCAGTAAACTGTTCTGCATAAGCACTCCAGTCATAACCATCCTTGATGCTGACAACTAGAGCTTTCTTTAGCTCTTCAGTTGTTTTTTATTCTTCTTTCAGTTCTGGCATAGGAAGACTCTGATATGGCTTCTGAAAAGTTTTCTGAGACTGATGTTGATATCTTTGACTACTGGAACCTGCTTGATCATTGCCTCCTTGATTTCTTGGAGCTTTGCATTCTCTTGAAAAATGACCATAGCTATTACAGTTGAAACACCTTGATTTTGACTTGTCAAAGCCAACCTTTTTGTTTGCACTTGGCTTGTAATTTCTGTTCACATAAGAGTGTTTCAGAGTCCTGTAAGCTATCATCACCATTTGCCAATTCAAATCCATCTCTTCTACATCATCAGGATCCATCTCAAATAAATCCTGCAAAATCAAATCAACTTGAGTTAGGTGACTACCTTGATAAGCTTGAAAGCTTGCCATGAAAGTAGTAAAAGCAGATTTTGACTCTTCATCCTGTAAAAGGATGTTTATGACATCTTTAACTTTGCTAGGTTTAACAGATTTAGAAGATGGAGTCTCAGTTTGAGGTTTAGGCATTTGAGTTTTAGGAGGAGACTGTGGTTGATTTGTGTAGACAGGAGCACTTGTGTAGGTTGAGTCAGCAAAGAAACCAGCTCCAACAAACAAATCACCCTCATCTTTTGAAGAACTATCATCTTTAACCACAAATGCATTCTCCACTGTGCTAGCTGGAGATGCAACATACTTATACTGAGATGTTGATGTAGATCTATCATTGTTCCTTGAACTCTCATCAATTTCAACTAATTCTATTTTGGCAATCAGAAGATCAAGATCCATGGGAAACTTTTCTGTATGCTTCAACAAAGTAACTGTTTGTTTCCATGAAGATGGAAGAGCATTGACAAGTCTGTCATTTAGATCTTTGAGATCATTCTTCACACCAACAGTTGACACTTCAGTAATGAGTTGCACAAATCTGTTCAACATTTGATTGATTGTTTCTCCAGAAAAATGCTCAAACAATTCAAGTTGCCTATTCAGTTTCTGCTTTTTGAGATCTTAAATCTCTTTACCACCTTCACAAATGATCTTTAAAGCTTTGTACATGGTATACCCAATCTGATAACTATCAAGTCTTGCAACACCTCCAATGGTAAACCCTTGCACATCAGTGAATAAGCTTTAATATCATTTTTAACCTTCTTCAGATCATCACCACATAGACCATCTTCAGGATATGGTTCTTGAGAGTCTTTGGTGTAAACAGATCCTCTGTCAGGACCATCTAATGAAACAGGAATGTGTGGTCCTTTCTCTATTGACTTCCAGAGATCAGTATCAATAGAGTTTAAGTGATGTTTTAATCTAAGAGACCAGTTTTTGAAATCAGCTCTGTTCTTCAACTTCGGAACCCTGTTCTCAGAATCTTCAGATTTAGCCATTTTAAGTTTTGAAATTAAGAAAAGAAAATGTTTTTGTTGTTTTTAAAGTTTGAAATAAAACAAAGAAATGACAATATTTTTGGATTTTAGTTTTTGAAAAATTTTCTAAGTGTTGAATGAAAAGTCTGAAATCTGATGCGCCTGAATAGTTGAGAAACGCCCACTTTGAACTTGGAACGCCTAAGGGAATGCCTTACTAGAATTCTCGAAACTCCCAACTGAAGATGCGCCTGAACAGTTGTCAAACGCCTGAACAGTTGTCAAGCGTCCAAACAGTTGTCAAACGCCTGGAAACTTAGTCTAATTTTCTGAATTTTCAACTGAAGCGCCAAAACAGTCTTCAAACGCCTAGAACTCTCGGGTTTCAAAAACGTCCAAACAGTGGTAAAACGTCCAAATAGTGTCAAAACGTCCAACTCTGAAACGCCTAAACAGTGTTGATGCGCCTAAACAGTTGTAATACGCCTAAACACTTGAGCAAATTTCAGATGATTTTAACACTCCAAGCGCCTAATTCATCATCTTCATAACAACCTGATCTTATCAAATTCTTCAAAACTTGATTAATTGATCTGAAAACTTCCAATAAGGTAGAATTCAAGTCGATAATCAATCCTAATTCATCAATTCTCTCAATTAACAACAACAAATCTGAATTTCTGATTGAATTTGAGTTCGACAATGAAGAACAGTTCGCACACAAATCTGATGAAAGTTCAGATCTGAATGTAAGAAATCACTCAATTGTGATTCAACTCATGTTTCAAATGTTGAAACACAACTGAAATCAACAATTAATTGATCAATTGCTATCAAACACAGATTCAAGTGATTCACAGAGCTCAAAATTTGATTTTAAGCTTCAATCACTGAACCGAAAGCTCTGATACCATTTGATAGGTTCAAATGGATCAATCTGTGATGATATTGTAATGCAATGATCAATTATAAGCATAAAGTAATCAACAAAAGCAAAATACTTCAAAAATTCATAATGATTTCATTGAAAGCAATTTGCAATCGGCTACAATGTACAGAGAGAGTTCTAACTGAAATTCAAAAGTCTACCTGCACAAATACAAAATATCCTATTTATACTAACAATGAAACTAAGAAACATATATTTACACAATAAGTCCCTATACTATGACAAAAACAAAATCTAAAGACTAAATGCTAATCTTCAAAAGCTCCAACAATATCGATCCTGAGAGGCGGTTGTCAAACCCAATAGATCTACTAATATATCCTGTGGCACACCAAAGGTTAATGATTATGGCCGAGGGCAGTAGTGCACAAATAATAAAACAACTCAAGGCAATCATAATGATCACACAGTTATTCCATAATTAAATAATATCACAAGTAAAATATTATAGCATATTTTTCCCCTAAAATAAAATCATTATTTAAAAATAAAGGCTGTAAAAACTCACCTTCAAAAGTGATCGGGAGATGATCTAGCAAAATCGAGCCTGAAAAATAAATGACCAGTTAACGCCCTAAACACAAAGGATCTATTAATTGTTGAGTAATAAGTCTAATATGTAAGTTGTTTACCCAACTTACTAGACTCGTCTTGAAATCCATTTCTTTTTAAAAGGCCCGTTGGTGACTTTCGGTTTAGTTTAATAATTTATATTATAAGTGACAAATATTTATTTATTAAATAAGCCTTTAACCCTTAAACGTCAAGCACATATCACACACAAAATGAGCACATAACATTATATAAAACCTTAACATAATATTCACTAATTTATGAAATAAATAAATAAATAAACAAATAAATGAATAAAATATTAATTAAGTAAATAAAATATTAACTAATAATCATATTTTATCTATAAAAATATATTCATGACATTGTTTTTGTTAAGTATTCTATTTATTATTTTATTACCCTTTATTAGAACATTACTTTTATTTAATATAAAGTATTTTTTAATTAATCTTTTTAAAACATAACTTTATTTCCAGTAGTAAAACATATATAAAATCATTTTTTTACATGTTTTATCATAAAAATAAGTTCTATTATATTTAACCCAAATTTTGCCCGTATACGGTGATTTTATCCCGAAATCGCACGGTTTTACTCGCATAAACCGTTCATCAACTTGTATACACCTTATGACCATTATATTTGTTTTAAAATGAACCTTTTATATCAAAAACACTCTGAAATATTTTTGTTAAAAATCAGTTTCAAAACAGTCCACTTTTTAACCCGAAAATGTCGATTTTCGGCGTCTTCGCGCGTATAAAGTTATCACCGAAGACCTTGTTTGATATAAATTTGTTATATACTTAAAAACATAAGTTTCTAACTTAAAACACAATGTTACTTTCTGTCCAAAACTGGACTTATGCAAAAATACTGATTTTAGACCCGAAAACACCGTTTTTAACGCGTTTTTAAACGTAAAACGTTTACAAGATTAAACCCGATCAAATCTTTTATTTCCAGTAAAGTTACTAACTTTTAACTTATATTTTAATGGTTTTAAGCTTCTTATTCTCCAGATCTTACAAAGATACTTTGCTTATTTGCTTTTTTAACTTTTATGACATGACTAATTGTGGTCATGTCCCATCTACACTTGAGTACCTATAATTTTAACTTATTTTTATCATTTCTTAATAAAATTTGTTAATAAAAACATCACAATCTCCAGATCATGATCATCATATGCATAAATCATTTCAATCATCTCTAAACTTATAAGAGAAGAACAAATCAAGAACAAAAAGTGTAATTCATATGTACATACATATACACGATTTCATACATACATTCATAGTCCATATTATAGATTTTATCTTGTGTTCTTAGTTTTCATTTCGACAAAACATACTTTAAAATCAAAAAATTTCAGATCATGATCACCATTATTCATGGATCATCTCAAACCTTTATGAAATCAAAGAGCAAGATGGGTTCAAGAACATCATCCATGACTATATGCATGTATAACCCATTTTCATTATTTTTGATAATCTCCTTTGGAGATGGGTTTCTTATGATGTTTATAACCACAAATCAAAGTTTGATCATTTTACATGCAAGAGAAATCATCATAATGAACAAAGATTTTCAAAACGCAAAATCTTCAACATCAAACACACACACACATACACACTCATGGTTCACACACACACATATACATTTTATTTTAAACTCATTTTACTTGATTAAAACTTTGTTGGAACCTTGGATTTCAAGAAAATCTAGTTTTTAGTAAACATGCTTAGAACAATCATCCAAGAGTCATGTTGCATGAGATTTTTAAAGAATCAAAGCATACCCAAAGGATAAACAACTTCAAGATTTAGAATGATTTCTTCTCCTTGGAGTTTGATTTATGCAATCTCTTGCACCAAATCACTAAGGGGTCCTTGAAATCAGATGTTCAAAGCTTGAAATAAGCTTGAAATGAAGAAAAATGAAGGTGAAGATGGTGATGGTAGGTGTGGCCGTGCATTAGAGAGAGAAGGGAGAGTAGAGAGAGGTTTTAGTGTGAGAAAGTGAGATTGAGTGTGTAAAATGGGTGGAGTGTTGGGTTGGTTATACAGAAATGATTAAGTGTGATTATTTTGCTAATAATATCATTAGACAACTAATAATGGCTGGTGGTTCTTCAAATGAGGTGCCACCCGGTGTATGGCGGGTGTCGGTCTCGTTAAATTTTTTTGTAAAAATTTTAAACGTTCGGGTTTTCACGCGAGAATTTTTGATAAATTCAAATTATTAATTTTAGACTTTTCAAAGGTTCACAACATTAATAATAGTGATCAAAAGTCAAAAATAAAAATACACACGGTTTAACACAGCAAGCATCTGACTGAACGTTGCATCAAGGCAACTTTTAAAAAGTCTCAATATTATGCGATCAAGGTAAATAATATTAATTATTATTTTTCATGACTAATAATATTTTCACTGAAGATTCATTATATTATAAAAATCAAAATATAATGACCAAATTTAATTAACCGAATTATCACCGACGTTTGTTAAACGTTTTATCGCTACGCGACCCGGTAATTCTCAACATTACCAATTATAAACTTTACGCACAAAGTGGCTTTGCTAGACCTTAAATTACCTTAATTATCATAAAATTAAGTCTTTTAACGCATTTTAATATTTTATCACCTTTTATTAACGTACAGATATTAATCTGGAAACACGGGATGTCACATTCTCCTCTCGTTTAGGAAATTTCATCCTGAAATTTAAGATTTAGCTCAAGATTCTGATCTAGATGGAATTAGGTGAGGGTATTTGCACTTCATCTGGTCCTGTCGTTCCCAAGTGAACTCGGGACCACGTTTAGAGTTCCATCTTACCTTCACCAATTTAACCCGACTCCTAAGTTTCTGAACCCTCCCGTCCATAATTTGAACCAGTTCCTCGGTGAAATTTAGTTTGTCATCGATACAAACTTCTTCAGGTCGTATGACCAAAGCTTCTTCAGCAAGACACTTCTTCAGATTGGATACATGGAACACATCGTGTATTCCACTAAGCTCACGAGGTAACTTAAGTTGATATGCAACGGGACCAACTCGCACCAAAATCTCAAATGGTCCGATATAACAAGGGCTAAGCTTTCCTTGCTTTCCAAACCGAACAACTCCTTTCCAAGGCGAGACCTTCAGATAAACTTTGTCACCAACCTGGAATTCCAATGGTTTCCTTTGATTATCCGCATAACTCTTTTGCCAACTCGCGGCAGCTTCTAACCTCTTTCTGAATTGAACGATCTTATCTATAGTTTTCTTGGATGATCTCAGGTCCAGTCAGTTGTTTCTCTCCAACTTCTGCCCAGCAAAGAGGTGAACGACACTTTCTTCCATACAAAGCTTCAAACGGAGAAGCTTTGATACTACTGTGATAACTGTTGTTGTAGGAAAACTCAACCAAGGGTAGATGAGTATCCCAATTCCCTCCAAAGTCAATCACACAAGTTCGTAGCAGGTCTTCCAACATTTGAATAGTCCTTTCACTTTGACCGTCTGTTTGCGGATGGTAGGCAGTACTCATGTCTAAACGAGTACCCAAAGCTTGGTGTAAGGATTTCCAGAACCTCAAGGTAAAACGACCATCTCTGTCCGAGATTGTCGAAATCGGTACTCCATGACGAGATACCACCTCCTTGAGGTAGATTCTGGTTAGCTTTTCCATCCGATCAGTTTCCTTAACATGTAGGAAATGAGCAGACTTGGTCAATCTGTCAATGATTACCCAAATAGTGTCATGACCACTAGACGTTCGGGGTAACTTCGTGACAAAGTCCATTGCTATCCGCTCCCATTTCAATTGAGGAATCTTTGGCTGTTGAAGAAGTCCTGATGGCTTTTGGTATTCAGCCTTGACTCTTGCACAAGTCGAGCATTTACCCACATAGGCTGCTATATCACCCTTCATATTGGGCCACCAATAATGTTCCTTCACATCTTGTACATCTTATCCAATCCGGAGTGAATTGAATATTTGGATTTATGGGCTTCATCCAAAATTAATTCACGTAGGTTTCCAAAACGTAGAACCCAGATTCGGTCCAAGAAGTACGTCAAGAGGAACTTCAGCTCCCGTAAAGATTCGTGGATTACAAGCTTGGAATGTCTTGTAAGTACAACCCTGAGCTTGACTCCCAGAGGGATTTCCAGTGGAAGTTCCTCCACTAGAACCACCCATGGTGCCACGTCCTCTACCACGCCCAGCATTTGCGTCATGTTGCTCGAGTGCAGAGTTGACATGTTGGGATATCAATTATGCTAACTCTTCAACAGTGGTAGGCAAACCAGTACCTCTAGCACTAGTTGTATTTCGCGTGTTAGGTGCCATGAATTAACTTCTGTTATGGATGAAACAAAAGAAATAAATGACATACACAAAATAATATCAAAATGCATAATAATAATAGATATATAATCATAACATTTTGATACAACATTCATTAAAGTTATCATAGCAGTTTAATGAGTAAAGGATAATCAGTACAAAATACATGATTTTAGAAACAACACAAAAGAGATTTTCATAGTAGCATTAACATCATTACAAAATTAGTTGTTTCAATATCCCAAGTACTGACATACCTAAGGACCCTACAAATCTAACGAGAGAATCATGCCATCACATCGGCACGCACTACCATCGAAGCCATCATCATGCAAACCGTCGCCAACCCTAATGCCGCCTCCACTTGCTCTTCAAGAGAAGTCACCTTCTGGTACGCTGCTACCAATCCAGCCTCTTCAGCCTCAACCTTTAGCTCCACTACCTCCAACATCTTCTTCGTTTCGGCTAGCCCTGACTCCAAATCACAAATCCTGAAATGTAGTTGGTTCAGGATGTCGTTCTCAATCACCTAATACTCCTCGAATGACATCATCCTTCCATCCATAGCCTCCAACATCTCGCTTGTCATTGCTGCCTTACCGTGTAAGGATGAGATCTAGTGCTCATAGTGAATGCATCTTGTCACAAGAGTAGCTAGGGTGCGATGAACAGGCTCATCGATAAGTGGTAGGTCTTAATGAGCTGAGGATGACTCACCAACCTCAAAAGTAGAGGGCACACCACCCTCATCAACCCACTCCTGTACTCGTCCAGTCAACCAATCCCACTGCCCGTCCTGCACTCTAGCCCTCTTGGGATCAGTATCCTCTCGTATCTCACCGGTACTATCATTAGTAACTATCTTCGGCACCCACTTCTTCTTCCTCGAGTAGACAAAGCGAATCTCATGGACATGCTTAGGAATGTCAGGAACAGGCTCACCAAGAGCATGAGGACTCTCATCATCAGACGCCCAAATCCAGCCATTCCCATACTCGAAAGTAGGCTTCCATTTAGGCGCAAACGGGTAATGATAAATCTCCAAGGGTGTGATAGGGGGAAGAGAAAACATAGGATCCTCGTAATCACTATCAGAGTCATGGATCAAAATAAACGGAGTCCGAGTAGGCATCTGCAACAGGAGAATATCCGTACTAAATTTTCTAACTACTTGCATCTATACTTAATTCATTATAATGAACAATAAACAAAACATATTAATCTAATGCAGACAAGATAAGGAACACTTGGGAATAAAAATGTTTTAACTTAAAAATATTTTTGGTTATAGTCTAGATTTTTGAAAAACATTTTCTAGTTCACTATAACCGTTGGCTCTGATACCAACTTCTGTCACACCTCGAAAAGCTCACCGGAAGGGCACGCGTGTGACGGAGATAACGGAAGTTGGATTATTACAACAATTATCAAGCAACATATCATGAATACCATCTTTAAATATTAATATTAAAATGTTATTACATCAAACGAGAAGAAGTCTTAAATTAAAACTTAAGTTGTAATAAAATAACATTGTTTTAAACATAAACAAAAGATTTTAATCAGCAACGTAATTTGGTCCCAATGGTGGTATTCAAAATTGATAAGTTTGCCGTTAAAACCTTTTTCATTCCCATGCATGCCTAATCACCTGAAAAACATGCCCAAAAGTTTATCAACAAAAAGCTGGTGAGTTCACATGTTTATAACAATATTAATAAAGTTTTCATTTTTGAACGATATGATTATCCCGGAATCAACCCCTGGATCGTCATCGACTAGCTAGGTCCAATGACTATGATCGCAACCAAGAACCCCATAATCAAACCAAGACACAATGTCCCTCAAAAACCTTTCAACATATATTCCCTCCGTACCAGACCGGCATACCCGATCCTAAGGGGCGGTTGTCAAACCCAATAGATCTACCAATATATCCTGTGGCCCACCAAAGGTTAATGATTATGGTCGAGGGCAGTAGTGCACAAATAATAAACAACTCAAGGCCATCATAATGATCACACAGTTATTCCATAATTAAATCATATCACAAGTAAAATGTTATAGCATGTTTTTCCACCAAAATAAAATCATTATTTAAATATAGGGGCTGTGAAAACTCACCTTCAAAAGTGATCGAGAGATGATCTAGCAAAATCAAACCCAGAAATTAAATGATCAATTAATGCCCTAAACATAAAGGATCTATTAATTGTAGAGTAATAAGTCTAATATGTAAGTTGTTTACCCAACTTACTAAACTTGTCTTGAAATCCATTTCTTTTTAAAAGGCCCGTTGGTGACTTTCGGTTTAGTTTAATAATTTATATTATAAGTGACAAATATTAATTTATTAAATAAGCCTTTAACCCTTAAACGTCAAGCACATATCACACACAAAATGAACACATAACATTATATAAAAACTTAACATAATATTCACTAATTTATGAAATAAATAAATAAATAAATAAATGAATAAATGAATAAAGTATTGATTAAGTAAATAAAATATTAACAAATAATTATATTTTATCTATGAAAATATATTCATGATATTGTTTTTGTTAAGTATTTTATTTCTTATTTTATTACCCTGTATTAGAACATTACTTTTATTTAATATAAATTATTTATTAATTAATCTTTGTAACATATAACTTTATTTCCAGTAGTAAAACATATATAAAATCATTTATAAACAAGTTTTATCATAAAAATATGTTCTATTATATGTAACCCAAATTTTGCCCGTGTACGGTGATTTTACCCCAAAATCACACGGTTTTACGCGCATAAACCGTACACCAAACTGTATATACCTTATGACCATTATATTTGTTTTAAAATAAACCTTTTATATCAAAAACATTCTAAAATATTTTTGTTAAACATCAGTTTCAAAACAGTCCACTATTTTTAACCCGAAAATGTCGATTTTCGGCGTTTTCGCGCGTACAAAGTTATTACCGAAGACCTTGTTTGTTATGAATTTGTTATATACATAAAAACATAAGTTTCTAACTTAAAACACAATGTTACTTTCTGTCCAAAACCGGACTTGTGCAAAAATAATGATTTTAGACCCGAAAACACCGTTTTTAACGCGTTTTTAAACGTAAAACGTTTACAAGATTAAACCCGATCATCAAATCTTTTATTTCCAGTAAAGTTACTAACTTTTAAATTATTTTAATGGTTTTAAGCTTCTTATTCTCCAGATCTTACAAAGATACTTTGCTTGTTTGCTTTTTTAACTTTTATGACATGACTACTTGTGGTCATGTCCCATCTACACTTGAGTACCTTTAGTTTTAACTTATTTTTATCATTTATTAAAATAATATGTTAATAAAAACATCAAAATCTCCGGATCATGATCATTATATGCATGAATCATTTCAATCATCTCTAAACTTATAAGTGAAAAACAAATCAAGAACAAAAAGTGTAATCCATATGTACATGCATATACACGATTTCATACATATATTCATAGTCCATATTATAGATCTTATCTTGTGTTCTTAGTTTTTATTTCAACTAAACGTACTTTAAAATCAAAAGATTTCAGATCATGATCACCATTATTCATGGATCATCTCAATCCTTTATGAAATCAAAGAGCAAGATGGGTTCAAGAACATCATCCATGACTATATGCATGTATAACCCATTTTCATTATTTTTGATAATCTCCTTTAGAGATGGGTTTCTTATGATGTTCATAATCACAAATCAAAGTTTGATCATCTTGCATGCAAGAGAAATCATCAAAATGAACAAAGATTTTCAAAACAGAAAATCTTCAACATCAAACACACACACACATACACACTCATGGTTCACACACACAGATACATTTTATTTTAAACTCATTTTACTTGATTAAAACTTTGTTGGAACCTTGGATTTCAAGAAAATCTAGTTTTTAGTAAACAAGCTTGCAACAATCATCCAAGAGTCATTTCATGAGATTTTTAAAGAATCAAAGCTTACCCAAAGGATGAACAACTTCAAGATTTAGGATGATTTCTTCTCTTTGGAGTTGGATTTATGCAATCTCTTGCACCAACTCACTAAGGGATCCTTGAAATCAGATGTTCAAAGCTTGAAATAAGCTTAAAATGAAGAAAAATAAAGATGAAGATGGTGATGGTGGGTGTGGCCGTAGATTAGAGAGAGAGAAGGGAGAGTAGAGAGAGGTTTTGGTGAGAGAAAGTGAGATTGAGTGTGTAAAATGGGTGGAGTGTTGGGTTGGTTATATAGAAATGATTAAATGTGATTATTTTGCTAATAATGTCATTAGACAACTAATAATGGCTGGTGGTTCTTCAAATGAGGTGCCACCCGGTGAAAGGCTGGTGTCGGTCTCGTTAAATTTTTTAGTAAAAATTTTAAACGTTCGGGTTTTCACGCGAGAATTTTCTATAAATTCAAATTATTAATTTTAGACTTTTCAAAGGTTCACAACATTAATAATAATGATCAAAAGTCAAAAATAAAAATACACACGGTTTAACACAGCAAGCATCCGACTGAACGTTGCATCAAGGCAACTTTTAAAAAGTCTCAATTTTACTCGATCAAGGTAAATAATATTAATTATTATTTTTCATGACTAATAATATTTTCACTTAAGATTCATTATATTAAAAATCAAAATATAATGACCAAATTTAATTAACCGAATTATCACCAACGTTTGTTAAACGTTTTATCGCTACGCGACCCGGTAATTCTCAACATTACCAATTATAAACTTTACGCACAAAGGGGCTTTGCTAGACCTTAAATGACCTTAATTATCATAAAATTAAGTCTTATAATGCATTTAAATATTTTGTCACCTTTTATTAACATACGGATATTAACCTAGAAACACAGGATGTCATAAGAAGCAAGTCAAGTATTGCAAACATCTGTTTGTTTTCTTGCTTTCTGTGTCAAACTGTACCCAAGAATATAAAAGAGGCTTTTCAAAACAACAACTGGATAGAGGCAATGCTGGAAGAATTGCTCCAATTCAAGAAACAAGAAGTATGGCAGCTGGTAGACCTTCCCGAAGGATAATACCCTATCGGTACCGGATGGTTATACAGAAACAAGACTGATGACAGGGGTATTGTTATCAGAAACAAGGCAAGATTGGTTGCACAGGGATACACCCAAGAAGAAGGAATAGAATATGATGAAGTGTTTGCACCTTGAGCCAGATTAGAAGCCATCAGACTTTTCCTTGCTTACTCTGCGTCCATGAAATTCACTGTGTATCAAATGGATGTAAGTGTGCATTTCTTTATTGAAAAATCTTTGAAGAAGTATATGTGAATCAACTACTAGGCTTTGACGACCTGGATTTCCCTCAGAGGGTGTACAAGCTTGACAAAGCTTTGTGCGGTCTACATCAAGCCCCATGAAAGTGGTACGAGACTCTATCGTCTTTTCTTCTTACACACGGGTATGAGAGAGGAATGATTAATTAAACCCTATTCAGTAAAAGAAATGGACAAAAAATGTTGCTAGTCCAGATCTACGTGGATGATATTATTTTTGGATCAACAAAAAAGCAACTTTGCAAGGATTTTGAAGACCTTATGCATTCCAAATTCTAGATGAGTAATATGGGGGAGCTTGCATTCTTCTTAGGATTGCAAGTATCGCAAACAGCAAATGGAATCTTCCTTAATCAATCAAAATACATGAAAACCATGCTGAAGAAATTTTATTTTGCAGATTGTCAGTCTATAAGAACTCCTGTTGGTACAAAAATGAAGATAGGTCCAGATCCAGATGGCAAATCAGTGGATCAAACTCATTATCGATCAATGATTGGGTCACTCGTGTATCTAACAGCAAGCAGACCTGACATAATCTTTGGTGTGTGTGTTTGTGCCATATATCAAGCAGATCCCAAGGAATTACATGTAAATGCTGTCAAGAGGATATTCAGATATCTAAAAGGCAAGCCTGCTCTTGGTTTATGGTATCCAAAAGAAGGGGATTTCAACCTCTATGCCTACATAGACAGTGACTACGGGGGATGCAACTTCAATCGGAAGTCCACTTCTGGGGATTGTCAATTTCTTGGTCCCAGACTGGTCTCCTGGCGGTGCAAGAAGAAGATAAACCTATCTGTTTCAATAGTAGGAGCTGAGTACATAGCACCATTAGCTTGTTGCTCTCAAGTTCTCTGGATTCAAAACAAGATGCTTGATTATGGTTTTAACTTCTTGCACACACCAATTCACATTGACAACACATCAGACATGTTCATAACAAACAATCTAGTTCAGCACTCAAAAACCAAACACATTGAAATACGATATCATTTTTTGAGAGACTGTGCTAAAAAGGGTTAATCAAGTTGATACATGTCCACACGAACAATCAATTAGCTGATTTGTTCACTAGCTCTTCATAGTAACGGAGTCCATCCGATTTTTTCTCAAATAACTTCTCTACTCCTCTAAGAGATTTTGATTTGATGTTCTTTTCTTGGATTTTCTTAATTTGAGCAATCCTAATATGGAATGGCAAGTCTGAATGAATAGTGATACTTGATGGCACAATCGTAGTTGTTTAGTAATTCCAACCATCATCGTTGTCACATGTTCAACTCGTTCTGTTCCATACAAGTAGTGCCTCTAGATCTTGAGCGCAAATACATAGCTCCCAACTCAAAATCATGAGTTGTATAATTCTTTTCATGCACTTTGAGTTGTCTTGATGCATAAGCTATAACTTTTTCGTGTTCCATCAATACACAACTTAGACCTTTGATTGATGCATCATAATACATCATTAAATCTTTTGTTCCCTCTAGCAATGCTAAGATCGGTGCATTACACAACTTATCTTTGAGTGCTTGGAAAACTGCTTCTTCATTATTGTCCTATTTATAGATGGTTCCTCTATTAGTTAAGGCAGTGAAAGGCTGAGCAATCTTCAAAAACCCTTTTATGAAAAGTCAGTAATAACCCACCAATCCAAAGAATTGTCACGCCTTAGTAGGCATTGTCGATGCAGGCCAATTCTTGATTGCCTCTATCTTAGATGGATCAACATGAATTCCATTTTCGTTAACCACATGCCTTAAGAATTGAACTTCTCTCATCCGAAAGTTAAACTTAGAAATCTTTGCATATCGTTTTTCAATTTTTAGAAGATCTAGGATAAGTCTTGGATGCTCCTCATGTGCCTCCCTAATCTTGGAATAAATCAGTTGCTCATCAATGAAGACGATAACAAACTTTTATAAATAGGGTTTACAGACATGGTTCATATGGTCCACAAAGACTTTAGGGGCATTAGTCAATCCAAATGGCATAACAGTGAACTCAAAATATCCATACCGAGTTCTGAAAGCGGTTTTGGATATGTCTTCATCCTGAAATGTAAGTTGATGATACCCTAACCTTAACTCAATCTTCTAGTAATAACTCAATCCATGAAGTTGATCGAACAAGTCATCAATGTGTCAAAGGGGACAACGGTTCTTGATTGTGACCTTGTTCAATTCTCGGTAATCAATACATATGCGAAAGGTTCCGTCTTTCTTCTTCATAAATAGTATAGGCGCACCCCGGGGTGATCAGCTTGGAAGTATAAATCCTTTGCCTAATATTTTTTTCAACTACTTTGATAGTTCTTATGGCTCATTTAGTGCCAAATAATATGGCGCACGAGTAATTGGAGCAGCTCCCATTATCAGTGCGGTGGAAGGCCAGACAAATCTTCTAGAGACACTTCTAAGAGTTCCCTTTACGAGAGGGATGTTGACAATATACTTCTTTTTCATGGTCTTTTTCGTAACCAGGTCCAAGATACATAAACTCCCTTTCCGTAAACACTTACGAGCCTTCATATATAAAATGATGCCGACCTATACCACTTTTCTCGCCCTCAACGGTAAGTATTCTTTCACGAGGCAAAGGGAGTTTAATGAGTTTCACTCGGCATATGATTTCAGCTTGGTTCTTAGACAACTAATCCATGCTAATTATGACATTAAAGGTACCGAGAGGGTGACAGATAGAAGGTCAATGTCAAACTAATGCCCAGACAAGCCTGTCTTACAATTACTGAACATGTGAAAAACTTCTACTGTCTTCCCATCAGCTATCTCTACGGTATATTTCGAATCTAGGCTCATAGGTGCAACGTCTAGCAATTTACTAGACTTACGAGATATAAAGCTTCTATCAATACCCAAATCAAACAATACCGAAGCAAAACAACCATTGATAGGGAAATTGCTAGTTACAATATTAGGGTCATTTCGACCTTCAGCTGTGCCTATTACGAAGGCTCTGCCCTTTGCATAACTATTTCCACCGCCTTCGTTATCTTTTCGGATATTAGCACCATTACCACCACAACTCCCACCATTACCACCACAAATACCATCATAACCATTTTTCTTCAACTTTGGACACGACCTTTTGAAATAACCAGTCTTTCCACACTCATAGCATCCCTTCTGATTATCTTGTTGTTTATGTGGCTTAGACGAGATGTTCACACGCCAAGTCTTGGCAGCATGACCAAATTTCCCACACCTTTTGAATTTGTTCTTGTTGCTTAAACCGTTGTGGTGATAGTTCCATTTATTTCATTTCGAAAAATTCCCGTTGTTAACACTGTTGTTCTAGGAGCATGAAGAGGACTAATTGGAGCTACAGGAGTGGTCAAACTTCCTTAACTATTGGGAGTTTTGCATAGCTGAAGACGATTGTTTGTTGCTAGAGCACTTTTCCCATTGTCGCTTATTACCACCATCTGAAGCATTTGACGTAGCATAACGTGAAGGTAGCTTACTTTGCAAGATGGCCTAATTAGTCAACTTATAGGCTAGTCTAATTACGTCCTAGAGAGTAACTGGTCTGGCAGTATTGACCATGCTTTGGATTTAAGGGACCAATCCATTAATGTACCTCTCAACCCACATGTGAGGAGGGTTGACCATGTTTTGATAGAGAGTGGCGAGCTCATGAGAGCGAGTAGCATATGCCTCTATTTTAGAACCCATCATGTTCAGGTTCCATAACTCAGCTTCTAATTTATGCACTTCTTTTCAGGAACAGTACTCCTCTTTTAGTAGGTTTTTCAAATCTTCCCATGTTGGTGCATTGGTAGTTTCCACTCCAAGCATCTACACTTAAGTGCTCAACTAGCTGAGTGCAGCTCCATCAAGAGTACCAGTAGCATGCTTCACCTAATTACCACTTGGCAGTTACACATTTCGAAGACAGATTTGAGCTTCTTGAACCAGTAGAGGAGTCAAACGGCTTCTTCTGTTCCATTGAATAGATTGGGCTTGCAGTCCATGAATGTCTTGTATGTACACACACCTTGACCTGTATTTTGTTCATTCAAATTAGGGCTTAGAGGTGTTTTTTAATTAATGCTATAGATAGTAAGATCAACAAGGAAAGCTTTCACAAAAGGTGATGAACTGGTATTACTTACCAATCAGATTTTGCTGCTGATTCTGATTGGCTAGGGCCGTGGTCACATGCTGATTGATTAGAGTAGCAAGTTCTGCTAGAGTCATGTTGATGTTTCCACATCCACGGCCACGTCAAGACATTTTTAAAAATCACAACATATAGAAATAAGTAAATATCTTGTATATATTAAACTCATTCAAGTACAAGCAATTAAAAGAATTTATCACAACCACAACTTAATATTCAGATAATGATTTTTGATAAAAACAAATTTTAAGTACGTCTACTTCTAATTAAACGAAACATCAAAATCCAGATGTGTTAGTCGGATGGGAACAACCATTCCCATCTAGGTGCAGAATACGTAAAAGTCAGACAAACGAATGAAAGAATGAAACAGAAATAAATGAGACATGACGGTTCCAACGCCATTCTCATGATCTTCCTCATGTTCCTCTTCTGGATCTTCCTCTAGGTCTTCCTCAGGTTCTAGATCAACGGTATTCATCGTGTTTAGCTGCCCTTCCACCTCTTCAACTCGTAGTCTGGTAGTCTTTATGGTCACCTCGTATTCATCCATACTCTCCATCAATGCCATAACTCCATTTGCCAAGGCGTTGTGACTCTTGGCTGATTCATTGTCCCGCTCCTCATTTCAGCGATCTTATCCATTGCTCATTGTAGACCTTGCCTAAAGATTGCATTATCATCTAGAAGTCTTTGGATGAGCTGTCCTTCAATATCGACAGTGGCCACTAAGGTGGCTATGGCCTGCTCGATAAATCCGGGTTGGGGAGGCAAAATACACTAAGGAGGTAAAGGAAAAGTAGACCTAGTCCAAGACGTGTGTTCAACAGGAGGTGGAAGCTTCTCCTTCTGAAGCAGTCGGGACAAGTATTAAGGGTAATACGCCCAATCTTAAGGTGTAGAATGAAGATGTAAAGCAAATGGTTGATCATAATGAACCTCATTGAAATCCAAAGCGACCCTAGGCCACTTGCACTAAACAAAAAATGATGGCTGGGAATCAGAACATACAAGCCTTTTTCCCAAAGATTTGGAGTGTGAAGAAGAAGCCACTTCTGAAGTCAGACGCTCACAGAAATAAGCAAATGTAACGAAATCCAATAGTGTGAAAATATGTTGGACCGTTTAAGATTGTGGGAAGAACTGGTCCGATAGCGTATAGGTTGAACTTACTAGAGTCACTAAGTGGAGGTCCTAATTTTTTCACGTCTCGCACTTAAAAAAATGTCTATCCGACAAGTCATTGGTAGTACCGCTTGAGGAAATCCAGGTTGATGAGCAACTACAACTCAACAAAGAACATAAGAAGTTATGGATCACAAGGTCAATACTCTTAACAAAAAGCAAAATACCCATTGTTAAGGTTCATTGGAACTCAAAACGTGGACCAAAATTCAAGTGGGAATGCGAGGATTTGATGAAGCTTAATTATCCTCACCTATTCGAAATGGCAATGACTACCGAAGAAGGTATTATTACAGGGTGAAATTTCTTTCAACAAAGGAATTATATGACCACTCACTCTAAATCTTTGTTCAATTTCAGTCAATTAGTGATGTAACATAATTTTTAGGATGAAAATTCTTTCAACAAGAGAAATATGTGACATCCAGCATTTTTCAGGTTAACTTCATTAACAAAACTCCATTATACTTGTCAAGTCATGCATACACATCATGTATTGGTGACTTAAAAAATGGCTAATAGTAATTTAAATAATATTTTGTGACTATTGTGTCATCATATGAAATCCATGTGCCATATGTTATTTGAATGATTATGTGTTAACATATTGTTATGAGAATCATATATTATTAAGTGATTATGTAGAATGATTAATGTTTATATTTAGTAGTTTATGTAACGTAAAGGTTATAATGAAAAATAATTTATAAACATTTAAGTTTTGTAAATTATGAACTAGGAGGTTTTCATAGAAGATTTATTAAAATATACATAGGGCACCACAAATTCCCCAACGTGGTCGTAGCCCCCTCCTCCTCTCCCTTTCTCTCGATCGACCACACACACATACAATTCTCAATCGTTTTTGCTCCAACTGATTTATATAATGTGTTAAAGGGTCTCGATTGTGATTAATTAAGTGATCTGGGTAAGAGTTATCATTTATGTTTCATCTTTTTCATTATTTTGATTTCATACAAACCCTTGTTCATCTAATCGATCTTATAACATGATATTGATGTAATTGAGTGTTGTAGTTAGTCTAGATTGATAAAATTGTTGATAGTTTACATTGATTATGCAAGAAAGTATTGATTTGAATGTGTAGTTCATAATTTACCCAAAAAGGAAACTTTAGTTTTCAAGAACTTTGGATTTTGATATATAACAATGTTTATTATGTTTTGATGGTGATTATAGATTAGATGAATCATATAATTGATAAATTATTGGTTTGTTTAACAAAATATTGGTTTTTTAGATCACATCCTCCTAAGGAGAAAACTTCAAAAATGTGACTCTTGAAGTTCAATAGTTTGTGAATGCATGGAATGATAAGATCATGCTAGAATGGTTATTAGAAATGATGATATGTGTTTGCTATGTTAATTTTTTGGATGCATGAGTTAGTTCATGTTATAGGAAACTTGAATTTGATGAATTTGGGAAAAATGGATGATTGAGTTTACATCTATGCTAAATGATAATGTGGTGTTGTATTGACTAGAATAATATCGGTAAATAGGTTTAAATGATAGAACGTTGTGGGTATGCGTATGTTTGATCAATATGGCAAAACTAGAAAATCTTGTTGGGTTATGTTATACTTTAAATGCTATGATGTGATGGTGAATACCATACACGCATGTGAATCTAAGGACTCTACTTAGTAAGATTGGTAGAATTTAGTATGTGAAGTAGAAAGTTTGCTTTACATAACATGTGATGAGTGGTCTAAGCCCTATGTGTACCTAGGTTACATGATAGTAGCATAGGTAGTTATCACATGGGGAAATATGAAGTAAATTGTTAATTTATAATTGAAATATACTAGTTGATTAGTATTATGGGTTCGTGTGTGTTGTATGGAAGGTTTTGCTAGTATGGAAAACTTTTTAGAGTTTAGAATTTATTATCTCTGATACGTGAATGTATTGAATTAAATTAACGAATGATAGATTTGTTAACTACAAATAAACTTGATTTCACTTAACATGTCATCAACATGTAAAACGGACCAACTAGGTCAAACTTGGTCAATATCTTCTAAAATGCATGAATAAATGGGATTGATTAGACACTTATAGGGTTTTATGAACCAACCCAACTTTCACGTACATATCTACTTATATGTTTTAGGTAACCCGTGATGGATTGTATGTCAATTTAAGTACTATTTAATTGTTCCCGCACACAGCATAAGGCGAACTAGGCATAAGATGAGTTCACTACCTCACTTTTATTTACTCCTTTTGGGTGGGAAGCATACTTAAAACGCTTGTTTTTATAAGTAGTGTATTGCATGTTACATAGTGTAGTTTTACCATTGAAAGTTCTTACTGTTTTGGATCGTTAATTAAGGTTAATTAGCAGGAAAATATTAGGTAGTACTACTGGCTTCACAAACTCCACCCGTACAACTATAGATCAAGGTACAACATTGTCCTAAACTATAAACATATTATCATGAATTGGTAAGTTATGATGAAAGGCAAACAAACGAACACAATTAGCTTTGATCGTGAAAACACTATGGTTTGTGCTTTTTTATAGATTTGTTGTCTATCTTATTATACCTTACTTATGTCATTACAACTCAATGTTTTGCTCATTTACAAACACATGAACTCACCAACCCCGTGTTGACACTTTAGTATGTCTTTCTCAGGTCGCTAATCATAGGTGCGTTAGGAGCACAATATGGATGCACGACATACATATACATTTTCAATATCATAAACTATTACATGCATTTAAAATTTGAGTTTTAGGTGCATGTTTTGCGCATCTACTTTTTGCATTAAATGGTTTTTGGATACTTCGTTATACGCTTCTACAATAATTAAAATTTAAACTCTGATGCTTGTTTTGAAAACTCATATAGTGGTTGTTCAGAGTATCTAATGACTAAGATCCTTGTTTGTTCACACGTCTCGTTGTAAACTCCGCACGTAGATTTTGAGGGTGTAGAAGGGTGGTGGCGACTGATGGTCTTTTAGCGTAGGAGGGTGGCGTCGGTGGTGGAGTGGGTGGTGTTAAGCAAAATACCTGGGGATGGGGAAGGGGAGGGTGTTGGTGTCCACATATCATATTTTATAATATATTGATTTATATTTATGTTTAGTCATTTTAAGAAAATAACTAAAAAGTTAACCCCTCGCCCATAACAATGACCTTTTCTATACCTTCATGCATGCGTTTGAATCTTCCTTGTAATTATTTATACTTATGGATCAAAAGTAAAATCATATATTACCACACGGACCTTTCATGTTATTACCTCTTTAATATATGAATAATATTTAATTTAACATTAGGGTCATGAATCTATATTTTGGTCTTGTATTCTTGCTACCAAAAGGTTAGGGGTTCAAGTCCTACAATGTGTAAATTTTAATATACTTATTTTAGAAAATCTTGAATTTGTTATTGATAAAAAGAAAAAATTACAAAAAATGTCCTTTACACTTATATAAAATTGCATGTATTATCCTTTATTTTCAAATGCACGCTAAACATGCTTTATCTAAATACCTTTTAGCAGATTTCATCTTTGAAGTTAACTTTCGTTAGTGTTGACAATTAAGTCAGATTATATGAATATCATGTGAGGGCACTTTGGTCTTTTTAACCTAAAAGGACCATTTAGGTAATCTATGACCATTTACATAACCTCTTAAACTATAAAAGATTAATAAACTTTAAATAACTAATAAAAAGAAAAAGTCCTTTATCTCTCTCCTCTTCATCATCGTCTATCTCTACTCTTTCTCATGTGAACATCTCTCTCTAATCTTCATCATCTCCCTGCCCTCTTTAATCTTCATAGCTATTATGATTTTCATATCTTAATCTAAAAGGACTATCAATTAGCCTATCTAACTTGTATAAACAAAGCTGCAAAAGTTTGACCAGATTAAGTCTTTAAAGGTCATCGCCCTGCCCCTATATTGTAAGATTGTTTATTTTTTTTGATCCAATAAACAATCCAATCTCCAACCCCCTATGAGTGATGAAGCAACCTAAATATGAAAAAGCGAATAGCAATAAGTATCAGATCTCTTCCCATTGTAACCATTGAAGATTTCACCTCCTATGCAAGCATCGTCTACATCATCATGTCCGGTTAGTCGCTGTTTCAATTCTCCATTTGTATAATTAACGAAGATTTTCATACCGATGCAACTACACCACTACACCACTACACCTAATAGAGTAGAGAAAAGACAAAGGTGACGAGAGTGATGTACGGTGGTGTATAGTGGTGGGCGGTGGTTGATGGTGGTGTGTACTGGTTGGCCGCTAGTGTTCATCACATCTGGTGTTCTTGGTATAGAGAGAGTAAAGAGTGTAGAGAGATAGTAAGGTATTATTTTTAATCTTTTTTTAATAAAGACATATGAAATGGAGTAAATAGACAAAAATGCCCTCATGTGCTATGCACATGCCTATTTATCTGAAATATTAACACACGTTAGTCTAAAGGACAAAATTCGTTACAAAAAGCTTACATAAAAGATGTTTAGCATGGCTTTAAAGATTAAAAATGAAACATGTAATTTCATATAAACATAAAGAATGTTTTTTTTTTTTTTTGTAATTTTGTCTAAGTGACACATCATTCTCTAAATCCTATAAATCCTATGCAATATTTTTGCGACCAGGTCCTTTAAAACATATGCAACATTTTTGCAACCACATCGACCGGCCAGTTGAATCGGCGGCCTGGTCATGCCTATTTGAGGTACTTTCAAAATAACCAGCCGGTTTTGAAGGCCCATGATAAGAAATGATTCTGATCTATAACCGGCCTGGTCAAATCGGATTGGAAGAAACAACGCCGGAAAGAAAAAAAAAACTACAGATATGGACTGAAGGAAGTCAAATTTGAAGAAAAGATAGGCAAATCTGCTGCTATGGAGACGTCGGGCTATAGATAAGGAATGATTCTGATCTATAATCCTAGAGACGAGGGTTGTTGTAGAGAACATCAACGGCAACAAGTTTGTTGCTGTAGGGATCTGCGGTGGAAGTATTATTCTCAAATCTCATGAATAGAAATAAATGTGGGGTTGCAGATGATATGATTTAGGTCAAACATAGTATTCTATTATTTATACTAGTGGGTTATAAGTGGACCATGAACCTTTTTTTTAATTTTTGTGGGCTTAAGTCTTAAAGACCAAATAATTTTTATTGGCTAATTTTTATTTTTTTTTGAACCTTTTTTTTTTTATTGGCTAATACCACAATTAATTTTTATGGGTTAATAATTTGAAGTTTGAACAATTAATTTTTATTAAATTTATTATATTTTTAAGGTTCTTTAATCCAGCCTAATGTCCAGTTTGTTTTTTAAAACATTAATCCTATATGAGTTGTTAAAGAGAAGAAGGAAAAAAAAAAAGAAAAAAAAAGAAAAAAAAAAAAAAAAAAAAAAAGCTTTAACAAGTTGCTAGTTAAATGTTTACACAAAATTGAGGTCCTATCTTAAATATCATGTGCAACTCTGATCATGATATCTAGAATGTGGTTGACACGCTGACCAAATTTTGGTTCAGAAATATACAAGTCTAATGTTGTCTTTATCAAAAAGATGTTGTAACCTTCAATCATCATTCATCGAGCGCTATTGATTGCTCTGGTTATTTGAAACACAAAGTATATATTCAAAAATCATGTAATTGTACAGAGGGTGTTTTTCTATTCAATTCAGCCTCAAAATCAAAGTTTAAACAACGATTTCGTGAATGCCAGAAATCATAGTAAATTGCAAGCCTTGCAATGCAAAACCAAAAGATATTACTTGCTAACTTTTTCACAATTCATGTAGGTCTAGGATTGATTCAACATGAACAGTTGGTTTGTATTAGCAATTAGCAACGCATTCACCAAAGCAACTTGGATTTTGCCCACCCAAGCCGGGTTGTACCAATAAATGTTCAGTCTCCTTCTGTTCTTGCATACCCGACGCCAAAAACCAACTAAATTCTAAAGCCAAAATGGCTTCTTCGGGTAGTCTTCAGTCCTCTTATTCTATAGAAGTCAGTCTGGCGTATAACACAATTCGGTCTGGATACCCAGCTCCACTGAAACCTATTAGCAATGACTCCAATTATCATGTCCATTTTAGTTTCCTTCGTCTTTCAATTCAGTCAGCCAATACTCTTAATAAAATACATCTAATAGCCAATACAATATGACACAAGAATTGACATAAACCCATAATTCATGAATCAAACAGAGCTCAACGGTTCAAACTGATGATCGGATCTGACATCTCATTTTTTGTGTCATCTTCGTTCCTGTGTTTCAAAACAAAGTTTCATCTAATACCAAGGCCTCTCATCAGGCTATTATAAGTAGCAATATCAGGTATAAACTCCTTATCCAACATCTCATCCACTATAGCTTTCCCCTCTTTCATTTTCTTTTCTTTTGAGTATCCAGAAACTAATATGTTATAACTTACTTCATCAAGAAACACCCCTTTTTCAGAAGCCAACATCCTTAACTTATTCGCCTCGGATGTTCTTCCGGAATTACACAAATCGCCAAGAAGACAATTGAAAGTGACGCTATCAGGGACAATACTTTGTTTAAGCATCTTATCCATTAACTTATGTGCCAATTCAATGTTCCTAATCCTCCTTAAACCTTCAATCAAAATAGTACAAGTGATGGAGCTTGGAGCATTTCCCCTTTCCCATATCTCATCTACCATTAATCTTGCTTTAACAGTATTCCCTCTGTCACAAAGAGTCTCAATTAACCCAAAATAATCAAACTTTGCCGGTAAAACTCCTTTTCTTGAAAAATGAAGAACGAGATCACACGCTTCTGAAACCCTCCCTTCTTTCGTAAGCCCATCAACCAAAATCTCACAAGTTACACTCGATAAACCGCATCCCAATTCGATCATCTCGTATGCCATTCCTATTCCTTCTTTGAACTTTCTTTCTCTAAAGAATCCCTTGATCAAAGTATTAAAAGTGACCACATTTGGAACACAGCCCTTCACCCTCATCTCCTTAAACAGGTCTAACGCTAACTCGAATTTCGAATTGCGCAAATACCCGTTAATCAAAATGTTAAAAGTGATCACATCTGGTCTAACCCGATCCCTGATCATTCTCCCATAAAACTCCAAACCCATGTCGAATTTATCATACTTGACAAAACCATGAATCACTGTGTTGTAGATAGCTACATTGGGCTTGCCATCAATTAGTTTACGCATTTTATCAAACACCTGGAGTACATCATCAAGCCTACCGACGTTACAAAAGGCAGCGATAGCGAATCGAAAGATGGGCTCGGTTCGAGCACAAGAAAAGATACCGTCGGAGCAAGGGCAAGGGTTGGAGACGATGAAATCAAGGAGCGATAGGAGGGGGTCGAGGCGGTGGGTGATGGCAAGGGTTCGAACCATCCATTCGTAGGTGGAGTGGTCGTGGCGGAAGGAGTCGAGGGTGGCAGCGTGGCGGAAGACGTGGAGGTCGAGGTGGGCGAAATTGGGATGGTGGTGGAGGTGGTTTTTGAGGAATGAGAGGAGATCGGTGGGGGTGAGGTTGTTGGTGAGGTGGGCGTTGATGAAGCTGGTGAGTTGAGATTGAATGGTGGATGTGGAGGAGGTGAATGAGAGGGTTGGGGAAGGGGTTAGTGGCGGTGGCGGTGGCGGTGGCGGTGGTGGTAGGAGGTTGGTGGTGGTGGTGGTTGACGGTGGTGGACGGTAGAGTCGTGGTGGTTGACGGAGTTTCTTGAAAGTCATTTCTGTTGATCATTCATAAAACTCCTCCACCAATTGTAGCAAATGAGCAATCTATGCCGTATTTTACAAAGGTTCTTTGTAGAGTCGTGTATTTTGTATAAGCTTTTGGGTGTAATTTTGGTTAAATCTTCATCTGTAATCGAAAATATACAATCCAAAATATACTTCTTGTTGAAAGAATGTTTGATCGAAACAATGTTTCAATTGAGTCAAGATCTTTCGATGGGATAGTATTCATTAATATAGTTTTAATTGTTACCTTTAATGGTATGTATGAACTTTCTACTGTAACAATAGTTTTTAGTGAATACAAGTGTATTTCAAGTATTTCTTGTGCATAGTGATAGCTTGTTTATTTTTTCATATTTATATTGTTGTTATTTACATATCAAAGAGAGTTTGAATGATTACACATCACATACATAGTGATTTCGTCTTCTTCTTAGTAAGTATTGAGCCGATATTGTAGTTTCATCCCTGTTTCAAGACCTATATTTGGTATTGTAAAAGTTTTGAGTTTAATTTGTTTGCTTGTTCTGACTCAAATTATGGCGGTTGCAATTTGGACTGCAAATCAACTTCCGGTAGAAGCTAGTATCTGGTAAATAGACTCGTTCCTTGGTAATAAAAGAAGCAGACCTCAATATCCATTTCAACTACCAAAGCTGAAATACATTGTCGCTTATTGTTGTTGTTCTTTGGTTATTTGGATGGTGTTTGACCTTTCTAAAAAGTCCTCTCCATTATGATAACGTTGTGATCCCCTATATTACCAAGAATCTTGATCAACACTCAAAGACCGAACACATTGAAATGAAATATCATTTTATACGTTATTGTGTTGAAATAAAATTAATAAAAATCATAATGGTTAAAACTGATAAGTAAATCACAGATATTTTTACCTAAGTATTTGATCTCATCATATTTTGGTATTTGGTCGAATCCCTTGGCATAATTAACTCTGAGTAATTTGTTATCAAAATTTTCAATAAATAGATTCTAATATTGAAATCCCTAAAAATATTTTTGTTTAATGTTAAGTTGAAGATATACTAAAGAGGTTTTATGCTTTTGAACAAGTTGTTTTCTTAAATGGTTTTCTAATCCAAAACCTTTCGACAAAAAGATTTATGTATCCGAAAAAATGTTGTGTTTAAATAAACAAAACAAAAGGTATGAATTTGATAATAGGAAAATATGAGCTAATCGTGTAAGATATTGATTCGTTACCGAGAAAGATAATGAATGAATGAAATGATGATGTAAGATAATAAAATGAAAATATTAACATGTATGTATTAATGTATGCTCACGTATGGCATTCCAAAGGTTTAAGTAATAAAAAGTATATTTTTAATATAAACTACTACTCACTTAGTGTCGCTAAGAATTCATAACAGTTGGTAGGTAATCATCGATGTTGGGGAGATGCAGGCATGAATAATGAAGCTACTAGGATTTTAAGTCTGGCATCCAAAGTTGTGAAATGACAATCATATGAATACCGTTTTGATGTTTAAATGAAATGAATGAAATGTTTTAAGAGAAGAAATTTCAATGATATGATTTTCGTTGCGAATGTTACGTTTCTAAATGGTTTATGCTACGAATGGCCAACTGTGAGTGTTTCTTTATTTGATGAGACTAAGAATGAGAAAAGAGAGGTCAATTCAAGGCAAGCTATAATTGCCAAATCAAAACCTACCGGTAGTTAACATTTAGTAGAGGAAAGACAAAGCTGATTTAACTAACACAAGATTGTTGAAAAGAAGAATCCAGAGCCTTTAAGAAAAAAATAAATGGTGGGTTGAATACTGAGAACTCAAGCAACCTCGTATTATGTGGAGACATGATGACGAAAGAAAGTTGTATGTTGTCAGATGGTACGGTACAGGGGTGGGCTTTAGCACTTCAAGACCCCAAATGACTTCTCATCATTGCCTAGATTTGACTTGCGGGCCATTGGAAAATTTTAAAATGAGTAAATTACAAATTGTGTCCTTTTTTAATATGTAAAATTACATGATATGTTTTTTAGCTTTAATAATTACATTCAATGTTTTTTTTTAAAAATATTTGCACACCTATTGTCCTTTATACTAACTTTTATCTAAATATACAGTGATCTCTCACATGAGATGTATTTTTGTTAGTTTCTTTCCATATCTAATATATTAAAAGAATAAAAAATTTAATAATTTTATATGAAAAATAAATTTAAAAGATATCGGACCGCTGGGTAAGTCGGCGAACCCGCGTCCTTCTTACACACAACGTCATTAATTCCAGCATCGCCCTCTTTTTGATACTCTAATACCGGTCATCTTTACCACCACCTACAACTTCTCACACACCACTGAAGCCCTTTGAAATCAAACAAACAATGATAGTAAGATTCAAATCACTAATTCGCTTTTTGTAATGTGTTGCTCTTTGAATTTCCAGCTTATATTGTTGTGTGATTAATGAGCAACTCACAGTTTATTTTCTAGCTTTTGCAGTTATATAAGCAAATCAAGAAACTACAAGTAATCTTCAAGGTTGTGTTCCTTATTGATTTTTTATCATATGTTGGTGTGAGTAGTTGATAAAGTATGTACATGTATTTTTATAGTGATTTCCATACTTTTTAATTGATTTATGACTTTGACTTCTTACTATGGTAAATGTTATTGGAGGTTGTTGTTGGTAAATTTCTGACGATTAGTCGAATAAACACACACTAAGAGAGACGAGTTTCACTGACTTACCCAATGGTCCGATATCTTTTAAAAATTTTCCATTAAAAATTTTTATTTTTTTATTTTTTATTATATTAAATGTGAAATGCAAATAAAAAAAATACCCATCATGTGAGGGGGCACATAACCGAGTTAACTGTATATCTGGATTAGAGTTAGTGTAAAGGATAATATTTGTGCAAATCTTTTAATAAAAGGACATTGTATGCAATTATTAAAACTAAAGGGCACACCATGCAATTTTATATATTAAAAAAAGGACACAATTTGTAATTTACTCTTTTAAAATTGAAGAATCCTAACAAGAATCCCAATGTTATTTTGTTTGAAGTATTCCTTAAAAGCCAATATGAGATAGACTTCAAGCGGTTGAAGCCTATGAACTCGAGGAGAATAGTGTATAAGATAAGGAAAGACCCCTTGTTCATCTTATCTATATACCTCTAGTTATCATCGGAAACATGTCGTTGCCAAGAATGTTTAGTGGGAGAGTGTTAGAGAATTTTGAGATGTCGTACTATGATTCAATAGTTTAGAGGATGTGATCATGTTGCAAGGTCAAGACGATATTTGGGTGTTTAAACCCATGTAGCTTTTGATGTTTTAGCCAGAGCATCTAGAAGTGCTATTTTAGAATCATATAAAAACGATAATCAAGAACCGACGCCAAAGCCTTTCAACGGGTAGTGACACTTAAGGCTACACCTGTGCTTAAGCTAGCTCTGGAGACAAAAAAGACAGACCAACCAAAACCTTGGGGGGGGGGGGGGGATTGTAGAGTTGTATATTGTGTATAAGCTTTTGCTTGTAATTTTGACCAAGTCTTTGTTTGTAATTGAAAGTATACTTTCGACTAACTTATAACAATTAAAAGTATACGTCCCATCCAAAGAATATTTTAATGTCACAAACTTTTGATAGGTCAATGTTCACTATATATGTAGGAGTTTATCTTAAAGGCTAATGCTAACTAAATATCTCTCAGCATGCATAGAAGTACAAGCAAGTTACCTTGGAAGGTTCAACCATGCTCAACAGATAATATTATCTAAGTGTCAAATCTTCCGAATCCAAAGACAGAAATCTTTCGAAGCCAAACTTGAAGTCTTCCGAAGCCTGAAGATAAAGTCTATCGAAGCTGAAGATAGATTTCTTCCAAAGACAAAAAGGACACAATTATTCTCTAACCTACTTCAAGAAAAGCAAATCTACTTTCCGTTGCCACTTTTAAGACTCACCAACTTATACAAGTTGGTGATTACCTTTTTGCTTTTGTCAACTGCTAAGTATGGTATCCATGTCTGTAACTTTCTACTTTTATAATATTTAGGATGTGAACTATGGCATGTCATAGTCACATGTCAAAAGGCAATATGCTTTTTGATTTTACATTGATCTTGTTATCTAGATTAGTGTCCAGCTGGCTTTCAAAGTATGGCTAGTTGTAGGATGAGTATAAAGTATCTCATGTACTCAATCTCCGGACTAAGCTTGGTAATACTTATAAACACTTGAGAGCAATATACATTATCCTTGAAAACGAATTTCTGTCTTCTTGTTTGCTGTGTTCTTGAGTGATCTTACTTGTTGTAATTTGTTTCTTTGTCATGTTTCTTATTTGATCTAGTAAGTGTTATTAGTCCTCATCTGTAAACTGTTGTTGATCCCCTTAACCGGTCCTGCAATATATAGCATAGTTGTTACCTTTCATTGTATGCGTGATCTCTTATTGTAACAACAATTTTTAGTGAATACAAGTGCATTTTGAAGTATTTCTTGTGCCTATTGAGTGGTGATTACGTGTTTATCTTCATCTTGTTTTTGCTCATGCATCAAAGAAAGTTTGAGAAATTACACCCCACTTACACACTAATTCAGCTTGTATGTTAATAAGTATTGATCTAGTATTTTTGTTTCATCCCTATTTTCGGGACCTTAGTACAAGATTAAGATTTTCCTACTCTTTGATCAGAGACAATGACTAAACAACATTTAACATACTTGTAGAATAAACTTTGTCCGTAGTAATTGTTTCAAAATCTTCTAAACATCGTTAATCATGGATAAACATATCATTTGTAATACAAACATTTCAAATTTGATCTTTAATTATTTTAACTTTTTTCAATCTCTTCCAGAGATACATTGACATTATTAAATTATGTTATAACACTTATAAACGTTATTGCTTTTCTTAGAACAAACATATGTACCAACTACCAATAACATCATATTTAGCTTCTTTTTCGAGACATTCAATGAGTTAATTATATCGCACTCCAAGAACGATTTTGTTCCATATATAGAACATTTAAACTTAGTATATACTAGTATAGTATCTCGTGTAATATACGCGTTGAATAAATAAAATATTAAATAATTTGTAATAAAATTTTAAAAATTATAAATAATATTTTTAAATAAGATATGATTGAGTTTTATATACATATATATATATATATAAGTATTTTAAGTAAAAAGCAAAAATAATATCATTTTAAAATATCGTTTTATAACTTAATTGTTTTTTAAAACATTCTGGTCTTTTTTTAATTTTATTTAAAATAAACTAATCATCTTATAAAACTTAGAAAAATGGTATTTTTAAAATACTTTGTATTTAAGAATTTTTTCGTGTCTTATACAATTTTAAAGTGTGTTTTTCATTAAAAATCTAGTTTTTTATTTTTATGATATCTATTTTTTTAATTTAAAAATGTTATACATAATATAATTACTATATATACTAATATCATTAATTAGGAGAGAGAGACGGAAAAATAAAATGAAAATAACTAATATGTTGACACGTGTTATGTAAAAACCTTCTTTTATTTATAGTTAATAGATTTCTTGAGTTTTTAATTTCATTACTAAAATCATTTACAATCTTTCATGATCTTCTTTTTTATCTGACCCATTATTTATCTCCATTGTATCGTTCTTGAGATATTATAGTTACCATGTCGATATAAACACAAATATGTCGTTAAAATGTTTAATTTATAACTTAAGACAAGAAAAATTAAATTGCTTTTTAAGCATTCAACTGTTTAAAAAACTCATCAAATTCTACCTACATTCAAGTCTTAAAAAACATGATACTCATTGTATTTGGATGTAAATCTGAATATATTAAGCAGCCTATTCGTAAAAACTTATTTTATCTTTTTCATAAATTAAAATCCTTTAGTATTAATATTTACTCATTTAGCAAGGTAAGATCGGTGTGAGGGCTTCCACCGACCTTACCACATGTTAAAACCTACACCCGGCAAAATGGGCGGGTTGGGTTGGCCAAGGTGTTGGGTCAGAACGGGTTCGGGTCAGGATGGACTCGGGTAAGGATGAGCCAATTTAAAAAACATGTTAAGATGGGTACGGATCAGGATAGGTATGGGTCAGGATGGGTGCGGGTCAGGATGGGTGCGGGTCAAGATGGGTTCATATTAAATTTGCCGATAGAAGTTATAAAATAAACCTCTTTTCTTTCCGTAGAAGTTACAAAATTGGTGTACCCGGGTATTGGTGTACCCGGGTACAAACCCGAGTCGGGTTCACTTGCTTGAAAACCTTACCCGCTATACCCGGGTAGGGTCGGATCGGGTCCGAAACGGATCCAATACCGGGTTTAGTTTTTTTTTTCTTCTTTTTTTTTCTTGTGTGTGTCCCCAATACCGGGTTCAAATCAGGTTCAACCGAGCCGGGTCCGAACCCGGGTTCGGGTCGGGTTCGCTAAAAAAACTCGAAATCTAAAACCGGTTCCAACCCTACGGGTTTAAACGGGTCCAACCCGGGTACATCTCCTATCGGGTATTACCTGTACCCGGGTCCGGGTTGGGTCCACCAGGTCGGGTTCGAACCCGGTTTTTATGCCCACCTCTACGTAGGAACCCAAGTTGACCCATTTGAAATTTGCTAATACCCATCTTGACCCATTGAAACCTTTTCTATATTTTTATGTTGTCCCATCTTGACCCCCTTACAAAAATATCTTAACCCAATTCAACCCATCATTCTATATAAAGTGTCCAAATCAACCCAAATTTACACCATTGGGTTAAAATTGCCGGGTATATTAAAACCTTACTGGTATGTACTAAATAAAAACTCAATTGCTACAGAAAAGTTTTTAGACTTTCAAATTTGCCACAAGGTCTTTCCTTGGTTTTCATTAGGGCTATTATTAATATTAATTCAAATCAATACCCAACCCACGTCTCACTAACCCATAACACCCTCCCATTTTGACCTCACAGCCTTCCGCCACCAGAAGCTCGCCGGAGCCACCACGATTCGCCACCAACACAGAAATACACCACCCACCACCACAGCAATAATATCCAATCACACCGGAACAAAGAAACTCGAACTGCCAACCACCAATCACTTGTTACATGTGATTCATCAAGTGAGTCATATATTCAGAATTTTTATGGATCCAACTTCCGAGTAACAACGGATAAGACTCCATGTCCAGCAGTTTTCCATTGCAAATTTGAGAGGCTTTTTCAACTAATTCATCACCTATTCGCTAGTACACGTTTAATATTGACAAATTTTTATAAGCTTATCACTATATCAAAAATTCGTTTATGATTGAATAGAGTGAAGCATTTCAAAGTATACATAGGTTTCAAAATATTCTAAACCCATGAACCACGATGGTTAGAGTATCCCCAAGTTTGATCCAATTTTATAACCCAAACTTATTATTAACCAAACACTCATGATAGGTAAGAAAGTCGATCCTTCATTACCGTACCCATAAACTAAACACTACCTAAATCACAAGCCCACTTGATGCCAACAAATCATGTTGACCATGGAGAGACGAGCGAGAAATCTCTTGTAGCTGTCCATCTTTTAGAAGAAAAACCCGTTCTGCCATTAGAACGGTTTCCAAACGATGCGCAATGACGATAACCTACATGAAATAAAAATAATGACTATTCAGGAATATCCATTTAAAATAGCCAACGCACCACTTGAGAGAGCCAAGTCATCCTTGGAGCAAATTAACTGACAGGTCATTAGGGGAGTGGGGTGTTTGGATCTGCATTTGAAGGTGATACTGAATCATTAGAATCTAAAGATAAACTTGATGATAGAAGATGGTTTTTCTGAAGTTGTCACAATCACTAGTGAGTTTCATATAGGAAAAACTTCATCCAACAGTAACCAAGTTGAAAGACCAAGTTTTTCAAGGGTCCCACTAAATCACTCAGTTTTTTCCCTCTAAAATCACTTGACATTCATTAGATGTTCAATCTTATATAAATTCTTTTAACCATTAAAAAAATTTAAATCGATAAATATAAGACTATTGATCACTACTGTAGAGTTTTGTTGCGGCTGATATGAAACTAATTATCCAAAACTAATCACTTGACACCTAAATAATCAAATAATCATAAACAGAAATGGTGACAATAATTAAATAACCAGTTTTAAAACAGAATCCCAACACCAACAAATTAGTACTTACAGTACGATCTTTCATTAATCGTTGCAGAGCTTGTCTAACTAACATCTCAGACCTTGTATCCAGGGCCGAAGTTGCTTCATCCAAAACTAGAATAGAAGGATTTTGATATAGAGCTCTTGCAATAGCCAATCTGCATGTATACATAAATATGAATTTGGTTCGTAAGATCAAAAGTTACTCATTTATGCTATAGTTAATTGGTAAATGTAAGCCATTTTTATAACCTGTCCGATATCATATTATTACAGGAAATAGAATTATTGCTTTAATAGTATAATTTTGTAATCATCTATAATACTTGTAATTATTTATAAATCGAAGGGTCAATCAAAGCCGGACTGTTTCTAGTAGGGGCTTTTTTAGTTTTAGACACCATTTGGATCTGCTTAGATGCGTTGTTTCTCCTAAAGAATCCCAAAATGCAAAACTGACCCAGTTTTCATTTGGGCCAAAATAGGCAAATAGCCCTTCTAAAACCGAGTCATATAAGAAAAATAAAAAAATAAAAATATATATATATTGGGCCTACTCTTAAGCCTGGTACCTTTGCCTTTGACCTCCACTTAAAAGCGAGCCTCTAGGTCCAATATTTGTTGCATATCCTTCAGAGAGTGTTTGAATGAATTCATTTGCATTTGCAATTTGTGCTGCAAGTTTGACTTTTTCCATATCAATTTTAGTCAAGAGATCTCTGTAACCAATATTTTCAGCAATTGTCCCTGAAAAAAGTGTCTGGTCATAATGCATTTGTTAGCAAAGCTAGACAATAGTAGACATATTTATATTAGATTTGCATTCACCTTAGTTATCCAGAAAAATAATATTACTATATTAATTATGTTATTATATACATATTGGGTCAATAACCCAAATTAAAAATCTCAAAAAAAGACACTCTATAACTAAGTATACATTCAACAACTTAACATTTTTATGTCCATTCATTTTTAAGAATATATTTCACATTTTCTACAGAAGGTCTTCCTAAATAACAGATTAACAGCTTAATAAAAAATGCATCCATCATTTATTTGGGAACTTACTGTGTCCTGAGTGACAAGCCCAACATGTGTCCTCAAATTTTCCAAAGAGAGACTCTGAATGTCATGGTTATCAATGATAATATGACCTGTTAACAAGAATATTTTAGAATTAGCTAAAATTAGAACAGAAGATAACTAGATTTCTGAGGGTACTAACTCAAGATGGCAAAATATGGGGGATCAGGTAACATGCCAAATGAGTTGAAGTCAAAACGGGTTAACAGCAAATTACACTATTTGTAAAATGATAGATTTTATTTGTTAGCAAATAACAATCAGATCAGTAGCAAAACCAAAGAAGAACAGATGAAGAAAATTCTGTCTGCTGCTTCTTCTTATTAATTGAAAATGAAATACTGAAATTCTGAATGAAAAATTACATAGAATACCTATTCTATATAAAGAACAGAACATAAAGAAACAACTGTAAAATACTAAAAATTAGACTCCTTCTAAAAAGAAAAACGCGGTATTCCATAAATAGGAGATCTTGCACTCCATAATTGATTTACCGAAATTAATTATTAATCACCCCCTTAATTTCGGTCTTCACTTCTTCAGGTCCTTTCACTTTATGATTGTTACTCCAATAAGCTCTCTCATTTCTCCAAATTTGATTCTTGGCAATGCTTTAGTAAGGATATCAGCCTTTTGTTGATCCCCACTAATATGTTCCACTTTAATTTGCCCCCTTTCGACACACTCTCTTATGAAATGATAACGAGTGTCAATATGTTTACTCCTCCCATGAAACACGGGATTTTTCATCAGTGCAATGGCTGATTTGTTATCAACTCTAATCACCACTTGCTCCTCTTTCCAACCTGTTAATTCTGCCAAAACACTCCTCAGCCATATTGCTTGACAAGCGGCTGAAGTAGCGGCCATAAACTCGGCCTCACACGATGATAAGGCCACTGTTCCTTGCTTCTGTGAATTCCATGCTATTGGCCCCTCATTATAGTAGAAGATCAGCCCCGTTGTGCCTCTTCCATCATCAACATCTATTGAATGACTGCTATCACTGAAACCCTGCAGTATTCTATTGTTGCTTCTTTGATAAACGATTCCCAGTTCTGTTGTTCCTCTCACGTAACGCAAAATTTGTTTTACTGCTTGCAAGTGGGCGCCTTTAGGCGTTTGCATGAAACGACTTGCATACCCGACACAATAGGACAAATCTGGTCGGGTGTGGGTCAAGTATCGCAGACAGCCAATCAGCTTCCTGTATTCAGTTGCATTAACAGGTTCTCCATCTTCATTTTTGGACAGCTTTAACCCTGGTTCCATGGGAAATTTGGTTGCATTACATTCCCATAATCCAGCCTCCTTGAGTATCTTCTTTGCATACCCACTTTGCCTTATCGCAATACTATTAACACCTTGAATTACCTCGATTCCTAAGTAGTAGGACAAGGAACCGAGATCACTCATCTCAAATGCAGCCTTCATTTGTAGTTTGAATGCTGTTACTTCACTTTGGTTGCTGCCAGTGACGATCAAATCGTCCACATACACCCCCACAATCAAGTGATCTTTATTCGAATTTCTTTTGTAGACAGCTTGCTCATGTTTACATCTCTGAAAACCCATCTGTTTTAGAACATTATCCAATCGAATATTCCAAGCTCTAGGCGCTTGCCGAAGACCATATAGTGCCTTTGTCAAGCGATAAACCATGTTTTCCCTGCCCTTTTGGATGAACCCTTCTGGCTGAGAAACATAAACTTCCTTTTTGAGTTCACCGTGAAGAAAAGCGCACTTCACGTCAAGATGGTGAACTTGCCAACCCTGTTGAGCTGCTAAAGCAAGAATCAGACGAACTGTCTCGAGTCTAGCCACCGGAGCAAAAGCTTCATCGAAATCAACTCCGGGTTGTTGCACGTAACCCTTTGCTACAAGTCGGGCCTTGTGCCTAGTGACATTGCCATTCGCATCCTTCTTCAATTTGTAAACCCATTTCAGTCCTATGGATTTTTGATTAGGAGGTAAGGTCGTGAGCTTCCAGGTGTTATTTTTCTCGATAGTTGCAATTTCACTTGACATAGCTTCTACCCAAGCTCTATGTCCGGCTGCTTCAGTGTAGTTTAAAGGCTCACCCTCCAACAATAGAAGATTAACATCTTCAATGTTCAACCGTGAGGCCCTCGCATAAACATCCCCCACAGCCCGAATTCCCCGTGGTGGAGTATCATCATACGCATCTGGATCAAGAGGAAGTGGACTGCCAGATCCACTGCTTTCTGGTTGAATAGGCCCACGATTCTGAACAAAATGTGGGCTGCTCCGATCACCAGAGTTCGTTGGGCTTTCACTCTCAACAGAGTCTTCAACTGGTCCAGATAAATCTCCAGCAAGTGGGCTATTTGGCCCAATTGCATCTGCCATAAGTGGGCTGTTAAGCCCAGTACCTGCTTCGAGGGAGCTGCCTGTGGGAACTGAGCTGCTGCTCGTGACAGGGCTAGAAATATGAACTTCATCTACATTTTCAGCTTGTTCAGCTGATCCAACCATTGTTTGGTTCGAGTTCGGTTGAACTAGAAATTCAGTCCATTCAGGACCCTTTGTATCATGCTGTTCTAGATAAGAGTTCCAATCCCATTTTTTCTCTTCTTCGAATCTTACATCTCGGCTCACTACAATCCTCCTCCTTTCAGGATAATATAACCTGTACGCCTTTGTATTTGGTTGGGTTCCTAGATGAATCATCTTGGAACTTCTGTCATCCAGTTTGGTTAGCCCACTGATTGGAACCTTTACATGTCCCACGCAGCCAAACACCCTTAGGTGTTCCAGATTCGGTCGCCTTCCTTTCAAGAATTCATACGGTGTCTTGTCTTTTAATGCCTGTGTGGGTGATCGATTTAACAAGTAGACAGCATGTCTAATTCCTTCTCCCCAAAAATTTTGTGGGAGTTCCATGGCCTTGAGTAAACACCGAGTCGTGCCAAGAATGGTTCTGTTTCTCCTTTCCACAACCCCGTTTTGTTGGGGAGTGTAAGGAGCAGTGAACTGATGTGTAATTCCTGCTTCATTACAAAAATTAGTAAAATTCCGAGATGAGAATTCCCCTCCGTTGTCTGTTCTTATGTTCTTCACCTTCAAACCTAGGTTCATCTCGATCAAACTTTTAAATTTTTTAAAACAGTCCAGAACTTCATCCTTTGTTTTAATCAAATATTCCCACATGAATCGACTAAAATCATCGACAATAAGAAACATATACCTGTTTCCTCCTTGTGTGGTAGGCGTGATTGGTCCACACACGTCTGCATAAATCAACTCCAACGGTTGAGAGGCTCGATAACTTGATTGAACAGGGAATGGAATGCGTGACTGTTTACCAGCCAAACAGCAGTCACAAATCTTACTGGTGTGTGTAATTCTTGGAACTCCTTGTACCATATTTTTTGCTGCTAATTGTTTGATGGAATCAAAGTTCAAATGACCAAGGCGTGCGTGCCATAGCCAAGCTTGGTCATCAATATTAGCAAGTAAACAAACCGGTGAAGCAATCTTTAATTCAATTTTATAAAGTCGGTTTAGAGATCTTGGTACCTTCATTAGGAGGGTTCCACTTCTTTCATACAACCACAGAAAATTGTCTTTCATCAATACCTTGCATCCAGCTTCAGTAGTTTGGCCAAGACTAATTATGTTGCTTCGTAAGGATGGAATAAGGTAGACATCCGATAGCACCCGCTGTTCTCCATTTCTACACTCCAGTACAATTGAGCCTCGGCCCTTTATCTCCACACATGACCCATCACCGAAACGAACTTGACCAGCCACATTGCTGTCCAAGTTGGAGAAAAATTCTTCATTCCGTGTCATGTGGTTGCTAGCACCATTGTCTAGGAACCACATGTGCTTGTTTTGAACCAAAGTGTACTTACTCGGTATCACGCTTTCTTCATTTAAGAAAACTGCTTCAACTCGAACAGTCATTAGCAGTGCCGGCTCGTCATCTTGGGCTTGTGTTAGATTGACTTCCTCATCCCTTCTTCTCGTAGGACATTCAGATGCAAAGTGTCCCATGTTATCACATTTGAAACACTTTATTTTTGACCGATCCTTTCCTGATTGGTTCCTTTGCTGTGACATGTTTTGAGTTTGACCAAGACCTCGGCCTCGACCTCCCGATCGACCTCGTCCCCTTCCTTGGCCTCGATTGTCAACGTCGCCTGTCCCTCGGCCACGCCCACTGCTTTTCTGCTCCTGTTTCTTTTTCGCCTGCCAGTCACTATAAGACAACAGAAGCTGGTCATTCTTGGGTGCTTGAGACTTTACACAAGGTTTGATCCTTTCTTCATATGCACGTAACCTGCCAATAGCATCTTGAAATAACATAGTATTCAAATCAGCGAATTGTTCAATAGAGGCCACTATTGGTAAAAATCGATCAGGAACTGAACCAAGAAACTTCCTGACTAGTTTCTTGTCTTCGTAAACAGCCCCAAGACTGTTTGCTTTCGAGACAATTGCACTTATACGTCCAGCAAAATCCTCAATGGTTTCTGCTTCCTCTCTGATCAGTTGCACGGTCCTTCGGCTCTTGATCACACCCTTTGGATCAAGTTTGAGCACTAGTCGTCCCTTTGAAACCAGGCTCTGATACCAATTGTTAGCAAATAACAATCAGATCAGTAGCAAAACCAAAGAAGAACAGATGAAGAAAATTCTGTCTGCTGCTTCTTCTTATTAATTGAAAATGAAATACTGAAATTCTGAATGAAAAATTACATAGAATACCTATTCTATATAAAGAACAGAACATAAAGAAACAACTGTAAAATACTAAAAATTAGACTCCTCCTAAAAAGAAAAACGCGGTATTCCATAAATAGGAGATCTTGCACTCCATAATTGATTTACCGAAATTAATTATTATTATTGGCTTATAATTGATTTAGAAGACTTTATGCATCAAAAATACATTTGGACAATTTTAACCTTACCTGCTTAACCAGTTGGTGATAAAAGATAACCTGAATTAACCCATTCGTAATTGTATTGTTTCAGAAAAAAAAAAAATTGGATTAAAATGTTTTAGGAGGTTCTAAGCATTACAAGTAAACTTTGGGCACATTTTGAACCTAGTGCAAGCATAACCAAATCAACCAAAATTAAGTGAATGGGTCAAATTGTGGCATTTGATCACTAATTTTGACTTCCTCTGGCTAGTAGTTTTGAGCATGCAGTTGGCTTACCAGATACAGGATCATATAGGCGAAGAAGCAACTTTACAATGGTTGTTTTTCCTCCACCTGAGGGCCCCACAAGAGCAACTGTCTCTCCAGCTTTTATATAAAGATCCAATTTGTTTAAAACAAGAGGTGCACTATCACAATATCCAAATGATACTTTACAGAATTTTACTTCTCCGGCAACAGACTCTACATGAACTTCATTTATTTCCTCAATTATCTATGCACATGTCATACACATTAATTAAAAAATAAGTCTAAACATCCTATCACTTAACAGCGGACAAACTGTACAAAATCAAAAAGAACTTTACACTTTCCACTGATTTAGCAACCAAATTTAAATTAGGCTACAGATTGAAACAACCACCATACATAGTAAATCCCACCCAATGCAAAGCTATTGGCTGGCTCAAAATTGAAACTAATTTACAATTATTACCAATTTTAGAAACCAACCTCAGTAAAAATGATTTAAAATTGGTAATGTGGCAATGGTTGATTTCCATCACACGCCACTTATGCAAAAAAAAAAAAAAAAAAAGAAAACTTATGTGAAAAGGAAATTTAAACATTTATTTATTTAAAAAAATGATATTTATAACACACACACTCTAAATTCTAAAATGTCAAATGTCACATTCAATGCCACGTGGCGCATACATACACATAAACTAAAACGACAAAACACATGTCATGTTGACAATTCTTTTTTAAAACAGCACAAGTAAAGACTCCCACCATCATTTTGTACCCAAAATTTGGTAATAAAATGCAACTTGATTGCTAAAATTAGTTATAAAATGCAAGTTTGTTCTAATTTGCTCCTCATTTAAAGTTGATTGCTATAATCATAAGAAACAAAAAAAGCACACTTAAAGTTTATCTTGCCCGCAGCTTTCCCCTTTAACTAATTTAAGCACATAAAGTTTAATATTTACCTTGGGTTTAAAACTTGATAGTTGAAACAAGCGTTCAATAGCAGGCTCTCCTTGTTTTAGCTCGTTATATGCTTTTCCCACATCCTGGTTGTTAATAATTCAGGCTGACAACATTTAATTGTAAAATCCTCATAGGCTGAATCATAATGAAAAAAATTAAATATAGCAAATGAAAAATGAGTTTCCCAAAGCACAAATTATGTAAAACTTTATAACAAATATTGATGCAGGAGCATCTATAAGTTTGAATTTGAATATGTATTCAAATTAATTATCTTTTTAGTTTATTTAGTTTATCTTTTCTATATTTATTATTATCTTTAGTTTGTTAGTATTTTAGTATAAATAGAGGATTAGGTTAACATTTGTTATTAGTTTTTGATTAAGTTTTAAATATAAGAACATTGTTCTTGGAACCTTTTGGTTCGTTTATCGTCTTTGATTAACTATTTGATCTTGAGCCATTTGATCGCTTCCGAATCTGCATCATTTGGTATCAGAGCTTTGGTTTTCAAATGGCTCTACGTGAAGGCGATTGTGTTTCTTGTTCGAAGAGTCGCCGACCGAGGCATCGACAAGAACAGTGGTGGTTCACGTGCTCATGATCGAGGTCAGCTTTCAACTTGCAGATTCGCCAACAGAGGCATCGATAAGGTTGGTTCCGATCCATGGGATCATAAGATCGAAAGACTCAAAAAACGGGTCCATGATCTTGAAGCACAGTTACCTAAGGAAACTAATCCAAAAGGTTGCGTCTGGGACAGAGACTTTGGAGAAGAGGAGCATCCTTACGGTATGTGCAATCGTATCTATGATTTCCCTCCCGTGTATAATGAATACAGGGACAATGAATGGTATTTGTGGGCAACTGGTGCTTTGATTGAAAGACTTGAACATGAGTCATCTATAATGTTTCCAGGTACGTTTGATTCGTTTCATAAAAATAATCAACTATTAGATCGTTGCGGTTCGGACGAAATAACGGATTTAAACAACAAATCGATGAACCGGGAGTTGCCGGAGTATGTTCAATTTTCGTTTGGAAATTATGATAAATTTTTGGAGGGCTCTTCATTTTTTGATAATGGTACTACGGTGATTAACAATGATTGTGTTGAAGAAGATAACCAAAATCAAATGCCAACAATCACGAGAATTACATTTAAGGATACAAATAATTTAAATTTTCAAATTGCAAAGAACAAGGAAGGTTTGAATGGTTGTTTAATAAGTTTGGAAGACCATATCAGTAAAAATATTCAAACCGAAGATGATAAGGATGGTGAATTTGTTTCTAAAATAAATAATTTGAGTAGAGATAATGGTGGAGTTAATAAAGGTAAAAGTAAAATTAATTCACAACCTACATGTGTGGATAAGGATGGTTCACAAACAAAATCTTTTGAGGACGTGCAATGTCATGCGATTGATTTAAACGGGCAATTTTTAAAGAAAAATGAGCTAATTTTAAACGGAGATATATCTAGTGATGCAACATCAAATATTGAACATCATTTAGCTAGTGGGAGAATAAGCGATGATAAAGAAGGTGGTGTCGAAATAAGGTATGCAAGTGCATTATTCCACATGGTCTTGATCGCAACACACAAGAAAAAAGGTCAAGACGTTCCATTTGACTCGGGAGGCTTTTGCAAGACTCGAGGTCGAGTCTTCTTCAAGAGGGAGAGGATGATGCAGGAGCATCTATAAGTTTGAATTTGAATATGTATTCAAATTAATTATCTTTTTACTTTATTTAGTTTATCTTTTTAGTTTATTTAGTTTATCTTTTCTATATTTATTATTATCTTTAGTTTGTTAGTATTTTAGTATAAATAGAGGATTAGGTTAACATTTGTTATTAGTTTTTGATTAAGTTTTGAATATAAGAACATTGTTCTTGGAACCTTTTGGTTGGTTTATCGTCTTTGATTAACTATTTGTTCTTGAGCCATTTGATCGCTTCCGAATCTACATCAAATATTTTGCTGCCCCATTTTATAATGCACTGCCACTGAAAATCAAAACACATAGCTCCCTCCAATGGAAAATTTTCCATTTTTGGTTGTGCCATAAAAGACAGTAATTCCTTTTTTAGCAAATTTTTTATTCTTAGTAATAATTACTTGAAACTAGTAACTAGTAACTCCAATATTAGAACAACTTCTCTTTATCTTATCCTTATTAAGGGCATTTTAGACATTTCATAAATACTTCATGCAGGACCACATGTAGGCTTCTCTAAGTCAATCTACTTGAATATCAGTGCCGATTATGACGCCTAGGACCGACTACCGATTTTTTGTACTGATTAGCTGAAATCAACAAGGTAATGGGCCGACTACCAATTAATCCACGATTAATCGGCCGCCTAGGCCGATTTTTACAACACTGAACTAAACCCAAAAGATAACTACAAAACAATTATTAACCAAATAAAAATCTAACCTAACAAAAATCGCAATCCCGTAAGCGAATTCAACTACTTGATAAACAGACTTAGCCCTCCAATTTTGAGTTATTGACAAGATTAGCCCAACATAGATATGTGTTGGTGTAGTAAAGGCGAGTTATAGACATGCCATGAAAAAAAGGCTAGATGATAGGATTTTAGTTACCTTCCTTATGTCTATATGAGTTGTTTTCTTAGTTTTCCTTAGTTCATAAGTACTCTCCTAGTTCTAGAATAATTAGATTTCTTTCAATATAAATAGGTGTTTCTTGTGTTGTTTCACATTAATTATTGAGAGAAAAAATTTTAACTTCTTTGTTCATAAGGTCAAGGTTGTTTTTCATCTTTAAGGCTTATGCTAGCTTTTCAATGCTGAGATAGCGTCCAAATTGATCTACGAAAAGGAAAGATTTCCACGAAAAAAGAAAGTATAAACACATGCCTCATGTTGATGGATTTTTCAAATGTATTGGGGAGATAGTATATAAATTTAATCTCGAAAGAGATCAAACATCGGTGACCTTTCAAATGTATTGGGGAGATAGTATATAAAAAGAAAGATGCTTTTGAAGTGGGCCAAGAATGGTGCACGAGCACGTATTAACTTTGTCTCTAAGTTAGTAAGCCATTTTACTTCAATACTAATGACAGGTTTCAAAGTTCAATAAACAATTTAAAATTCGGCCACATGTGTGTCCTTTCAATTTTCAGGCCATAAATGATGGAAACTTATCTAAAAAGTACGAAACTTGGAAAACTAAAAATATGTTAAAAGAGCATACATATCAAATTTGGTACGATTTGGATAAGACAACTTATGAACTACATTGACTTAAAATATCTGCGTTATAGGATTTTAGTTGGTTTCCTTGTTTGATTTGTTTTTTACAATTTTAAATTACTTCTCTAGTTTTAAAATTATTCTTAGTTGTGGAAAGCATTTGAGGCTTGCCTACGCACAAGAAGACCTCTAGCGCCTAGCAATGTGTTTCTTTCAGCCGCAAGTGAGGCATGTGCGAGAGGCGAATGTAGCCAAACACTTCGATGAGGAGCATGGGCAAATTGAACGCTTGTGCGTCAATTCGGAGCTTACATAATCATAAATTGGAAAATGGTGAAAATGATGGAGATGGGGCGGAACCCGAGGTATTAGATGGAGAAAGTATTGACATGAAAAGTGAGGAGAGGAATGATGGAGATAGAGATGAGATGCAAGTGATAGTTGAGTTTTTAGGTTAAACACTTGATAACATGTACATTATATTTTTTTACTTAGACTTCTTATAGTTTTTCTTTTCACTAAACTACATTTTTCATCCTCAAACGCTGTATTTTTCATCAAAGTTACCCTAGACTTTTAAGTGCATTTGTTTACTTGTTTCCTTTCCTAGTTTCTTGAGTTTATTTATTGTATGTAGAGCTTCGTTAGTTATACCTCGAGTGTATGACATTGAGATTTTGTGCTTCTCACATGTGGCATAGCTTTTTAGGTTACACTGTAAATCTTAAGTACCTTTTTGTTACCTGTGTTTTGGTGAGCGAGGAATAACATTATTTTAAAAATTATGTAGAGTTAATTCATAAATATTATATGAATTAGCGCCTCACGCCTTCACCTCTGCGTGCCTCGCACTTTTTAAAACAGTAGGTAGGTATTTTATGTATTGTTACAAATTACTTTTTGTAGAAACTAAATTTCAGTTTCTTTGTTCATAAATTATGAGTAGTTGTTCCTCTTGTAGTCTTGTGCTCATCTTCACTCTTTGGCAACGCTGATCTTTATCAACAAATATGGCATATATCTTGTCTTTATCAACTATTGAGGTGTTCTCTTGGTTTTTCTAATCAATATTTGTGCTTCTATACCAAGACCTGAACACAATCCGTTATCTTAATAAATGCAATTCACTCTGATTACGCATCAATACTCAATCTTTTTGTTGCATATCTTCAGTGTGAGAATTTAAATACATAATAACGAAAGTAAATTATGAAAATAAGAAGTTAGGGAGTAGGGACTGACCTGAATTGGTTCAATCAAGAGAACCAATGAAGTTATGAATGAAATTACACTTGAAAAATCACTTGCAGCCACTGATGAGCCGATAAATATCGCAAGTAGGACAGCGAATAAAGTTAGCTGCACTATTTGTGGAACCAATGTCTTCATTCGTTTTTTATTTAAACGTTTATATAAGTCATCATGTGCAAGTCTCTTGAATCTCACACACTCGCTGTATTCTGCATTGTTTGCCTTCACAAATAGGATAGCTGGCAGGACCTTAATCACAACAACATGTGCCGTCAGCCCGTCAATAACAAAAAAATAGGTTTGCTAAATATTTGAGAATCTCTAATGATGCAAAATTTAATTATTTACTCTCTTGAAAATCAAACTAAAAGTAATCAAAATTGCTGTCCTAATCCCTATTTCTGCAGTCCTAGCTAAGAATCCTAACCTTGTAAATTACTAATACTAATTTTAATCTACACAAAAAAATTGCCTTTGACAATAATTTGGGGTCTAACAAAAAAAATACTAGGTTTTTTTTTTTTGTATGAACGGCTATAAAAATACTAGGTGGTGAGTTCATGAAGCATACCTCATTCAGATAAGCCGAAACAGCAGCAATACTTAAATTTGCTTTATTTGATATTTCACGAAGCTCTTCACCAAAATGTGCACTTACCAATGCCATCAAAGAAATCACCTACAAATATTAAACATACCACCAAGGAGCTTAAAAGAAAAACATAGACAGCAATAAAATGAAAGGGCAACCCACTGCACCAAGTTTCCTTGGATTAGAGGCTGCAATTTCAGCCCATAAAGTCAATTTGGGCGATATTTTAACTCTACATGTCAAATGGGCAAATTAAAAAAATCAATTTAACAGGAAATACGTTGAACACGTCAAAAGGTCAAAACTGGTAAAGTGTATTTTAATGCATAAAATCTCCTGTATGATTTTATTTATAAAAGAATAAACAATTAAATAATATAATATCTTAATCATACTTGACACACTGTAACTATTTATAACAAAACTTTGTAATAACAAGCGAATAGAAATTTCTGCTTACCAAGGCAGAAACCAATGAGAGCACAGGGCTGATAACTACCATCTGTGTCGCCATTGCTAGTAGCTGCAGTGAACTCGGTACAACTGTCTACAGATACAAGAACAAGTCAAATATATAAAGAGTGGTATATGTGTAATTGTGTGACATTCAGAGTCTCTATTCACACGATATTATTCAAAACAAAGTAATAGACATAATAAGTATGCATTCATATATGCAATAATAACAAAGAAATAGAGAACAGCAAAGAATAATAACATATCATGGGAACATTTGTTGTCATCTTGCAAAGAATGTTCGCATGAATGAACTCAACTAAACCAAATATCAGCAAGTAATATAAAAAATTACAGATAGAGTACCAACATTCAAAAGAGCGTAAATGGTATCAGCTACATCAGAAGCCTCAGCGGTAATCCTGTAAGCAACATCACCAACTGACTTCCCAAAACCACCCTCAAAAAACCCTAAATCTCTCGGCAAAACCCTCTCAAACACACAAACCCTGATCTTATAGACCGATCGAAGCGAAGCTTCCCAAAGCAAAGACTGCTGGAAGTAATTTGAAACCAATCGAACCAAAAACAAAACCCCAATCACCATGCACTCCTGCCTCAACCTTTCGACATTCGCTACCGCAGATAATCTCCCTACTCTCGGTACGATTCTCGATAACGAATAAACGGAAACAGCGCTGCAAATCCAGCCAGTGATGATCGTTTTCCATTCCGATTGGACGTAGGGTTTGACTGAATCGACTGAAGCGGAGAGCTTGAGTGAGCAAGATGTGGAATTGAATTTGAAGGGTTTAAGATGATTAAGCTTCGTAAGGCAGTGTGGATCGCCGGTGGTGATCAAATTTAATCGATTCGAATATCTGGATTTGAACTTGAGGAATGAAGACGACGATGAAGAAGACGGTGGTATCAAGAGGATCATGGTGTAGCCGGATTTGATGAAGAAAATGAAGAAGTGTAACGATTATTGTCGAATGAAATTGCAAAACTCTGTAATCGCCAAAGGGAAAGCAGCGCCTACGATTCCGGCAATACATCGACGATGGGAAGAATCGAACTTCCTAAAGAACTCAACGAATTCCAGATCAATCAGATACCAATTCAATTGTGGCTACGAAATAAGGAACAAATCCAATTTCTATTTAGTCTCTGTTTACCTAGTAAAAGACAATGAACTACAATTCTTTAATTTACATCAAATGAAATGAATTTCGGTTTTTAAACAAAACAGGAATGTAAACTATCAATGCTAAGTGATAAAACAGTAATTATTAGGTTTGTGTCCTGTAATTACGATGCAACTAGTATTTTTACCCGGGAGTGTTGATGCCGGAATAGTACAAATATGCCACATTTAAATTGGTCTTTTGTGAAGATATATTTGCGTGGCTCGTTAGAGGTATCACTAAAGTTGTAATTGAAGCGACCAATCGGATACTCGTGTTTATCAAGATACATTGGACGTCAAGTTAATAAATAAATTGACTAAAGTGTAATATATTTGGAATTATGATGAATTTGGTTGTTTTTCTAGTTTCTTGATTATATATTCAATTGATGAATAGATTGTAAAATTTTAAGATTTCGAGAAATCATAAAAAGCTATAAAGGTTTACTACATCTCAACACAATACATACAACCATGGTACAATAGCATATGTAATTAGATCTCACTGAAAGTTGTAGTACATGTCAATAAAATACATTTTAAGAATTTAATAATAGTATGACGACCATGATTTCTTGTTTCATATTTGTCTGAACTTCTTTAGAGTTGTATCACTTGGACCTTCTATTAGCAGTGGATTCACTTGCAGGATCTGAACTTGAAGCTGAAATAAAATTATATTACTAAGTTATATTGAAGTGTTAGCCTGTCTAAAAAAAGACGAGTTTAATGATTGAAATGAACAGAGTTTGTAATATAATTTAAAACGTAAAAATACTGTGATTTAGTCTTGTACCTTTTGATTGGTTTTGTTTACTTTTTGTTTGTTTCGTTAAATGTGTTGATGGTTGTGATGCAATGCTCTTGTGATCTTTTGATAAACAAGTAAGGTTGTGTATATTATAAACCCTATTGACAACTATGGTTCTATCTAGTTTCAATGTGATATGCATTTTTCTTTGGATGCCTTTCATTGAAAGTATTGTAGTTGGCAAGATTTTTGGGTTTGATAAAGATAATTTTTAGGTTTAGTAGGGTACTATCTACGTTTTATTAAAAAAAATTCAAGATTTCTTAGCGTTTAACGACATTGAATTAGAGAAATGTTAAATTCAATTAGGAAACCAAGTAGCAAGAAGTTTTGAAGATCCTTAAACAGAAGTTGTATAGTGAATCGATTCTATCTCTACCAAAAGGAATGGAAGATTTCATGGCTTATTACGATGCATCAAAACAAGAACTAGGGTGTGTTTTGATGCAGAGAAACAAAGTAATTGCTTACATATCATGCTAGCTTAAAATTCATGAGAAGGGATACGCAACCCATGATCTTGAACAAGGTGTTGTTGTATTTGTACTAAAAATTTGAAGACGTTATTTATATGGAACAAAGTGTATCATTTTCACCGATCACAAGAGTCTGCAACACATTTTTGACAAAAAGATGCTTAATATGAGACAAAAGAGATGTGTGGAATTGTTAAATGACTACGATTGCAAAGTTTGGTACCATCCTGGTAAAGCAAACATTGTTACTAATGCCTTGAGTAGAAAGGAACGAGACAAACTATAAGGCCCCATTCCAAGAAAGCCTCACAATTGGTCACTCATAGCATAATATAGTTTCATAATAAAACATTGTAGCGAAAATGCTTAAAACATTCATCTCATTACATATTTCTGTTTTAATAATAAACAATTGTTCTCTAAACTTAACAAACATTTGTTCTAAAACAAGATAATTAATTGTCCATCTTAAAGTTAAAACATCATTTATGTGGGGATGGATGCCAATCTCTAAATGCCAAGAAGATCCACCTTTTGTGCCATCCTTAGCTCTCGTCACATCCTGCCAACTAAAATGCATATAAAGTCAGCATCACTGAGTGAGTTCTAGTTTTGTATATAATATAAAAATATATACTTTTTAACTTCTTTTTAATGAACATACATTCATCATTCATAACAAACATATTGACTTCCATAACACCCTTTATCGTGTTCATTATCTTTCTTTCTTTTTTTATGTTTCCTCTTTCATAAACTGGGTTTGCACAAAACAAGAGTCCAAGTATACGGTTGGCGACAAATGCCACATACCCCTGCCAGTAAACATATGAAATGATAAATAACACGTGACAATTGACCCACACTATAAGACACACAACGTGCTCATGAATAAGGGTCCATTCCATTCATCTAACTCACATAAGTGAAGTCCATTTATGTTTGCAAGGCTTTTCATTCATCATTAGGGTTTGGGTAACATTCATTATATTTCACTCTCATTCCTTTATCATTTTAACATTCCACTTTATCATAAGTAATACTGTATAGGATAACCTTTATAAAGTCACATAAAATAGAACATTCGATAACACCTTTATATAAATCATATAACAAGAACAAATATTAAGGAAAAATACTCATCTAGAAGCTCGGACAACACTTAGTCAAAGCCATAATGAAATATTCGGTCACCTAATGAGGGTAACAGTACCTAGGCTAATACGGATGACTTACTTAATGCGAGCAGCAGTAATCTAATGCGGGTAGTATACCTAACGTGGGGAAGCAACAAATGCGGATAACCACACTTGGCCTATGTAGCTGCTTAGGACAAATGCAGATGAAAGGACCAATGCGGGTAAAGCAACAAATACGGATGACTACATTTTGGCATGCGGGTGAGGCAAACTAATAAAGATTAAATGCGAGATACTTAATAAATCAATGAGGGTGAGGGAATTAAATGCAAATAGTTTTACTTAGCCGATGCGGGTGACTAAGGGTTTAGTGTGTAACATGTGCCACATTTTAATAATGTAAACCCTAACCTATTTTGGTATTTCATACAAAGGAAAATTCATTATTAAAATTATTTTATCAACTTTGATGATTCAAATGAAATCTTGTAAATTATATCATTTAATTTTCATTTATCAAACCATTTAATCAATATATAATAAATTTAGAACTTATAAATTAAATTTTTAAAAAAGTTATAAAGTTTTATTTGATATTTATGAGTTTTAATTATTTAATTAAAATAATAAATTTAATCAATAGTTTTTTAGAAGTTATAAAGTAAACAATTAAATTGATATATTTTAAGTTTTAAAAAGTCCAGAGTTTAAAGTGTCATTTTTAAAACTTTAATTAATGATTTTAAGCATGAAATGATAACTTTCAAACAATAGGGACCAATGTGTAACCTTTTTAAAACCCAAACCCCCTTCTATCGTCCTTGTTCCTGTCAAGCTCCGGCGACCACAAAACATTTCAAATGTTCGGTTAAACCCGAATAAATCATTTCAAAATCGTTCCTTGATATTTTTGAACCAATCACTTAGTAAAATTTGGATTAATCACCCATTAAACATTGTACAATTGAAACAATACACTTCGATCAGTCTAGATCCCAAACCCACTAGAAACAGAATTAATTGATTCAAACAAACACATTTGTAATCATTGAGAACAAGAAAATCAAATCAATTGTAACTCATAACCGTGCAATCTTCATTAATTTGAAATTGAAATACCCAAGACCAATCTTTAACTCGTTGATCTTGAAACAGGCAAAATGAGAGCTATATAGCTGGGGGCTAATACTCAAATCAACCCCTTTAAACTTTCTAAAACCCCAATTTCACTAAAAACACACACCCACTGTAAGGCCCCGTTCCCGGGACACTCACAGTTGGACATTCATCGCACATGTTAATTAAAATATTTTACATTTCATAAATCATTGCAGCGAAATAATTTAACAAACCATTTCATATATTAATAATTGCTTTTGCCAAATAATACAACATTGTTACATTACAAAACATCGTTTGGTTGCATTACAACACAAAAACATCATTGTTACACAAAATGGATGCCAGTCGAAACTTGCCAAGTAGCTTCACCCATTGCCATCCTCAGCAACCATTACCTTCCAACTGAAAATTACCTGCCAACTGAAAATACATAAAAGTCAGCATTGCTGAGTGAGTTCTAGTTTTATAAAAATATTCATATTACCTTCCATTTGTTAAAACATTTTCATACTTTCCCGCGTGACCACACATCATACATACATCAAGGTAATATTTATTATCTTCCGTCATCGTTCTTTTCGATCATATCGCACGTTTCGTACATTTCGCACGTTACATTATCTTTCACTTCTATCTAGATCCTGTCATATGCTAAACCCCCCTCTTGGGCACGAAGCCAACTAATCTAGGGTTTAGCGACAAGGACCCCATTTCGCACGTATGGAACAGTCACCAAGACTGATTCCCCTGTGTGTGAACCCTCATGGGGCAGCCAAGATAGCACGCTGTATGACACACAGTTGAGCTAACAACTCTCAATGAGTTGTGAACCTCCTTACATTTTGCTTGCAAGACTTTCATTCGTTCATTCATTATGTTCCACTTTCATTATCTTAGATCTTTCGCTTCGTTAAGATAATACTTTACGTTCATTATCATAATCACACCACGTAAAGTCACGTAATAATACGTAATAAGAAACATAAAGAAAGCAAGCCATAAACATGCATAAAATCATCATACATCACCCCCAGAAACACCCCAAGTCATAACCTAAAAATCTCTTTTTCCCAAAATTCAGAAAACTTTCTAAGGCATTGGGCGCATGAGCACTATGCAGGCGCACGAACACTATGCGGGCGCATGAATACTTAGGCGCATGGGCGACACAGGCGCATGGGCACTATTGGGGCACACGAGCCTTACTTAGGCGCATGGGCAGGGTTTCTGGGTGCATGGGTACTATGCCGGCGCATGAGCCTGTCTTAGGCGCATGGGAACTTAGGCGTTTGGCAGTTGGGCGTATGGGCACACTTAGGCGCCTGGGCATAATTCTAGGCGCATGGGCACTATTTGTGCGCATGAACCTTGGGCGTTTGAGTACTGTTTGGGCGCATGATCTTAGGAGCATGAGCACTTAGGCACATGGCCAACTGGTTTCTAGCTAACCTTATTTTCAGGCCCAAAATCATCAATCTAACATGTTCTAGCCTAATTTTTAGCATACTAAGCATCAAACAAGCATACAACATGCACATAATCATAAATCATCTCGAACATACACCCACCCACAACAGGGCACACACATACACATACGGGTACACACCCAACTTTAATAAAAACGTTAAAAACATGCATTTCCAGCCCCAAAACAGTTTAAAACATTTAAAAATAGGGATCTAGAACTCATCTCTTGCAACTTCCGAGTAAGACTTCCTTCAAACCTGAATGCTCTATGAGTTCAAACACCTAAAAACATCAAAAACACACAACCGAGCACACACAAACACATAAGCACATACCCAATGGCTGAAAATCAGCCAAGAACACCCTAATAATCAGAAAACTAACCTGAATTCAGCTTCTTCTTCTTCTTCTCTCTAAAACCCGAGAGAATTCTTTGCTTTCTCTCTCTAGAAAATCGACAGAAAGATGGTACAAGAGATGATGTGGGCGGCCATACCACCTTTTGAACAAAGTAATATAAAACTTTGTCCCTTGTACAACTTTAACCTCTCAACTTGGGTTATTTTGTTTTTTTTTCTTTTCTTCACTTTTCTCTTCTTTTAAAATTTCCGAGTGTTACACCCACATAGTTTATATTTCACTAAAAACACACACCCCAATTTCTAAAACACACTTTCTGATTGAATTAATTATTTTGACCAAGTTTCAAATAATTAATTGTTAATTCTTTTCTTTTTCACACTTCAATATTCCAACTATATTTAATCAAATATTATAAATTAAGTATTTAAATAATATTTGATATTTCCATTTCAATAATTATTCATTATTATTTCCAATCTCAATTACTCAATCAATTTATTTATTAAGTTATATAGAGTAATTATATTTTTATTTAAACAATCTATTACAAACTCCAAAACTCAAATGAAACCTTAATCGACTTTTGGAATTTCAATAATTTTTATTCTAATCTTAGAACATCATTCCTTAGGTTAAAAGCAAGAGAAAATTATTGGTGTCCGATCTAACAATGTTATTTTTCAAATCATATTCTAATATCAATGTGAGTATTCATAGCCTATTTTTCATGTTTTATATTTTGAGAAAATCATGCTATTCATAATCAATGGTTGTTATTCATTGTTATTCTATTTTAATATTCAATTCAAGACATGCTATGTTATTACTTGCAATTATGTGTGCATAGTTACATAAACTAGATGATAACACAATTATGTATTCATTCTAGTTATGGTAAACAATGATATATCTATAGGCCTGACAAGCCCACCCCATATGAATATTTGAGTGGTGATTGGAACCGGATGCAATCAATCAATTATTAGGCTTCGTTTGCGGATCGAGTCAATTCAATCATTTGGTTTGATTGTTTTGGTTTGTCTTTTATGTTACACTATTATATTTATAAGTCTTCACATTGCCATGTGAATTGAATTGCTTTTCACTCATTTTAGTCAATCTATATACTTATACAAACCTATGTTTACTCACGTGCTAATTTGTTAGCTGACTCGTTACTTTTTCACATGATTTCAGGATTAGTTTAAAGGACTTCTATATGCACACTTAGAGATTAGACTTAGTCAATATTAAAAATAATTTTTTATTAGTTTTACTAGTGTTTATATTTAATTGTAATGTATTGTTTGATTAGTCTTGTTACATGAAAATAACATTCAATATTATTTCAACTTATTTAATTCCATGTGCTATAAACAATCAATTCACATTTCGTTCGCTCGATGATTTCGCTATTGGTTGGGGTGTGACATAATGCGACTGAGTTCAGCACTAATACATGTAACATGGATGAAATGTTACTAAGTTTAGCACTAATGCAGGTAACATAGATGAAATGCAGCTAAGTAAAACCTTTTACCAGTTTAGTTAATATCCATATCATGTTAGATGAAACATCATATGTGATCATGTTAAAGCATGATAGTAAACGTAAAAATGTCACCTTTACTATAGAAACCATAGGTTTAACAAAGGTTTATCATATTAATATGCATATTAACCCCAAAAATATAGAAAACATGTGAATAAGGGGATCTAGAACTCAATTTTTTTTTAACTTTCGACCCAAAAAACCTAGAATCAAGGATAGAACCTGAGATCTACACATGCACATGCAAAGATTCAAACTTTATTCATAGAAACACATGGTATTCGCCTTTAAAGCTTAGGTCTAGCCTAGATCTGTGATAAAGTATGATAAAAATCTTGCATTTGATGAGTTTTTCAACTCTCTCTCTATCTCTCTATCCGTGAGCTTTCTCTCTCTAGCCATGAGCTTTCTCTCTCTAAGCGTAATATGTGTGCATGGAAAATGAGGTAAGGGGACGGCCTTTCCCTTTTCTACCCACACAAGAACAATTTTTGGCTTTTGTCACCTTTGGCCCTTTAACTTATTTCAACCTATCCTCCATACTTATTTTCCTTTTTCTCTTAGAGTTTTGGGTGTTAACAAACCCCTTAGAGTTCGAGCTCTAAGGATGATTGTGTAATCTAGACTAGTATCCGAAATTCAAGATGCCCAAAGGAAGTCCTTAAAGAAGACAACCTTACAAATGAATTGAAGGGTAAAGTGTTGGAAAAGAAGTTTTTAACTAAAAATGATGAAGTAAAAAGACTGAATGGTAGGATATAGATTCAAATCTAAGGTAGTTTACAAAAATTAATCATGGACTAGGCTTTTATAAGTCTAGATACGTGATACATCTAGGGAATGATAAAATGTATATGAAATTAAAGGAAAGATATTGGTGGGCGGAAATGATAAAAGACATTGCTAGCTACATAAACAAGTGTCTAACTTGTTCTAGAGTTAAGGCGAAGTACTAGAAAACATTTGGATTATTGCAACAATTAGAAATTTCCAAGTAGAAATAGAAAGAAATAGCCATTAATTTTATCACCAAGTTGCCAAGAACACGAATAGGTCATGATGCTATTTGGGTGGTTGTTGATTGGTTAACAAAGTCCACTAACTTACCCATTCTAGAGGACTACAAGATGGAGAAAATGGCTAATGCAGATAAAATTGCAACTAGACATAAGGTACCTGTTTCTATCATATTAGACCATGACAGTCGTTTCACTTAAAGGTTTTGGCAAACTTTTTAACAAGCATATGGAATGTATCTAGATCTAAGTAACACTTATCATTCTCAAACTAACGAGCAGAGTGATGAACAATTCAAACCTTAGAAAACATGTTGAGGGTATGTGTTTTAGATTTTGGTGGTAGCAGGGACACTTATCTTCCACTGGTCAAGTTTCAATAAAAGCTATCACAAAAGCATTATGGCCACATTGTTTGAGGCTCAATATGTTAGAAATACATATCACCTTTATGTTGGGCAAAAATTAGAGATAGGAAGACAAGGCTTGAAATTATGCAAGAGACAACCGATAAGATCTTGCAAATAAAAGATCAACTTATAACTACAAGGTCGCAACAAAAGAGTTGTGTTGACAAAAGGTGTAAACCAATAGAGTTTTAAGTAGGAGATAAAGTGTTGTTAAAAGTGTCGCCTTGGAAAGACTCAATTTGGTTTGAAAAAATTCATACTAAGCCCAAGGTATATTAGGATATTCAAAGTTTTAGAAAAGAATTGGTCCAATTGCCTATCATCTCAAACAACCCGAGGTACTTGGAAGAATTCATGACACATTCCATGTGTCAAATCTCAAGCAGTGCATGTCTGATGAAACCTTAGTCATACCACCTGGCTGAAGGTTAGATTGACAACAAACTAAATTTTATTCAAGAACCTATATAAATAATGTTACGAAAAGAAAAGAAGCTTAAAAGAAGTAAACTTTCAATCATTAGGGTTTGGTGGAATGCAAAGCGAGGACCTGAATTCATGTGGAAATGAGAAAGCAAAATCAAGAAAAATTTCCCGTATTTGTTTGACCAATTAGCCAATATAGATGAACCCATATGATGTACCCATGTTTACGACATGCTTACTTAATAACTACTAAGTATTACTAGATGTTTATGTTATTATTATAGATATATGCTTTAAGCAAATTTCATGGATGAAATTTCATAATTAGGGGATGCTACAACAACCCTAATTTTACAGCCAATCTTATTTATTTTAAATGTAACATATTTGGGTAACATAAGGAACACACATATAGATGGAAATCAATGTAGGAGAGTTTGAACACTATCTAGGCCCATCAAGGGATATGATTTGGTTATGGACTAGAAACAATAAGCTCGTCCCACTTCTAAGTTATTGGGCTTGGCTCAATGCCATCTAAACCTCTCAAATATATATTATTTTTTTAAAAACTTGAAAAACTATATTTATAAAGTCCACTACTATAACCCGACACACTTCATGTGTGAAACCTAAGAATATAGAACATATACATCAACAATTAAATAAATACGTGTACTTATTAATATATGTAATACATGCATGTGTGTGTGTGTCTGTGCGTGCACACGCATATTATAAGGTTGAGATATTCTATAAATAAATCAAAAATCAAGATATTCAAGAACCCAAAAATAAAATGCAAGTGTTCTTCAAGTTTTGATTAAGGTAATCATGAAATTCTTCATAACCAGCATGTTAGAAATGATAAAAAAAATCAATACATAATGTTTATGAAAATGATTCACATAGTCGTTGGTTTAAAAACTTAATCAAACCCTAAAATTCTTCAAAAAACCGTTGTTAGAAACGTTAAAAACATTTTTACACATTAATAGGCACAAGTGATATCTAAATAATACATTGGAAACACCAAAAACACATTTTATAAGGTTTATAAAGTTTGTTCCTAAAAAATCCTTGCTTAAAAAACCCTTTAAACTTGTCGAACCCGTTTTCTTAATAAACCCTTTTATTTAAAAACCATACTTTATCTACCAAACATGAAATTTTATAGTAAACATGAGTCCAAGTGAAGGTTTTGAAAAGAAAATTTACTCAAAGCACTTTCTCAAACGGTTAAAGAAATTTAAACCTGTTTAATGACAAGAAAACGAAAAAAGAATAGCTAGAGACCTTTAAAAATTATAAAAATTTACATAGAGCATTAGTTTACTGTTCTAAACACACAAATATTTGTAAAATAAGTGCATGTAAATATTTGTTTTAGCCATGTTACCATTTTATCTTTTGCTAGGTTATATCCCCGTGTATTACACGGGTTGAATAACAAAAATATTAAATATTTATTGATGATTAGTAGGAATTGTAAAACGTTAATTTAATATAACATATGATTAAATTTATGTATGGTTAAGTATTTTGATTTTTTTATTATTTTCAAAACTTTCGTTTTAAAAAATTGCTTTGAAAATTTTTTATTATTTTATCCGCATTTTGTTGTTTAAAAACTCCGGGTTTGTTTTAAATAAATGTTCTTTTATGAAACTTTTATTTTATAAAAAGATTGAATTTAAATATTTCATAATTTAAAAAAGCTTTATTTTTTTAGAAAATCATAGTTTAGAAAATTTTATTTTTGAAAAAATATATTTTTTAATCAAAGCACTTAGTTTTTATTTAATAAAAAAATATTTTAAAATTTATTAATTCAAGCACTTGAATTTATAATAGAGAGAGAAAGAGAAATATTTAGAAATTAGTTACTTGACTTTTAAAAAATAAAATAAATAGTTTAGGCGGGAAAATAATTGGGGGAAAAATTATGGGAATGCCATGTGTCACACATTGTAAAGAATTATTAGTATATATTACAGACATAATATACAATCTTCCCGTTACATCGCACCGTACTTATATATTAAAATTGATAAGATAAAGATAAAATTAGACATAAAATGCTACAATAATTTCTTAGCACAAATATCAATCTCCAATAATATATATATATATTAATCAGTTAGTAGCTTAAACGGTTAGTAGCTTAATAGTAAAAGTATATTTTAATCAGTTAGTAGCTTAAACGGTTAGTAGCTTAAACGGTTAGTAGCTTAATGGTAAAAATAAAAAAACTTGAAAGAAAAAAATAATGACTCCCCATAAAACTTATAATTGAGAAAACTAATAGCTAACGAATTATGCAGAAACCACCCCCGCAAAGTCATGCTATGACCAAACAGTCCTTCACTCTCCCTTCCACAACCAAGCTCCTTTCCTTCCACCTTGGCAAGAGCACCTCCACACCATGGAACACCCACCTCCGGCAGCTAACCGTACTCGGAGACTATCACGAATGCCTCAGCCTCTATCGCCAAATGCTCCGATCATCCGCCACTCCCAACGCTTTCACTTTCCCCGTTGTCCTCAAGTCCTGCGCCCTCCTCTCTCTCCCATTCGCAGGTAAACAGCTTCACTCTCACGTCATCAAAACTGGGTGCCACTCAGAACCCTTCGTACAAACAGCTTTGATAGCCTTTTACTCGAAATGCTGTTTAATTGAAGATGCACGCAAAGTGTTCGACGAAAGTCCTCACTCGCAAAAGCTTACAGTTTGTTACAATGCTCTGGTTTCTGGGTATACTCGGAATGGTCAGTTTTCAACTGGGTATGAGCTGTTTTCTCGCATGAGGTTTATGGGTGTTCGTGTTGATGCTGTTACCATGTTGGGGCTGGTTCCGGGTTGCACTGATCCTGGGCGATTACAGTTTGCGGAATCTTTACATGGGTTTGTAGGTAAATGTGGGCTAGAGAAAGACTTATCTGTTGCAAACTGTTTGCTTACAATGTATGTTCGTTGTGGATCGAAAGAACTCGCGAGAAAGTTGTTTGATTTAATGCCGATCAAAGAGTTAGCCACTTGGAATGCTATGATCTCAGGGTATGCGCAAAACGGGTATGCGACTGAAGCATTAGAACTTTATCAGGGATTTGAATCGTCTGGTTTGGATCCTAACCCGATAACCCTTGTTGGCGTGCTGTCGTCTTGTGCTCACCTTGGTGCCCAAAAGATAGGTGTAGACTTAGAAAAGAAGATACAAAATAGTAGCTTTAAACACAACATTTTCTTGAATAATGCTTTAATAAACATGTATGCTAGATGTGGTAATCTAAGAAAAGCTCAAGAAATTTTCGACGGCATGATAGAAAAGAATCTAGTATCATGGACAGCAATTATAGGGGGTTATGGTATGCACGGGGAAGGCGAAACTGCGGTCCATCTTTTTAACGAAATGATACGGTCCAATGTTATGCCTGATGGGACGGTTTTTGTGAGTGTCTTGTCTGCATGTAGTCATGCTGGATTAACCGATATTGGGTTGGATTATTTTGATTCAATGAGGATGAAATATGGGTTGAAACCAGGCCCGGAACACTACTCATGTGTTGTGGATCTTTTGGGTCGGGCAGGGCGGCTTGATGATGCTCAAAAGGTCATTAAAACTATGCCAATGGAACCTGATGGTGCGGTTTGGGGAGCTCTTTTAGGTGCTTGCAAGATTCATAAAAACGTTGACTTAGCCGAATTTGCATTTGATCGTGTGATTAAGCTTGAACCCACGAATATCGGTTATTATGTTCTATTATCAAATTTATACATGGAAGTCAACAATACGGAAGGTATTTTACGCATACGGGTTATGATGAGAGAAAAAAGGCTAAAGAAGGATCCGGGCTATAGTTATGTGGAACATAAAGGAAAAACTCATCTTTTTGTTGCTGGTGATCATAATCATTCACAAACAGATGAGATTTATGCTATGCTTAATCGACTTGATGATTTAATAAATGTCACTAGTGGTAATATGGTTCATAGTGAGAGATTGGCTATCTCGTTTGCACTTTTGATAACCGAAGTTGGTCAAGATATCCTTGTGATAAAGAATCTACGAGTATGTGGAGATTGTCATGAATTTATAAAGTTAGTTAGTAAAGTTGTAGAGCGGAGGTTTATTATCAGAGATCCGACCCGTTTTCACCATTTTAAAGACGGTGTTTGTACTTGTAAGGATTATTGGTAATCAAATTATTATTGTTTATGAAGCTTTTTCTCATAGCAAATGATTTTCATGTAGATTTTTCAACATAACAAGAGAAATGAAAAGAAGATTATTGTCTGAATTCTGATTCGAATTCCTGCCATATAACATCTTTGTTTCAAACGGTTTGCATATTAGTATTATGGACCGGGTCAAATTGACCCCGTAACCAGTAACCACTTGTTGTCTAATCCTTAGATATAAGATTAAGAATTGGCTTGATAAGGATGACGTCAAAATGAAGTTATAGAAGGAGCAAATAAGCTATTAAGTTTGAATATCAGTTACTACTAGAGAATCAGACTGAGAAAAAAGAAATCGATATGCGGGAATCATTGACTTCCGTTGCTTGTTGGAGTGCTTAAACAGTAACTACACTATTCCCTTTTATGATCTGTGGAAAGGAGTCAGATGGTATTATGTCCAATTTTTAAAGGTTCATATAATATCAAATTATACTTATAGTCATGTTAAAGGGATACTTATCACCATGCCAATATCATTTTTCTCGTATCTTTAACTTCCGCGGTGTTGTCAATCAGGTTCATGAACTTATCAAACCCGGGAAGTGTTCCAACCACTGTCCGATTAGCTTTTAGCTTGACTGCAATACAATTTAAAGACTAATGTTATAATTGCATTTGTTATAAATCATATTTCACTGAATAGTTTCTCAGGTGATTAGCCAATTAATCATATGCAAAGGAGTTGTGGCCTAGCGACACCGATGTGAACGAGCTTTTCTGTAAATGTTCCTTTGGTGGAGATGCAATGGCAGTGGTATCCTTTGGTGGATGGCCATAGGTGTGGCGTTTGTCTGTGGGACGTGATGAAGGGGGCCGACAATAAAGGTGTGGGAGGTTTCTTAGAGCTAGAGAGAATTAAAGAAATATTGTTTTTGTGTTTTACATAATTACCCATGCAGTTAAAAGAAAGTTAACCACATAAATGGTCTTAGTAATTATAAAATGACAATTTGATCATTCTATCTAATCATAACAGAAAGGCTAGCATAACTTAATGTTAATATTTTAAATCGTTAAAATTTTTTAAAAAAACTATTAGAATTGGCCAATTATTTTGCATTCTCAAATTTTATGTTAGTATCAAAGCCATCGGCTCATGGTAGATCGGAAGTTTGGTTGAAATCGATTAAATCTGTGAAAAAACCATAGATATAAGGTATTTTAGAAACAAAATAGTTCAACTATCAACGGGTTTCAACATTGTGGGCTAGATTCCAAGGGAAGTGCTTGGTGTTGTTGCTTTCTCATAAAGTTTAGTCACTAAATCGTGAGAAAAGTCGTTTATTATGTCAGATCTAGTAGCTGATTGTCTCTTTAAGTTGAAGGACGGCTCATATCTCATGATCTGTCCAAGAAAAGTTGGCGATTTTTGTTTTTTGTTATAATCTGTAACAGTGTGTAGGGTATATAGTGGTTGACTATAAACTCGTTACGTGTGTGATATTATTTGTTATTGTGTGCTAAGTGGTTGCTTTGATTGACTAAAATATTCTTTGTATAATATGGCAGGTAACTTTGATTTGAATTACGGTTAGTTTTTTTTAGGAACACATTGTGAAATAAATAGGGGTTAGATTGTGGATTCAGGTGCGAATTTTGATTTGAGTTATGGTTAGTTTTTTTTTTTTTTTTGCAATAGGAACAAATTGTGAATTAAACAAGGGTTGGATTGTGGATTCAGGTGCGAATCAACATATGACTGTTTCTGATAAGAATATGACTAGTTGTGTTGATAATTCTGATCTTAATCTAACTATAAAACATCCAAATGGAACTGTTGCTAAAATTGAAAAAAATAGGTGATCTAAGTTTAACTGACAGAATTGTGTTATATGATGTTTTAGTTGTGTTGGAATATTGTGTTAATTTGCTTTCAATGTTGAAACTATCAAAAGATAGCAAAGTTGGGTGTTGGTTTGATGAAAATGTGTGTCATGTTCAAGGTTTGTTTCAAAAGAAACTGCTAAAGATTGGTAGACCTATAGATGGCTTGTATTTTTTTGAAGATATTTTAAGAGGTGAAATAGGGTATAAAAATAATAACTTAAAAATATTTAGTTGTGTTTTTGTTGACACTTGGCATAATAGGTTAGGTCACCCTTCTCAACACGTTATGTACATTTTGAAGCAAAATTTAAATTTAAGTGATGTAGTTTTGTCTCAACCTTGTGATGTATGTCATAAAGCTAAGCAAATTATGTCTTCGTTTCCGTAAAGTAATCATAAATCAAAAGAATTAGGTGAACTAGTTCATTTAGATGTGTGGGGCCGTTCAAAGTAACAAGTAGAGAAGGTGTAGATATTTTCTTACAAAAGTTGATGATTTTTGTAAGCCATATGGGTATATTTGCTGAAGTCCAAATTAGAAGTTTTGGAAAATGTTCAAAGTTTTATAAATTTGTTAAAAACACAATTTGATAAAACTATAAAAGTTTTTAGAACCTATAATGGAACTGAATTCATTAATAAAAATATGGAATAGTTTTGTATAGAAAATGGAATAATTCATCAGACTTCGTGTGTTTATACTCCACAACAAAACGGAATTGTTGAAAGAAAACATAGACACCTGCTTAATGTAGCTAGGTCTCTTATGTTTCAAGGGGGATACCTCTTTTTATGTGGAGTGATTGTATTTTGACTGCTACTTATTTGATTAACATGACTCTTTCTTCTATGTGCAGGACCATTGAAGGGGTTCAATGCAATCAGTTTCACAATAAGGAGAGACTTAGAACACTTAACAGATCAAATAGGAAACTAAAACCTTTAGAATGATACTAAGAAACACAAGCAAACAAATGAGACAGAACCAAGAACAACAACAGAATGGTTTTCAAGGATAAAGTATATTGCTCTCAAGTTCTTTTACAAGTGTTACAAAGCATACATTTTTAAGATACAAGGACCTGAGATACTTTATACTACATCCTACAGCCGGCCATACTTTGAAGGCCAGCTGGAAACATTAATCTAGACAACAAGATCAATGTAAAGTCAAAAGGCAGATTGCCTTTTAACCAGTGACTATGACATGCCATAGCTCACATCCTAATATATTACATAAAGGATAGAAGTACATAAAGTAGAAAGTTACAGACTCAAGACCATAATCTATAGTTTTCTAAAGCATGAACCTTTTCACCAACTTGTGTAAGTTGGTGAGTCTTCAGAGTGGCAGCGGAAAGTTGGTCAGCTTCCTGAAAAAGTTGATCAGAGAAAGCATGTCTTCTCTGTCTTCGGAAGAAATCAGTGTTCTATCTTCATGGCTTCGGAGGGCTTTTTCTTCTAAGCTTCGGAAGACTTCATCTTTGGCTTCGGAAGAGTTGGTCTTTGGCTTCGGAAGATTTTACACTTAAAGTAATTTCTTAGTAGTGTGTAAAATTTCCGCAGTAACTTTCATCATGCACAAAGTGCATGCATGCAAGAAGCACCTTGAGTGTTTTGGGTGCATCAACCTCTTCTGTGATCGCTACAAACTCCCCCTAGGATGATGCTACCAAAACAGAGAAGTTCTTCAGTAGTTGACAGTCCTCATTAGGATCAGAAGCATTCCTTTATTCATCAATTGATCTGGATCCTTCAGACCTTCATAGTATCTTCTCATATCAAAGAGATCATGCAGAGGTAGATCAAGCGTGTCCTGCCAGAGATAGACATCTTGACTACCTTGATCTCTGATGACATACCATCTGTTTGGATTTGCAGCAAATGTTCAGGACAGGATGGGTCTTTCTAATACAAGAGGCTCTACATGAATTGGAGTTGATTGAGCAGCCTCTTGTTGCACTTTCTTAGGATGCTCTGATTCATCCTGAGGTACTGAGGTGGATGCCTTGGACTTCTTTTTCTTCTTCTTGTCCCTTCTGATGGCAATCCTTTTCCTCTTTCTGTATTTCAACTGAGGAGAGTGGCTTGTAGTGCCAGTTGTGCTTTCTTTATTCTCCTCAGTTAGGTCCTTATCCCCCATTTCTTCAGAAGAAGGGGGTTCAGAACCCTGCTGTGGGTCAGAAGATGAAGTTGGCTTGGATGTAGCTTTAGGATCAGGTTGTGTTATCTCTTGTAGTTTAACCTTCACCTCAACTTTGACTACAGCTAGATTTGGTGGAGAATGCAAGTCAACAAGCTGACCTTCCCTTATCTTCTGCTTGATCCTTCTGATGTGCTCATCTATTATGGATAGAGACATAGGACCAAGTCTCTTTTCGGAGAGCCCATACAGCTTCAAGAAGCTCACCATCTTTAGTCTGTCAGCAGACTTCTTTTCTTGTGCTTTGATGGTGGCTCTTGTTTTAGCAGCCTCCTCTCTCATCTTCCTCTTGACAGCTTTTCTTTGAGTTTGAGCTTCTTCATCAAGCTGTTTGAGATACTCAAACTCAATGTATTCATATGAGAGAGGGTTGAGAGCTGCTACCTGATAGAGACCTGTGGCACTCAGATAGGCTATCATCTTCTGCCTTTTTTGTTCTTTGCCTATCTGAGTTTGTTCCTCTTGTACAACCACAGACTCCTTCTTAGGGCTTTCTTGAACTGGAGAGAGGACAGGAGCTTTCTGAAGTTTCTTTCTTCTTCTTTCTTCCTTAATTTTGAGGAGCAGTTCTGCAGCCTCAGCCTCCTTCCTCTCTTTATACAGCTCTCTGTCTACCAGTTAATCTAATTCTGCTAAGGGGAGAGAGATGATTTCATCTATATTGTAGTTTCTTAGTCCCAGATAGTTCAATCTGGCTGCTCTTAACTCATCATCCTGAGTGTCAGGCCTATGAGCAGCCCTGATTGCAGCTTGCATAAAGCTTGAGACTTCTCCAGATTTCTCTCCCCTGGCCTTCCTCTTCCTCTCTCTCTTCTCCTCCTCAATCTCCTCAGGAGTCATTTTCCTTTTTCCTTTGTCAATTGTTGGCCTATATGACTCAGGGTGGAGAGAGCTTTGGCCTTCTGATGGTTGTGATGAGCTTGAGCTCTAGCCAGAGAGAGGTTGTGATACACCTTCACCTGCAGGTGTTTCACTGAGGGTACTGGGTGCTGAGGGTGAGCCTGTCTCAAGGTTCACAGGTTCTACTACTGGGCCTTTAACTGAGGTTTCCCCTTCGAAGCTAATCTTAGGGTCTGCCTCAGTATCCAGTTGACAATAGTTTTCCCTGCTAGTCTCTGTCTATATAATTGTGCTCGTTGTCTGAATTCCTGCAGCACCTAATCTTGAATTTCCTCCGCTAGCCAAGAGGAGAGAGATGATTTCATCTATATTGTAGTTTCTTAGTCCCAGATAGTTCAATCTGGCTGCTCTTAACTCATCATCCTAAGTGTCAGGCCTATGAGCAGCCCTGATTGCAGCTTGCATAAAGCTTGAGACTTTTCTAGATTTCTCTCCCCTGGCCTTCCTCTTCCTCTCTCTCTTCTCCTCCTCAATCTCCTCATGAGTTATTTTCCTTTTTCCTTTGTCAATTGTTGGCCTGTATGACTCAGGGTGGAGAGAGCTTTGGCCTTCTGATGGTTGTGATGAGCTTAAGCTCTGGCCAGAGAGAGGTTGTGATACACCTTCACTTGCAGGTGTTTCACTGAGGGTACTGGGTGCTGAGGGTGAGCCTGTCTCAAGGTTTACAGGTTCTACTACTCGGCCTTTAACTGAGGTTTCCCCTTCGAAGCTAATCTTAGGGTCTGCCTCAGTATCCAGTTGACAATAGTTTTCCCTGCTAGTCTCTGTCTATATAATTGTGCTCGTTCTCTGAATTCCTGTAGCACCCAATCTTGAATTTCCTCCGCTAACTTGCCAGCCTGTCTGTTTTGGCTTGGGTTGTCAAGGGGCAGGTTAACTAAGTTCATACCATCATGGAATCTTAGGGTCTGAAAGTTAAAAAGCTCCTACTGCCCCTGAGATCTTGATAGCACCAATGCCATTCTTGAGCTGTCATACTACCATCCCACTATTGGATTTTCAGCTGGGTAGGATGGGGCAGACATGTCCATTGGAATTCCTTCCTCAAATAGCTGTTGAATTATGGCCTCCACATCAGTGTGAGCCTGAGGAAGTTGTTGAGTCCGGACAACTGCAAGTGAGGGTGGTGAGTCCTCATTATCCATACTCAGACAGAACTCATAGGTTCTGTGGTTGTAGAGACTTTTTCCCCCTTTTTGGTAGCATCACCCACTTGCATAGGTGAGCTGGAGGTCAAGTCCATTACTTCCATAGGTTCTTGTGGACCTGGTTGAGTTTGTCTTGTTGGTCTCTCAGCTAACTTGCCCTTGAGATCGGTGATCTCAAGTTGCTGGTCATTGACCCTCTTCTGTAAGGCAGTCACTCGAGATTCCAAGTGACTAACCTTGGAGACTAAAGAGGTGCATAGTTGTTCAAGTTTTGACACCTTTAGTTTCAGAATCCCCTCATCTTCAGATGAAGAATCATGGGGGGATGAGAGAATTGGACTGATGTCCTCTTCCTCATCACAAGCATAGTATTCTTGGCTGCTGGATTTTCTCTGCTCACTAACAGCTTCAGGTGAAGTGTCAATGGGCTGAGTTGCCATGGTTGAGGTCTTAATGATGTAATCACTAGCACTAGTGAGAGCCTCTTCCATATGGACCTCCTGAACTTGTTCAGGGAGATCCACCTCAGTATGAGGTGGATGACGTGGGCTAGACATGGGAGTGGCAGGAGAACTCATCTCTCCTTGAGCAAGGGTGGAGAAGAGAGACTCATGGTACTCACTGAATCCCATATCTTCATCATCATAGAATTCAAGGTTAGGGATTGGTTGGTTGAGATCAAGAGGCTGGGGATGGTAACTGTCCCCTGAAGGTTGTTCACTAGAGTTTTGAGACTCTGAGTGAAGACTTAAGGCTGTTTGGGTGATGAGATCATCAGGCTGAGCATGAGAAACCTCAGCACTGATAATATGAGAGATGAGAGTGGTTTGCTCCTTAAGGGAAGTGGGAGCTCCAGTGTCCACTTCTTCTTGCGTGGGTGGTGATATAGGGGCCTGCTCAGATTGAATAGCTTGAGCAGGGGTTCGTTTGTGTTTTCTTGAGTAGGTGATGGTTATTATAGGTTGAGATGGTGGTTGATAGATAGCAAGTGTGGGTTCAACACTAGCTGGTGCTGCTAGGTTGTCACCTTTAGCAATGAGCTCTAAGATTTTGGGGACAAGGGCTGTTTCTACCCTAGAGAATCCCACAGTTGGTTTTCTCATGATTTTAAAGAAGCCGGGCTTTATCTGTCCCAGTTTAAGAATTCTACCTGTTCCCCTCAACTGTGAGCCCAGTTCACAGTTAAGAATGTTCGAGACATATCTAGGGAACATGTAGTATTCTAGGGAGTCCAAGTTAGCAAGCAGACTAAGGTAGACAAAGTGTGAATACCTGAACTTGACCCCCTAAACCAGTCCATGAACTATGAAGGAGAGATCTTCAGAAATCTGGTCCCATCCTACATGCTTGTTGGATAAGCTGTGTATGACACCATGGAGGAGGTACTTCCACTGGGAAGAGACCTTCCCTTTCCTAAAGGTTCGGACTGAGAAATCTCCCTCATAGCCCATCTGCTCAAAGGATTGGTTTACAGTAGATTTGGGAAAGGACAAATCACCTTCTGCATCATCCAGCTGAAGATGAGAGTTGATGATGGCCGAAGTGATGAAGATTGTCTTCTCCTGCACTGTGGCAGACAGTGCCTTCTCCCCATCCATGGTGACCTCTTGGCAGGTCCGCCAGAAGTCTAGAAGATGATCCTCATAGAGGGGAGGATCAATGGTGAGGGAGGTGAAGTAGTTTGACAAAGAAAGGAAACGGCATACCTCTGAGAAAGCAGAATCTTTCTCAGAGTTCAATAGAGCAACCTGATTGTGTTGCCTGTGAAGTTGCATGGAGAAATCAGGTTGATTTCTACGATTTTGGTTGGCCATTTGAGTAAGCTTCGTCGTGAAGGAAGATAAGAATAAGGGCGGTTTGTGGGTGAATTTAGGTTACAAAGAGGTTGCAGATGAAAAGAGAAAAGTGAAAGAGGGGGAAACCGTTGAATATTTATATGAAATGGATTTGAGACAAAGTTAATGTGAAAGGATAAACTTTGAAATCCCCATGTCGATCCCACCTCTGAAAAAGTGCCTAAAAGTAGTTTTCTTGGAAGTCGAAAATCTTCCGAAGGTAATTTGGCTTCAAAAGTTTTGATAGAAGCCAATTTGGCTTCGGAAGATATTTCTAAGAGTTTTGGAAATTTTGATTCGGAAGAAAAATACTTAAAGTATTTCTCACTTCAGAGACATAAGTGCTTTTGGAAGAAAGTTGTTCTTTAATAGCATATAAGTACTTATGAATAAATTTGGATTTAGAAGATATTGTAAAAATTTCTTCCGAAGGTAAATGGACAGAAACAGTTATTTGATATTAAAGACTTAATTTTCTTTCGAAGGCAACATAGTATCTTCCGAAAATAAATATGTTCAAAGTTTTTTCAAAAATTTAAGGAATATTTTCTAAAAGACTCTTCTTACAAGATAGTTAGGGGCTTATGAAGGTGATAAAATAGACAATTGAGGTCACACAAATTTTAGAAATAATATTTCATTTAAGTTTAAGAAAAAGCTACTCAAAGTTAATCATCCCAATAGATGATATGAGATACTTAAATCTCTGTTCATCAAAAGCTTTAGTGAACAGATCAGCATATTTTCATTTGTGTTAACTTTGACAAGTTTGATTAAACCCTTTTCAAAATTATCTCTAATTAAATGATACCTGATGTTGATGTGTTTTGTACTTGAGTGCCACATAGGATTCTCTATAATAGAGATACCACTATTGTTGTCTATGTGGATGAGAGTCTCTTTGAAGTTGAATCCATAGTCTAGTATCTGATTCTGAATCCAAATCACTTGAGCAAAGCAGCTAGCAGCAGTAATGTATTCAGCTTCAGCAGTTGATGCAGATACACAGGATTGTTTCTTGCATTACCATGAGACTATCCTTCCACCAAGAAATTAACATCCCCTTGATGTAGACTTTGCAGTCATGTTGCAGCCACCATAGTCACTATCTGTATAGGTATACAGACTGAAGTCAGAATTCTTTGGATACCAAAGGCCTAGTGATGGAGCACCTTTGAGATATCTTAGAATTCTCTTGACAGCAACGAGGAGTGACATCCTGGGGTTGGCTTGATATCTGGCACAAATGCATGTGGCAAACATGATATCAGGCCTACTGGCTGTGAGGTACATAAAAGACCCAATCATAGCCCTGTAAAGATGCTCATCCACACACTCCCCCTTAAGATCAGGTCCAAGTGAGTGGTTTCTTGCTATGGGTGTATTTGCAACCTTACAGTCAGTCATGCTGAATCTTGTTAGTATGTCCTGAACATACTTTGACTGACTTATGAAGATGCCATTTTCAACCTGCTTCACTTGAATTCCTAGAAAGAAATTGAGTTCTCCCATGGCACTCATTTCAAATCTATTCTTCATCAGCTTCTCAAAGTCCTTGTAGAGCTTTGGATTAGTTGACCCAAAGATAATGTCATCTACATAAACTTGAACGAGCATTAAGTCATTTTCTATTCCTTTGATAAAGAGAGTTCCATCTATAGTACCCCTTCTATATCCATGTTGACATAGGTACTGAGATAGAGTCTCATACCACTTCCTTGGAGCTTGGTGCAGCCCATAAAGAGCTTTATCAAGCTTGCAGATATAACCAGGATGATCTGGATCTGCAAAGCCAGGTGGTTGTTTGACATACACCTCTTCATCAATCACCCCATATAAGAAAGCACACTTGACATCAAGTTGGTAGACCTTGAAATTCTTGGATGCAACAAAAGCTAGGAATATCCTAACAGCTTAAAGTCTTGCTACTAGAGCAAAGACATCAGTGTAATCAATCCCTTCCTCTTGAGTATATCCTTGAACAACTAGTCTTGCCTTGTTTTTTATGACAAGTCCTCTATCATCCTTCTTGTTTCTAAACACCCACTTGGTTCCTATAGTAGTCTTCCCTGAAGGAAGAGGATATAGGTTCCAAACCTTTTGCCTTTTGAATTAAGCCGCTCCTCCTGCATAGCTTCAACCCAACTTCCATCCTTTAGAGCCTCCTCAACTTTCTTTGGCTCTACTTGGGATAGAAAACCAGAGTAGAGACTAACATTTTTGTCATGGGTTTGTCCTCTTGTTCTTACCCCTTTTTCAACATCTCCAATGATGTTTGTGGTGGGATGAGACTTGTGGATCCTGAGTTAAGGGATCATAGCAAGTTGATTTGAGAGATCTAAATTTGAGAAATTTTGATCAGGAAGTAAGGAATCTCCCACCACATCAGCACACCTATCAAGAGAGACTTGATCCAATGAGTGTGTGACACCATTGATGTTGTCCTCCATGGAGTGATTGTCAGCATCAAGAAATTCTTGAATACTATCACCATTACCACTTCCTTCTACATTTGAAGCTCCTTCATTTAAGTTTTGTGCCTCTGAGCTGGAATTTGAAGGCACCTAAGATGTATCAGCTCGATTTGTCATGGTTGTGCTGATAGGAGTTCCATCTGTAGAATTTGTTACCACTGGAGCTGAGGTAGTTTGATTTGAAGGTCTTCTCAGCTCAAATCTTGGGTCAGGATCTTCTATTGATAAGCTACCTGTAGTTCCTGAAACATCCTCACAAGACTTGTTAAAACAGTTGGTAACTAAATCAAGATCAAACAGCCAATCTGGACCAGAACCTTTCACACAAGGAGTGTGTTCATTAAAGGTCACATTGGCTGACTCCTCAACTACTCTAGTTCTGAGATTGTATACTCTATAAGCCTTGGCTTGAAAAGAGTATCCAATAAAGTATCCATCATCTGATTTCTCATCAAATTTGGCTATCTGATCTCTGGAATTCAAGATTGCAAGGACATCCAAATGATCTAAGGAAACCAATGAAAGGTCTCTTTTTATGCCATAGTTCATAAGGAGTCTTACCATAAGTCTTAACTACTAAAACTCTGTTCTGCACATAGCAAGCAGTGTTCACTGCTTCTGCCCAGAAGGTGATAGGCAGTTTAGAGTCAGACAACATGGTTCGTGCAGCTTCAATTAGTGTCCTGTTTCTCCTCTTAGCAACACCATTTTGTTGAAGAGTCCTGGTAGCACTATATTGTCTTGTAATACCCTTTTCATCACAAAATGTATCAAGGATTTGGTTCTTAAATTCTGTTCCTTGATCATATCTTATGATCTTGACCTTGTGATCAGATTGATTCTCAATCTTCAGAATGAAATTCTTTAATATTTCAGGAGTCTCATCCTTAGTTCTAAGGAAAAATACCCAAGTAAATCTAGTAAAATCATCTGTTTTTACTAAAAAATACGAGGTCCTTCCTAGACTCATTACACTGGTGGGGCCAAAAAGATCCATATGTAACAAGTGTAGGGGAGTAGTGATGGAATTTCTTTCCTTTGGCTTGTGAGATACTTTGTGTTGCTTCCCTTTCAGGCATGCAACACAATGATCATCACTTGTAAACTCTTTCTTTGGCATTCCATTTACCAAATCATTCTTAGTTAATTTATTCATGTTTTTAAAGTTTACATGGCACATTCTTTTATGCCAGAGAAAAGACTCATCACTATTTGCTTTAGACAAAAAGCAAGACACTTCTCCTGAAGGGAAAGTTTCCTGCAAGTCCATCTTGTACATGTTCTCTTTCCTGGGGGCTCTGAGCAGTATGTGCTCCTGAGAAATGACCACCCCGGGCTTGAGAACAATGCACTCATGCTCAGTAAAGAGCATGTTGTGTCTTTGATCACAAAATTAGGATACAATCAGTAGATTGTATCCAAGCTCCTTGACAAAATTTACCTTCTTAATGCTGAGCTTGCCATTTGTGACCATGCCCCTTCCAGTAATGTAACCTCCTGCATCTCCTTCAAAAGCAACAGGCCCTCCATCAATTTTCTCAAAATTTTGGAGTAGAGAGCCATTGCCTGTCATGTACCTGGAACAGCCACTGTCAATGATCCATACATTCTTGTTGGTCTTTAGCTATTCCTACACAAAAAGAGATGATTAGTTACATTTGGAAACCCAAGCCTTGCTGGTCTTGGGCTCATTAACATCAACTGAAGACAATGCAACAGTAATTGATCCTATGTTCAAGATTTGTGGACCAACAACTGTTGTTGATGAAGAACTTTCAGTCACATGGCCTTTCTTTGTCTTCCACACCACCTTTGGAAGCTTAGACTTGACCTTCAACACTTCAGAAGTTTTGACAACTTTGGAAGTTTTGGAGACTGGATCTTCGGAAGATCTTGCTATCACTACAGCAGGCTTCAGTACTTCGGAAGCATTCCTTTCTTCCGAGACCAATTTTTCTTCCGAAGGCAAGTTTTCACTTGTCTTCTTCTTCATTTTGGAGCTTATGAAAGGAAAAGATTTTCCTTCAGAAGCTGGCTTCTTCTTAATCTTCTCAAAAGTTTTCTTCTTGATCATGTGGACAGTGCTCTTAGGATTGTAGATGCAATCCTTAGCCAGATGAGAAGTACTGCCACACATGATACAATCCATGTGCATTCTTCTGAGAGTCTTCTTTTGAGAGCAAGACTGATTTCGATCACTTTCCATCTCCATCTTCATCTTCATAAACGAAGTAGTAAGCCTTTTAGGGTGTGACTTGCTGTTGGATATGGATGGTTTAGGCTGTGTAGTAGTGGTACACAACTGATCAGCCTTCTTCTTATTACTGGGATGAGTTTGACAAGAACTAGAATCCCTGGTACTAGGATTCATAGTTGAGTCTTCAGCCTTCACCACTTCAAATCCTACAAAGATGAACACTTGTTTCTGCTTAGAGTTGAAAGTGGCCTTGATCTCTTGAGCTTTCTTGGACTTTCTCTTGGCTCTTCTGATGAAGTTTTTCTCTTGGACTTGGTCATCCCAACTGCATTTCTCTCCTCAGGAGAATAGTGACCCTTTTTAGGATGATCTTCCTCACTTTTCTCGATCCATTCTTCATTATCTCCTCTTCATCCTCTTCACTCATGGGGTCTATGAGGGTAAGCTCATATTCACAAGTTTCACACCTTGGAGATCTTACAGATAGTAAAGAGTGTGGAGGAGCTATCTCAGTAGATCCCAGTCCCTGCTTATTCTGATAACAAACTTTGGCATGCAAGGATGAGGATATCATGTTCTTGAAGGTCTCTTCTTCAAGAACATATTTTCTGCACGAGCTTTGCTGATCATAAGCTCAGCCTAGCATTCAGTTAACTTAGTGATGAGATCTTTGATCTGAGTCCTGTAGTTTGTGCGTTCATGTTTAAGAGTGGAAATGGTTTTCTCTAAATCTTCTATTTTTAGTTTATACTCATTTTCAGCTCTTTTAAAATCAGATTCTAAGATATTTAAAGACTCAAGATCAGATCTCATCTTTAAGTTATAGGACCTATATCTGTTAACTTTAGCAATACATTCAGGAGTACAAAGTTGTTCCAATACCTTGGCTTCATCATGATTTGCCATCAGTGCTTGGTTTGGAGATGCATCTTCAACCTGAAAGCTCCAGTCAAAGCCTCCTTCTTCAACAGCAACTGCAGCTTGCTGCTTTGGCTTCTCATTCTGGGTGGCTCCTTCAGTGTAGTTTGGTCTGGTTTGTGCTTGGCCACCATTAGTTCTAGGTGCCTTGCACTCTCTAGCAAAGTGTCTCATTTGGTTACAATTGAAACACTTCACTTTGCTTTTGTCTAGTCCAAACTTTTCACTGGCTGCATTGCTAGGAAACTTCCTCCCTGTTCTCTTATAGACTGCTGGACTATCTCCATGTACTCCAAATCATCTAGATGGATACAGTCCAGGTCTTCAAGGGTGAAGAGAAAGTTGCCTGAACTCTCATCAGCAGACACAAAAGCATGAGAAGAGCTTGTCTCTTGGAATGGACTTCTTTGGATGTAGCTCTCCCTTGGTGTCTCAGGGAAGGTGATGAAAGGACCTTTTTATGAGTTGTCAGGGTAGCAGATGAGATGATGCTGTGGTTCTCTGCAATCCCTTTCAACCACATGAAGGGCTGAACTCTCCAGATTGCTGGAGTTACCAGATGGATTTTGCATGTTCATCTCCATCCGTTAGCCACTGAGAATACCATACAACTTTGTAAGAGTAAGAGTCTTGAGGTTCTTAGTCCTCTTGATAACAACACAGTAATGGGTCCACTATCTAGGAAGAGAGGACATGAACTTCTTTACAATGTCCCTATTTTCAAGAGTTACTCCAACATTCATTAGAGTGTCCACAATCTCAACATACCTGAAGTATTGTTGAGTCATGGTTTCACTTGTTTTATAGGTGAAATTCTCAAACTGCTGCTTCAAGAGGTCCTTTTTGTTCTCTTTTGCTTCAGAGGACCCCTCATACATGAGCTTCAGTGCATCCCATAACTGCTTAGCAGTTTTGCACTTTTTGAAGCCCCTGTAAATGGAGTTTGGAAGAGCAGTTTGGAGGGCAGTCATGGTTTTCTGGTCGATATCAATCTTCTTTCTATCTTCTTCAGAATAGTCAGCAACCTCTTTTGGTATCATGCCACCTCCAGCAGCAACTGAAGAGGTGCATGGAATGTAAGGTCCAGAGGCAACAGATTCCCATATCCTAGAGTCTTGTGACTTGATGAAGTCTTTCATTCTTTGACACCAAGTATCAAAGCCTTCAGGAGTGATCAGTGGGGACTTTGTCATAGTGCTAGTTTCCATATCAGCCTTTATGAGAGCTGCCATTTGAGTTGTTAAGTGTTTTGTCAAAACTGAGAGATCTAAGATGGTGAGATCTTACAATCAAGAGCCTGGAAAGCTCTGATACCAATTGCAGGACCGTTGAAGGGGTTCAATGCAATCAGTTTCATAATGAGGAGAGACTTAGAACACTTAAAAGATCGAATAGGGAATTGGAACCTTTAGAATGATACTAAGAAACACAAGCAAACAAATGAGACAGAACCAAGAACAACAACAGAATGGTTTTCAAGGATAAAGTATATTGCTCTCAAGTTCTTTTACAAGTGTTACAAAGCATACATTTTTAAGATATAAGGACCTGAGATACTTTATACTACATCTTACATTTTTTGACTAGTGACTATGACATGCCATAGCTTAAATCCTAATATATTACAAAAAGGATAAAAGTACATAAAGTAGAAAGTTACAGACTCAAGACCATAATCTACAGTTTCCTAAAGCATGTACCTTTTCACCAACTTATGTAAGTTGGTGAGTCTTCAGAGTGGCAGCGGAATGTTGGTCAGCTTTCTGAAAAAGTTGATTAGAGAAAGCATGTCTTCTTTGTGTTCGGAAGAAATCAGTCTTTTATATTCATGGCTTCGGAAGACTTTGTCTTCTGAAGATTTGGTATTTGGCTTCGGAAGATTTTACACTTAGAGTAATTTCTTTGCAGTGTGTAAAACTTCCGAAGTAACTTTCACCATGCACAAAGTGCATGCATGCAGGAAGCACCTAGAGTGTTTTGGGTGCATCAGCCTCTTCTGTGATCCTTACACTATGCTAAATGGAAAGCCACCATATGAGCTAATGTTTAATGTTAAACCCTCTCTGGACTATTTACGTTTATTTGATTGTCTGTATGTTTGCTTCTGTGATTAATCCATCTTCTAAATTTGAAAGTCGTGCTTATAAATGTGTTTTGATAGGCTACTCAAATATGAAAAAAAAGGTATAAGCCTTTGATCTTGAGACTAAAATAGTTTTTCTTTCACGTGATGTTTGATTTTATGAACTAATTTTTCCATTTAAAACGAGAAAAAATAAGAAGAAGCTTATTTATTAGACAGCTTAAGTGTATTTGATTTCTGCTTTGATTATGAATCCCCCGATGATGAAAAGAGAGAATTAACCAAAAAGGATGGTGGTAGGCATCAAATCTTAGATAATTACAATCTGGATGCAGGAAATGATAGTTCTAATAGTTCAGAACTATGATGTTATCCATAGTAGCGAACATAATAAATAACGGGTACGTGTTCGTGAAAGTGATAATAACCAGGCTAAACTAACGTTAGAAACCCCTGCAGACAAATGTGTTGAGTCATGTAAAGGTGATGGATGGTGTACATGTCCTAATTTTGGAGATAAAGAAATGACTAGCACTTCTGACTGTGGAAATTCACTTAGAAAGTCTAAATGTCTTCCTGTTTTACCTAAAAACTTTACAGACTATGTAATTGACAGTAAAGTTAAGAATGGTTTAGAAAAAATTATTTGTTACTCCAAGTTGTCAAGTGATAATGTAGCTTTTCTACCTTTGTTAGATAAATCAGTAGAACCTAAGACTTATAATGAGGCTTGTCTTGATAAGAATTGGATTAGTGCCATGACTGAGGAAATGGAAGCTTTATTTAGAAACAATACATGGGTAATTACTGATTTACCAAAAGATAGAAAACCAATAGGCTGTAAATGTGTTTATAGGATTAAATACAAGTCCGATGAATAAATAGAACGTTACAAAGCACGGTTAGTAGCAAAAGGATATAGTCAACGTGAAGGTTTGGATTTTGATGAGGCTTTTTCTCCCGTTGCAAAAATAGTTACTATAAGATGTGTGTTAACTATTTATGTTCATAATAATTAGAATTTATTTTTTGACATAAATAATGCTTTCTTGTATAGAGATTTAGATAAAGATGTGTATACAACCTTACTTGAAGGTTTTTTTGATAAAAATACCAAAAAAAGTGTGTACGCTTGTTAATTGTCTTTATGGACTTAAACAAGCGCCCTTAAAATGAAATGAAAAGTTAACAAAAGTTTTATTACAAGCTGGTTTTAAACAAAGTGTAAATGATTATTCATTGTTTGTTAAATGTGATAATTCAATTTTTATAGCTTTGTTAGTATATGTAGATGACATAAATCTAACCAGTAATGATAATACTGAGATTAATAAAGTGAAACAAGTTCTTAGAAAAACTTTTAAAATTAAAGATTTAGAGTTGTTAAGATATTTTCTTGAGATTGAGGTGGTAAGGGCAGATATGGGTATAACTCTATCTCAACAAAAATATTGTTTAGGGTTGCTTCCTAATTTCGGTATGCTTGCAAGTAATGCTGTTTGTGAACTTGTGTGAATATTAAAGGTCTTGCATGATTTTGAAGTTATGTCTTCTTTGCCTGTAAAACTATACTATGATAATAATGCAACATTTTTAATCTCTCAAAATCCAATTTTTCATGATCAAACCAAACATTTCGACATTGATTTGCATTTTTTACGAGAGAAAATTATGGCTGGTGTATTGAAGTTGTTAAAATTGATACGGGTCAGCAGCCTGCTGATGTTTTACCAAAGGTTTAGGTGTAAATCAACACCGTTATCTTTGTAAAAAGCTAAACATAAATGATGTTTTTATTATTTGACTTGAGTGGGAGTGTTAAAAGATAATGCTGCAAGTCAAATAGTAAAATTTTTGTATATTACTTGTGTTTATTGTATGATTAGAGTTATTACAGGTGGGCTGCTATAAACAATTGTTGCTGGGCTAAACTTATTGGCTGCTAAGGAGTCAAGTGGTTGGGCTTAAAAGGAGCTGGACTTTGTATACGTAATTCTTGAAGCTAGGGATCGAGATGTGCACGAAGAGTTATATATACAATCTTACAAGGATTTTCTAAAGAACTCTCACACTTTAGTTATCGCTTCTCTGCTTGAAACACTGTTTTGTGAAGATTTCTAAAATAGGTTTTATTTGTTGCGAGTTGATTGTTTTCAGTAATTACTTTTGTTCATTTCATACTGATATTGTTCCAGTAGTGTTTATTATCAGCAAAAGATCGATAACTGTTGGTTCTTTATTTAAATCCTTGCTAAAACTTGTATTCTCAAATTTTATGTGAACATGTAGTAAGAAAGTTAGGATTAATTATTACAGTAAAGGATTTGTCAAGTATGATGCTGAAAAAGACAAACTACACTGTTCATCAACGTTGTATTTTTATATTTACATAATTACATAATTTAACCTATTATATCTATATTTATAGTACAGTTTTTACATATTATATATTATAAAAAAAAGAACTTGATGAATAGTTGGATTTTAATTAATTAGGAACTTGATGAATAGTTGGATTTTAATTAATTATAATTTGGCCACATATTTTTGTGTTTTTTGCATTTGTCACCCCTCTTCCCCACAACCATGTTTAAGTTGGAAACATAGGGAGTGCACCGAGTTCTTTGTGGTGAGAGTAAGTCTCTCTGCTTTCGCCGCCCTCTTCCCCGTTCACCCCCACCACTTCCATTGCCGCATCCTCCATCGTTGCAATTATGGGAGGAACCGACGGTCGGTTTTAGTGGTTGTTTTGGTTCCTTCTTCTTTAGCGAGTGGCTTCGCGGTGTTGGGGCGATGGTCGCCGCCGCGTTGGGGCGATGTGGAGCGGTGACACTCATCAGGCTGCGGTGGTCGCCACCGCGTTGGGTGTTGGTCGCCGCTCAGATTTGTCAAGGCGGGACTGACGGATCTGTGGGAGAGAGGAGATCTAAGTTTGGTGTTGCCGATTTCTGGCTTGGTTGTCGCATGCATGCCTCCTGTGCGGCTGTCTGTCGGTTCATCAATGTTCGGTGCTGTCGGATACGACAGAGGCTGTCACCGCTCCGGCTTGGCTGTCGTATCCAGTGGTGGACGGTTCCGCTTGTATTGTGTAAATTAGTGGATGCTATTGTTTGTGGTGCCGACGATGTCGCTGGCGGTGACCGCTCGGCTTGGCCGCTGTCTCTTCACCTCACGTGTTGCCGGCGTTAGGGTTTGATCGGTTGTTTTATGTAGATTGTTTGGTGCTTCAACTTGATTATTTTGTGCTCTGGTTTGGTTGTTTGGTGACCCCGTTGGCAATGCCTATCTGCTACTTTATTGCCGACGATGATGATGAGAAAATCTAATTTGAGTCTTATTGTTGGTTTCATGTTCTCCGATGGTATCGTATATTTCTGGTTTTCTTCGGTTTATTGATTAGTGCTGTCGATGAAGACGGGCTGTTGCTCATCGGAGACTACTATTGTTTTCGTTTTAGGGCCATGATGATATTGGTGAAGTGGTATCGGTTGCTTTGGCGAGGCTACCGTTGACGAATAGCAGCCGCACTCGAACATCCTTTCTGAGTTCAACAGTTATCTTACTCGCGCAACGCGCGTAGATGTATAAACTAGTATTATACAAAAACCAACTGGATGAACAGTAAACACAAATTATTGGTTGGTCATACCATGTGACAATGATTAATTAAGCCATGCTATGTTTTTAATCCAAGTTATCTTCTTTCGCTTACATAATATCAATTTAGAGCATTCACAGCCCATTCCTTAATATTACGTGAATGGGAGTTCTTAAATTATATGGAATGGTTTAAGTGGTTGTTAGTGAAGGAGAGAGAAAATGTTACTGTTCATCTATAAATTTAAGGATTCGCTGTTCAATCCTTACAAACTTTTTAATATTTTTAAAAGTGGTTGTGAGTAAAGGAGAGAGAAAATATAATGAAAAAAATATAAAAATATATTATTTAATTGAAAGTAGAGAGAAAAAATAAAAATTTTTAATTTAATTATAAAAATAAAAATAAAAAATAAGATGTGAATGCTCTTATCAAAATACGAATAAAATAATTAGATTAAACAACATAATTTATTGGACTCAGTTTCTCTGTGTAATAAAAAGAAATTAAACATGTATTGATCTAAAAAATCAAATTTACTATACCATATCGGTGCCTTTGCCATGGCAACTCGCAACTTTAGTTTTGGCATTTCGACTTACTCAACTCTTAAGTTTTTAAAGTATTAGATTAACCTCTCATATATTTTTATTTAAAAACCAATTTTTTACATTATTATTATTATTATTATGTACGTACCGGTAAAAATTCGAGTTCGTCTACGTTTTAATGTAATCTTTATGCGGAAATGAGAAGGTTCCTTTTAAAATGTTTTGTGCTTATTTTTATATATGTTTGAGTAGGTCTACATTTCAACGTAAATTTTGTTTGAAAACGAGTCGGGTCAAATATAATACGTTTTTATTCGACGGTATAAATTTGAGTTGCTTGACATTTCGACGTAAATTAATTTAAAAATGAGTCAAGACGATTATAGTTTATCCTTTAACACGTCACATACGGTAGCACTGTACGTGCTTATTTTAATGCACGTTTTGACTTAGTTACATTTCGACATAAATTTAGTTTGGAAACAAGTTAGAGATTGTTGTTTATACTTTGTCATGTTACATACGGCGCCATCGCACGTTCTTATTTTTATGTACATTTTTGAGTTGGTTTACGTTTCGACGTGAATTTTGTTCGGAGTTGTGTCAAATATAGAATGTTTTCATTCAACGGTATAAATTCTAATTACTTTACGTTTCGACGTAAACATACTTTGAAAATGAGTCGATTGTAGTTTATATTGTATCATAATGCGTACGCCGCCGCCGCAACATGCGTCAGGTAAAGTACTAGTTTTATACATAACACTAGTATTCTTTTAGTACTAAAAACATGTTTACCATTTGAATACAAGGTACAAAGGATGCATATTTTATCTCAAAACAAGAGGTCACATGTATGATTGCATAGAATGCAATAACTTTTTATTAGTCTTATATGTTATTATTTATTTAAGGAATCTGATAGTTGTCGAAAACAACGATAGGAGTTCTAGGATGCAACGCTCATTCTTGCCTAGAATAAAAACTAGAATTTTGGGCATTGCTCCTATAGAAGTTTAAGCCTATTTTTAAGTCGATTCATCTTAAGAAAAGAGTCATTAATAATGATCAACAACCATTAATAATAATCTGACTAATAATTAAACAACCATATGTAATTGTCAACAATATAAAAAAAAGTCTCTTCTGTTAGTTCGTGCACATATATCAACTTAACCACGTTCTATTCTATTGCTCTTCAACTTAACCACATTATATTCTAGTGTTCTTTATACGCAATTGGCAAGATCATAAAGCTTGTATAAGTATATGAAAGTTATTAACAACGGAATCGATCATAATCCAAATTTGTGATTCACACAACTTGAAATATAATTACAACAATTTTCATTGAGGAACTCTAGATCCATCAAGAAGAATTTTTTTCATATGATCCACATAATCTTGCATTTGCTCCCTTGAATGTGTTGGAGATGGGTACACACAAGCACAATCAAGCTCCCCATCACGGATTGTATCAAAGATGGCAAGTGAAGGACCCACGCTATGGACCGAAGCACAACCGATGCAGTCCAATAAACCCACTTCTTTATGAAGTTGATTGGTGTTTTCGATTAAGGGATCTTCGAATACAGAAAGGAGTGAAGTTCTTAATGAAGAAGAAGGTGTTAAACTAGGGTTTTCAATAGCTTTGCACATGAGAAAGTTTAAGTCCGCCATGTCTGTAAAATGTTTATTGTTGTTTTTTGCGTTTGTTAAGGTGGTATAGATCCTTTGTGCTAGATCCCATAAATCTTCCCCTCCTTTAACGTCGTGGGAGTTTAGGATGACGGAATGGTAAAATCCTGTTTAAGTCAAACAATTTAGTACTTTTGGTAATTTTAACGACGAATTTACTTATGAATGAGCATATTTGGACAAAAGTACGTTTATCTGACAAGGCATACAAGTAAATTAAAAAAAAGTTTGCTAAATTGAAAACAAGGCAATCAAAGTGTTTTTTTTAATACACAATACCTTTAAAATCATTATATTAAAAAATTCTACACTATTATTGAAATTACATTTTGTAGGGATGAAAATTTACGACATGACACAAACTAAATAATCAGATTGGGGCTAAATGGGTTTGGGTAGTTAATAGGTCGACTAGGATAACCTGTAAACAGGATATTGACCTAACCAACCTGTTTTGCACCTGGCAACCCATTCAAAAATATATTTGCTCGTTTAGGTAATCGGGTTACATAGGTCGTACTTGATTTACACATATCGACTCTAGGTTAAGGTTCAACTTTTCAACACGATTAAGTAACTACCCGTGTTCAGGTTGAGTTATACGTATCAGCCAACTGAAATCCTACACAAATTGTCACCCCAAAGGCTAAATTACATACCAGTTGTATACAAAAACTCATTTTTTTTGGGAAAAAAGCGTTATAGGTCATGCTTACTAGATAACTTCTACATGTACAAAAATAGATGCTTGGTATTACCCAATCTGTCCATTTCGCCACCTCTAAATCTCACCCCCAACATGCACACCCGCTCGTGATTACGAATTATGCAGTTTATGAAGACATAGACACCCCCAACATCATTTTTCATTCTTATCTAATATGCATGTGTATGCACTCACACCTAACATGATGCTTGAGCAACATAAGTGAAAATTAATTTTACCAATATGATGTTCACTAAGAACAGGATCAAGATGTGGACGACAATCAATGAGAGTTGCAAGTGAATATTTTTCCCATTTTTCATCAGGATAGTTTTTAGAAGCATGAGCAGCAATAAATCCAGCTGCTGCTAAGAGCCCAAATAGTTTAATCCCTTTCGCTTTGCAGCCCTGAAATATATTATTGTCACAATGCAAAGTACCAGAGATTAATTAGCATAAAAGAGGACCATTTGAAAGCCGAATAACCCTTAAAACGGGTTTTGGTGCAAAATAAGACCCAAAAGTGTGAATGTATAAGTAATTGAGCAAGAATCGATCAATATTCTTTCTCATTCGATCATACTTTAATCAATGTTATCACTCTTATCAAACAAGAAGTATGCTTCGACTATTGAAGTCAACGACGCTACTTCTAATCACCAAAATTAATATTAATATCGTAAGTTTCTGAAACAAATTTGCTAACCACTTTGAACATGATGAATAATTCAAACATATATAAAGGTGTAGAAGAACTTGGTAAATATATATTATAACTAGACTAGATATCGTAAACATTGCCTTTGACCTCAGATAGTCAAACTACACATCTTTAATGGACCATCATCATACTAGGCTTTCCTGTTTCAAAGTCCATACTAACCATCCTTCTTGTATCAAATGCCATGAAAACAATACAAAGTACACAAATTAAAGATTTTTACAGATACTAACCATCTATTATCTTGGATATATTCTAAGATCATCATCTATATTTTTATATCTTGCATATCATTACAAGCTTTATCAATGGGTTATCCATCATCTAAACATCATTTTGGTTCACTAATAATTAGAAGAATGTGATCAGAAACTAACTAATAAGATGATATCATACGAATGGTTGATCCAAATCAGAGTAATTGAGAAGTAAGAAGTCTTACAGAAAGAATCCGATGAGTGTCATCTGAACCCATCTTCAATCTCACAAACTGAGTCGAATCAGGAAGACCAATTTCCTTAAACACCAAATTCGAAAACCTAAACGAATTGACAGAGTAGCCAAGCATGTCAGCACCACGAGCCCAAAACGGCTTATTAGCTTTTCCAGCAGGCACACAATCCTCAACCGCTAACCCTAACCCATCTTCCCTCACCATCTCCCTATCTCCATCACAATACAATCGCAACAACTCCCTCAACAAGAACGCCGCCGCCGCCCGATCACACACCCCCGTGTGCAGCCGCAGAACCACCGCCCACTGTAGCTCCGGCAGGCTGTAGAAGCCTGCGAACATGACGTCAGCTTCGGCGGTGTGGTTGAAATCGGCCCAGGGGTTCGTGTTCATCTCGTGTTCGACCGTGAGGTGGAAAGATAGGGGGAGATCGGAGGGGTTGATTTGGAGCGTTGAAGGGGGTGAGGGGGTGAAGATGGAGAAGAGGTTAGTGGAGGGGTCGAATCGGAGTTTAGAACGGAGAATAGGGTGGGAGTGTTGGAGCTTGTGGATGCATGATTGAAGGTGGGAGAGATCGGGGGGTGTGGAGAAGAGTAAGGCTAGCACGGTAATGCCGGTGCCTCCGGGAACGGCTCTGCACCAGCTGTATTCGGTGCCGCCGACGGGGCGTGACGCCGGAGATTGTGCAGACATTTTGGTGGAGTTGGGTTCGGGAAGACGACAGATGCTAAGCTTCAATTAATGGACGACGGATGATGATACTTTTTCTTTCTTTTCATAATATTAATATATTATCGTTACTCCATTATTATAAAGGATAACATATGATTTAGTGATGACATATATATAGTGATGTAAAGCTGTAAAAGTATGATCGTACAAATTTTTTTTTTCTTGACATGATGTATCAATTTCAATTAATGAATAAATTATAATCTATGTTTTCATGTTAATACGATAAACTCAATCTTAGTCGTTAAATAATTTTTTTTCCATTACTTTATATCAATTAAATTTCCTTCTAGTATATGAAAATCTCTTTAATTTAATAAAATGATAAATACAATGAACATGTAGCTGCATCATATTTATTCTCATAAAATTTTTATCGTTTATCTTTCATATTAAATAATTATATTAGTTATTAATAATATTAGTTGATTTTTTTTTAAATTTAAAATAACTATATAATAAATTAAGAAATATTTTTTTATTAAAGTTATTTTTAAAGAAATAATTTTTTATAAAATAAGAAAATTATCTAAAACATCAAACTTTCTTGAAAATAAAAAATATTTTAAAAATAATTTTTTTAAATAGTAAATTTTTTTACAAATAAAAGATAATTAAAATTGAGAGTTATAATAAGAAAGTTCTTAAAAATTATATTTTTTTAAATGTTTGTTTTGAAATAATAAAATTTTATTCTATTTATAATAAATAAAATTGCAATCATATCTTATATTAGAATATCATCTTGTAAATAATAAAATTTCACTGTATTTAATATTTTTTATTCAACTCGTGTAATACACGGATGTATTAAAGATACTAGTAATAATAGTATTATTACTTTTATAATTAAAACCTAAGCTTAATTCAATTAAACTAATAATTAAATTATTATTTTTTAAATCTAACCCTAACCTCCCCTCCCATCTATATCACCTTGGCACCTCCCTCTTCCTTGTTATCACCGATCTCCAAACTCTAATCCTCTCTCTAATCATCTCTCGGTTCTCTTCTTCACCATACTCACCAAAAACCCTAACTCACTACCTCTTCCTCTCGATAATCTTTCTCACCGCAGGTAACAACCCAAGCACCTTCATCTAACTCTCGGATTCCTCTTTCTCTTTCTCTCTCTCTCTCTCTCTCTCTCGTGGTGGTTTCAACCCTTAGATTTCTTCCGTGGTTGATAAGGTGAGTGTATTTCTGATAGGTTGTGTTTAAATTATGACTTTCTCGTTTGATGTATTTCGTATTGGCCTATGATTCTTGGTTTCTTTAACTCAAAGGTGTTTTATGTTTTCTTTTGTTTTCGGGTGAGGGTTGGGTAGAGCATCTTGTGAGCTAGCGGTGTGTGTGTGTGGGCATCGGTTTTGTGTGGATGTGTGTGTTTATCATGGTTATTGCATGCTAGGGTTCATGCAGGGGTAGAGCTTGCTTTGTTTGTGTGTGTGTGTGTGTGTGTGTGGGGTATCATGCATATGGGTGTAGTATGTTCATTAATGTATGTATGTATATGTGGCAATGGTGGCAGTAGGGTTTGACTATAGATTGTGTGCGCATGAGAGTGTGTTGATGTATGGTTTATGCATGGGTGTGCTCTTGGTTATATGTGTGCGTGGGTTTCATATTGTCGGGCATGTGGTGTGTGAATTCATAACTTATTGGGGTGCATGGTATGTGTGTGATCTTATGCATTAATGTGATGCTAGTTATATATGGTTAATGCATGTTGTTTTTGGGGCAAATTGAGAATGAGAAACCGTATAGTTCACTTGTTATGTAAATTCAGGTTGTCTTGAAACTTAATCAATTGTTTGTTGCATTACTGATTGTTGTGCATTAAAGATGAGTTTACATCTCCACTTTACTTATACACTTTTTGGGGAAGAGAAACATGTTTTCAACTATTCTTTTCCTTAGATCAGTATTACTGTATGATCGCTTGTTTACTAGTGTTGTACCATTTTAAGTCCTCACTTTCGAACAGCTAATTTATGCATTTTAGCGAGATAATTCTATGTAGATCTACTGGGTTTGACACCCCACCCGCGCTAGTACGACCGGATGTCGAACGGGTGTTTAATTGACCTAATTTCTGTTGCTGTGGTCTGGTAACCACAACCCATGCGTCTTATATTTATTAGTTTCGTTTGCGAATTTAACACACTATGTAACTTGATATGTAGACTAGCTATCTACTTGATATACTTTGTTTACTGGATCTGTTTTCTAATACATTACTATTTTACCAAACCTGTGACCCCGTGTTGACACTTTAGCATTTTCTCTCAAGTTTTAAAAAGGTGCGCACGACTAGGAGCATAACATCTACTCATGCATTTTAGGTCATTTCATGTTGGTTAAATTGGATTTTCTACAAAACAAAATTTAATTTGGTCGTGCTTGTTTCGCGCAGTTGTGCTTTATGAAACATTTAAAAATTATGCTTCCTCAAACATTTATAAATTATGCTTCCTCAGTGTTTTCTTAAAACCTATTTTTTTTGAAATTATGTTTCTGGCTTTATTTAATTAACATTAATACTATAATTTTGTAATTATTGTGTCATCTGGTATAAATTTTGGCTGAGATTCTTGTATACCACGCACCTAACTGTAAAACCTCATTTGTGGAAATTGAGGGTGTGTCATAATTATGAAATAATATATGTGTGTGTTTGAGTCTGGGCTAAAAGGGTTTTTTCCCTTAAGCGAAACGAACCGAGTCAGATGTAATACGCTTTCATTTGATGATATAAATTCAAATTACTCTACTCATGGTATAAATTTAGTTTGAAAACGAGCTGAGCGATTGTAATTTATTTTTTTATACGTTTTTGATTCATTTACGTTTCGACATAAATTTTGTTTGGAATCATATCAAATATAATACGTTTATTTCGATGATATAAATTCAAATTACTTTACGTTTGAACATAAATTTAGTTCTGAAATAGTTAGAGTTGATTGTAATTTATAATTTATCATGTCATAATGCGTGACGAGAAAAAAACTATTTTTTAATATTACACTACTATTTCAAAGTACAAAACTACTAATACACTAGTATGACTATTTAGTATTTTAGTTTTATAATAAAATCATTTAAAGCTAATTGACAAATAAAGAAAGAGTAAATTGCATGGATGGACTTAATGATAAGCTAAAATTTTATATTTTGTTTTAATTTTTTAAAAGTTACTTATTTTTATTTATTATTTCTTTACATCGTCACCCTTTTTAGCCTCTATAATAAATGAATTCTAATTATTCATTTTAAATTTAAATAAAGATAATTTTTACCTTATAGTAAAAAAAAAATAAAAGTTAGAATACCAATACCTTCATTCTAAGTCATGCTTTCTTATGACCTGGCTTGTGATTCTAGCAAGCTAAATCGCAAGTCCAACCATCACAATCGCTACTTCTCTCCCCTGTCATCTACTCCATTTCAGTAAAACTTGTTTAGTAAATCTAGTCAGCAAAACTTTGACAAATGAACGCTGGCTTTAGTATATCCATTTCCCGTTAGACACTTGAAACTTCTTTTTCCCTCATATTTTCAAAGAACATTTAGTAAAGCTGTAAAAGTATGATCGTACAATCTTTTTTTTTTCTTGATATGATTGTAACAATTTCAATTGTTGAATAAATTATGACACCATGTTTTCAGGTTAATATGGTAAACTCAATCTTGGTAATTAAACAAAATCTTTCTGTTACTTTATATATATTAAATTCCTTTGTAGCAAATGAAAATAGTAATAATACTATTATTACTTTTATAACTAAAACCTAAGCTTAATTCAATTAAAATAATAATTAATTTTTTTAAATCTAACCCTAACCTCCCTCCCATCTATATACCTTCCGACGGCACCTCCCTCACCTTGGGACGGCACCTCCCTCTTCCTTGTGATCACTAATCTCCAAACCCTAATCCTCTCTCTAATAATCTCTCGGTTATGTTCTTCAACATACTCATCAAAAACCCTAACTCACTACCTCTTCCTTACAAAAATCGTCCTCATTGTAGCTAACAACCCAAGCACCTCTATCTAACTCTCGGAATCCTCTTTCTTTCTCTCTCTCTCTCTCTCTCTCTCTCTCTCACTCGTGGTGGTTTCAACTCTTAGATCTCTTCCTTGTTTGATGGGGTGAGTGTACTTCCGATATGTTGTGTTTAAATTATGACTTTCTCGGTTGATGTGTTTCCTGTTAGCCTATGATTCTTGGTTATGTTTTATGTTTTCTTTTGTTTTCAGCTGAGGGTTGGGTAGAGCATCTTATGGGCGAGCGGTGTGTGTGGGCTTCGGTTTTGTGTGGATGTGTGTGTTTATCATGGTTGTTGCATGTTAGGGTTCATGCAGGGGTAGAGCTTGATTTGTGTGTGCTTGTGGTATCATGCATATGGGTGTAGTATGTTTATTAATGTATGTATGTATGTGTGCACAATAGTCGATGTGTGTGGGGTATATAGGGTTTTGGTGTTGGGTTGGGCAATGGTGGCAATAGCGTTTGGCTATAGATTGTGTGTGCATGGGAGTGCGTTGATGTATGGTTTATGCATGGGTGCGATTCTTGGTTATGTGTGTGTGTTGGTTTCATACTGTCGGGCGTGTGGTGTGTGAATTCATAACTTAATGGGGTGCATGGTATGTGTGTAATCTTATGCATTAATGTGATGGTAGTTATGTATGGTTAATGCATGTTGTTTTTGGGGCAAATCGAGAATGCGAAACCGTATAGTTCAATTGTTATGTAAATTCAAGTTGTCTAGAAACTTAATCAATTGTTTGTTGCATTACTGATTGTTATGCATTAAAGGTGAGTTTACAGCTCCACTTTACTTATACTCTTTTTGGGAAAGAAAAACATGTTTTCAAATATTCTTTTCGTTAGATCTATTACTGTATGATCGCTTGTTGACTAGTGTTGTACTATTTTAAGTCCTCACTTTCGAACATTTAATTTATGTATTTTAACGAGATAATTCCGAGTAGATATACTGGGTTTGACAAACCCACCCATGCTAGTCGCGCTAGTACGACCGGATGTCAAATGGGTGTTTAATTAACCGAATTTAATATTGCTTTGGTCTGGTAACCACAGCTGAGGCATACCTATATTCGTTAGCTTCAGTTGCGAATTTCACACACTATTTAACTTGATATGTAGACTAGCTATGTACTTGATGTACTTTGTTTACTGGATCTGTTTTCTAATACATTACTATTTTACCAAACGTGTGAACTCACCAACCCTGCGTTAACACTTTAGCATGTTTTCTCTCAAGTTCTTAAAAGGTGCGCACGACTAGGAGCATAACATCTACTCATGCATTTTGGGTCATTTCATGTTGGTTGAATTGGATTTTCTATAAAACAATATTTAATTTGGTTGCGGGTGTTTCGCGCAGTTTTGCTTTATGAAACATTAATGAATTATGCTTCCTCAATGTTTTCTTAAAACTTATTTTTTTGAAATTATGTTCTAGTTTTATTTAATGAACATTAAGACTATACTTTTGTAATTATTGTATCATTTGGTGTAAATATTAGCTGAGATTCTTGTATGTCACATGCCTAACGGTAGAACCTCATTTGTGAAAATTGAGGGTGTGACATAAATTATGAAATAATATATGTGTGTGTTTGAGTTTGGGCTAAAAAGGGTTTTTCCCCTTAGGCGAAGTGAACAGCATCAGATGTAATACGCTTTAATTGGACGATATAAATTCAAATTACTCTACTATTGGTATAAATTTAGTTTGAAAACGAGTCGAACGATTGTAATTTATTTTTTCTATATGTTTTTGAGTCATTTTACGTTTCGATGTAGATTTTGTTTGGAATCATATCAAATATAATTCGTTTTATTTGAGGATAAAAACTCAAATTACTTTACGTTTGCACATAAATTTAGTTCGGAAATAGGTAGAGTTGATTGTAGTTTATAATTTATCACGTAACAATGCATGACGAGTAAAAAGACTAGTTTTCATTATTACACTACTATTGCAAAGTACTAAACTACTAGTACACTAGTATGACTATTTAGTTTTATAATAAAATCATTTAGAGCTAATTGACAAATAAAGAAAGAGTAAATTACATGGACGAACTTAATGATAAGCTAAAATTTTATATTTTGTCTTAATTTTTAAAAGTTATTTATTTGTTATTTATTATTTCTTCACATCGTCACCGTTTTTATCCTTTAAAATAAATTAATGCTAATTATTTATTTTAAATTTAAAATAGAGATAATTCTTACCTTATAGTAAAAAAAAGAATAAAAGTTAGAATACCGATACCCCCATTCTAACTCATGCTTTCTTATGACCTGGCTTGTGATTCTAGCAAACAAAACGCAAGTCCAACCACCACAATCGCAACTTCCTCTCCCCTGTCATCTACTCCATTTCAGTAAAACTTGTGTAGTAAATCTAGTCAACAAAACTTTGACAAGTGATCTTTGGCTTTAGTAAATCCATTTCCCGTTAGACACTTGTAAATCCTTTTTCCCTCATCTTTTAAAAAAACATTTATTTCCTTCTTCACCTCAAATTTATACCATCATCCCTAGTTCATTTTTTCCCGGTAACGAACGAGTCATCGATGGCTCCGACTTTCCCGGTTAACTACATCAAACAGAAAACAAGTCCCACCAATGTTAACCCCCACCTCAATTTCATATCTCGATAGTGCTAGACCACCCTTGTCTACTTTGGCTTTGCCTTTCTAGTTCGGCTATGCTGAGGGATTGAACGATGAAGGACTTGACAGTGTAGGGGTGAAAAAAGGTAGAGAATTTTGATAAAAAAATATAGAGAAGCAATCTAACGAAAAACTAATGGGGCGCTAAGAAAATAACTGTTCTTTTTTTTCTTTTAAGGTTTTATTTTAATTTTTAACATGTAGGGTGTAAAGACCTAACCTAGTAGGCTGATATATCAATAAAGGCAGTTGTTAGATATGTTCATTTGAATATTAAAATAGAGTACACTCCTAAGAACATAGTACTCGACTAATGCCCACGCGTACTAGTTCTCGGTTGGCCTTGTATGAGCACTCGGCTGGACTTAGTTGTCGTGGGCTTTTGGGTCTGTTTTATAGAAGTATATAAACAATAGCTTAGGATTGTTTTATGTTTTACGGTCTACAAGTTTTGCGATTTAGTCTTTATCTCTGTAACTATTGTGGTACCTTCACAACATGATCGATTGTGTGGAAGAATACAAAGCATTTTAGTGAATTTGATCTCATGTTCTTTTCTTGATAACTATGTCATTTGAATTTTGCATGTATGACACTATGAGTATAGGTGTTGCTTATCTACTGAATCTGAAAGTAGACAAGGGAATTACACAGGGTGAATGGTATTTCATGTTATTTTAAAGGAACTTTTTTACAAGTTCATTTCAAGAATTAGAAGAGTAATGATTGAGTAAACACTAAAAAATTGGGTATTTTTTAAACGTAATTACGAAGTCTAAAATTTATAACAACCTCCAACCTAAAATCTTAGGGTATACTTTATTGTCTAGTGAGTGTAAGCAAAAACCACTGTCATGTAAGCGTCACCTAGGTAAAACTTATGGTCATATTTACACTTATTAAGAGGTGTAATGGTTCAATGAGTGTAACTATTATTTTTAATGAAAAAATTGACATATGTAAACATCACATCCCCCCAATTCATTTGTCCATGCTCGTGAGTCCAGTCACGATGGGTTGCTCATGCCACCTCTTATTGAGGGGTGATGCAGTTTCACAACTCGTCATGACTAGGTGGAATGGCCACACCTCACTCACAACGACATTATAAAGGCCTTAAAAACATCCATAAATGTTCCTAATAAACTATCATAACTAATTTTCATTCTTCTTTCAAAACAAACAGATTTTTTCATTAACTCTACAAACATCTTTACAAGTTCTTACATTTTCACATTATGAACACATTTTATATTTACTTTTTATGATAAAATTGTGTTTTTTAATGTTCAAAATAATTTATACAAGTTTAATTAATTTATATAATAAACAAGTACTTTATTACTAAAAATTTTATATAAATTGACATATTGTATAAGTGAACAATTACATAAATTAATGTTTTCAAAATTGAAACATTATTTATTTTCATTATCATACAAACATACTACATTCGAAATGATTTAAAAAAATAAAAATGTAGGTCATACAAATTATTTATGCACATAATACAAGTCACATAAAATTCAAAAAAGAGAGGTTGCAAAACCGTCGCCACATCCATCAATGCCTGACCTCGGCGCTCAATCTTACCAAATAACTTCGCAAATAACTTCTCTATTCTTAAAGTTTGTAACACAGTTTGAAAACTCTTCAAATAACTTCTTTATTTTTAATGTTTCCACACCTCTTTAATGTGATTGACATGATCCTTCTCACTTCATGAGTAGACCAAATAATCATCAATGAACACAATCATTGACTTGTCTAGCATAGGTTGGTACACACGGTTCATTTAATCCATGAATGCGGCTAGGGTGTTATTCTATCCAAATGACATTACAAGGAACTCGTCTTGCCCGTAACATGTCCAAAACACCGTCTTTAGAATATCTTCCTCTCTCACCTTCTGTTAATGGTAGCCTGACCTAAGATCTATTCTGGAGAACCAACTCACACCTTGGAGTTGGTTGAACAAATCATCAATTCAGGGTAACGGGTACCGATTCTGTACCGTTAACTTGTTGAGCTTGCGATAGTTAATACACATCCTCATACTGTCGTCCTTCTTCTTAACGAACAACAGTAGAGCACCGCATGGAGAGATGCTTGGTCGGGTAAAACCATTATCTAGAAGATCTTGTAGTTGTGTCATTAATTATCTAACTAAAACTAAAAATATAATTTCATAACTTACGGAATAGTTATTTGTATTTTATAAATAATGCAACGATTGAAAATATATTAACTTTTGTAGAAATACAAGGAATCAAGTTGGGGACTTAATCCACTAAAATTTGGGGTTATTTGGATTATTTACCTTATAGAACTGATTAGAAAAGAGAAAATCAAACTAAAACGCTTAATATGGAAAAACCAAGACTTAACGGGTACTTAACGAGAATAACCGAGCAATATAACGAAAATGGCAAAGCTATAAACATTGATTATATAAAAATTCATGTAGACTTATAATGTTGAGAAATTCCTAGAAATTAAGTGTCATAATTTTTAGAATTTATTTGCTTAGTAATAAAAAATATAAAAGTTATACACCTAAAATAGTAAACATGATCAGAAACGAGATTGAGAGCAATATTAGTGAAAACTATAGAACCTAAAATTCTTTCTAAGTATATTAAAGTAATATATGACCAAAGTCAACACAAACCCAAAAATCCGTTAAAAACCGAACCGATAGCATTAAAACCCCAAAACCGGAAAAAAAAACAACTTAAGACCCAAAATTTTCAATTACTAATGATTTAATAATAATAAAAATAAGTTAAAAACTAAATATTTGTGATTATAGAGCTTTCTAGAGAATTTTACAAAAGTTACCATTAACATAAAATAGTTACCGGTATATTAATTAGAAAAATCATAAAAATATATAAAATAACTAACATCAAGAAATTGATGTTTTTGTAGTAGATTATGAATCATAAAGCTAAAGCACAAATTAAGTTTAATAAAAATTATCGATTTAAACATACATTACGAATGTGCTTGAAATGCAATCCGATACACGTTTAAAAATATAATTATAAACTTAGAGACCTTATAATCATAACCTTAACACTCAAAAGACCAAATAATACCCAAAAGAAGTTATAATTAAAATATAATTATTATTTGGACAACTTAACAACTTCAAGTGTGAAATCTCTAATTTCATCTTCATAAACCGCCTAACTCAAAACTAAATTCTTAAAACCATTAAGAAGGACCAAATGACATAAATATTAACTTGTTCCAGTAGCCTAAACCACTTGAAACAATAAAAGTCACCATAATTAGTTAAAATGTGAAATTTCAAACTTTAGGGTTAAAAATATAAAATTAACAAAGTTGAGGGTCCAAACTTGCCAACCATTGAAACCTTACTGTTTTGTTTTTATATCACACTTATAAGAACAATTATATCTGGACTTATAAAATAAGGACCTAAACTTAAGCAAAACATAAGATAAGAACTCACAAACTTAAAGACATAAAACAATATTACACACATAAAGTGAGAACAACAAGCCAAGTAAGAAAAATCTAAAATTTGAGGTTTGCTCTTAATTAATCACTTAATAGATTACTAATACATATGAAATGAACTTAGTAACCCTCGCGGTCGGTATCATCTCAAACTTCCGGGTTTTAACCCGTAAACAACTCATAGGCGAGTCTCGTGAACTCCCTTTTTACTTTAAAACTTTTGGGGTGAAATACATACAAGTTAGTTAATATTTTGTGGTGCTATATTATCTGCTCTTGTTCCTGAATTGAGCACAATCATTAACTCCATTAGGAGCCGCGTGATTTGTGGATAGTACTATCCAGGTAATCCCTCGCACACAATGCACCCTTTATGTCACAAATTAGTGCAACTTAATCATTCACAGCAAGGCACAAATAAACCCAACAATCTAGTGGTAACGGTTTAGGGGATATTTTAGCACTTGGGTAGGAAAGCTCGAGTTAGGCTTGATTGTGCATCATTATTGTTGTTGTACATACCTATGGTTCATGCCACATATATGAACCCCTGCCCTTATCATGACCACAACAACCCAACCCTACGGCTACCATCACAATTACCACAAAGTTCACACATATACATGCATGAAAACTCTCAGCACTCCCACAATATGCACACAAGATAACACCCATCACACATTCATACGCATCAATCTTGTGAGACTTGTTGTCCATATCACACACATACCAAAATCCATTCACCAAGACCATTTACTCAAAATCCATCTCATGTACCCAAACACACTACAATCGCATCTCATGTACCCAAAATCCATTCACCAAGACCCACAGCCAAAACCCCAAACCACAGACATCGTGCACCACCCCTACCAATGGTTACATAACAAGGCAACACCCTCATCCCACCTGCCGAAAACCCTAATCGGCCACAACCCGAACCACCAAGCATACTCATACCCACACTCAGAACCTAATGTGCATTTTGATATATATATTTCAACAATAGATTTTTCACGATTAAGTTTTAAAATTATAAAAATAATTTTCACCTTGTGACTAACTACATACACAATAGGCAAGTGTACCTATCAGATAGTAATATAGCTTTTGGTAAGAATTGGGTATCGATCCGTGGACACGAGAGCTCCTGATACTAAGTATTTGTCACTATCTAGCCGATTAAAGATGATTTCTGAAAAGTATGATTAACTAATTTAACTAACATTAAACTAATTGAAGAGAATAAACAAAGATGAAGATAATCAATCAAAGGAGGATATCACTTAGACTTCGAATCCGCTTAGCAAAACAACGACAACATACATGAACCTATGGTGAGATCATTTTCTACACATGAAACATGGATGTAAACTAGACTATTGTCAAGGTTATCTAATTATATAACTCATCGAAAAGCTATAACGATAAACACATAATAGCCACCTAAAATTTTGCCATGAAGAACTAATGATATAATTAGGCTAAAATAAATGATGGTTAGGACTCCCGTCAAGGATACCAAACCCACAAATCTTTGGAAAGTTAACACGATGAACACATGGTAACCACCTCAATTCGCGTAATGTAACAATAATTATGTAAATCCTTCAATTTATGAATGTCCTAACAAGAATACACGAATAATAAATATGCGCATTATATATGGTTACACATACACAATGTTAAGAGATACTCATAACAAACACAATGGTTTTCACAAACATATGTATAAGGGTACACACTTGTTTAACTTTACTAAACAATCAACCCTCATTTACTATTCCTCATCAAATGCCATAAACTACACACGAATGTATGCAATTCCTGAATAGATGTTCTAAAACACAAAGTTTTCCAACAATATGTGATTACAACACCCACAAGATTCATCATTTCATCAAGTTCAACAAACATACACAATCATTGAAGAACATTCATAACCTTGAAATAAACATTAACCTAATCATCATCATAAGTTACAAGTAATATGTCAAAGTATGCTAAGCTTCATCTAATCTAAGTAATAGAGTGTGTTTAGCCCATAAGGCTTACAAAAAACATAACCAAACTCAGAACAATGGAAGAAAACATGATAGATCTAGAGATTTTCAAACCAAAGTTGAGTAGAGGTGGGTTGTGTTAACTTGAATCTTCCTTCGAAATACTTGATCTTCAACCTCTCTTGAACTCTTGAACGAACTCCTTCAAAGTGGTCACAAGAATGGAGAAAAGCTAAGGTTTTTGCTCCAAAATTCGTCTACCCCAAAATGAAGAAGAAGAAGGGCTTAAAAAGGGGGCCTGATGCGTGTTATGGCCATGACAGGATTTGTCATGACCATAATGCGAAGAAAAAAGAGGCCTGAAGCCTGTTATGGTCCTAACAACTCCTGTCATGGCCACAAAAGCCTCTAAACTTTCTAAAATCTTCATGAATTTGTTGTCTTTTTCTTTTGAAATCATCAAACAATCATCTAAAGCTACAAAATTCAAATTAATCATAATTAAGTATAAGTAAATATTAATTTGTAACCAAAAAGTACTTAAAATGGGGAAAGATATGCATTATTAACATGTATATTTATTCACATATCAAACATTCCCACACTCAAGATTTGCTTGCACTCAAGCAAAATCACAAAATATCTAACAAGATTCCTATCGGCTCTAATAGCATAGATAGGTAGTTCATAATCAAACTAAAGATTCAAATGCATTATGGAAAGAAATTATATGAGAATATCTAAATAACTTGGATAATATTTATGGAGAGAAATTATGCCTTAACTCGCGCCTCTCATAATGATTCGCTCGACACTTGATATATATATGGATGTGTATATGTAAATCACTCAAAGCACATAATGAAGCAACATTATCATAAGCTTGCTTAGAGATCAAATTCTCCACCAAATAAAATAAGATAATTGCATAAATCAAGAGGTCTTTGAGGATTGTAACGAGGCTAGGATTGAAGGTATGGATTTTGGTGATAAAGAGACTAAAATGTTAAAAATCCGGAATCGCTAGATGCTACTTGCGAACAACTACAAAACATGAAGAGAGTACACAAACTAACATAAACTAATACAACATACATATAATGAGGTACCATAATGGTTTTCCATTATAACATACAAAATTGCTCATTTTTAATTAATTTCTTCTAAAAAAATGAAGAAAATAATGCAATAATCCTTTCTTTTTTTTCTTTTCTTTTCTTGTTTTTTTCTTTTTCTTTTCTTTTTTTTGAATATAACATAGACTGTACTAATGGAACAATAATTACAATTGTTTTAAACATAATTACAACTAGATGACACAACTATATATTGTCTTAGACAACTAACGAAATCCGGATTTTAACAAGATTAAAAAGAAAAAGGCTATTTGGTTAATTAGGTTATAGATGATGATCAAACAATAAACACGAGGGTTAGGCTAAGGGTGATGATCGGACAGGGGAAGAGAAACAAAAATGGGGTACACAAGATGGGTTTTCCTAATGCATCAATCATTTTCATGCAACAACTTAGTTCATGATTTTGAAATGAATCACTTAAGCAAGTTCTAAAATGAAAAACTTCATAAATAACAAAAACATGAGCATATGATATGTAATGAAGAGAAAATGCTCGAAAAACACAACAATTGACTCATGGAAACGGAGGAGATGGGAAATAGGTGCAAACATAGGCATATACATATTTCATTCATCATGTTAAATTATTACGATATTTTCAACATATTTATTACATTTTCGTTGGATTCTATTAAATTTGTAATTCCGAAAGTAACTTATGCCTAAGAATCTAAGATGTAAGCAATATGGACACCATAAAAAAATTAGCCAAAAAGGAGTAGTTGTTAGACGCAAAAACATATAGAAACGATGGTTTTGATGAAATTATGCAAAAATCCCTAACATTCCCACACTTGAATAGCACATTGCCCTCAATGTGCAAAAATATGCAAATGGAATACAATTAGATGCAATGCAAATGTATGTGGGAATAAAAGAAAGAATGAAGACTCCCCTGATAAAAAGTCCTTGACATGCATGATCAAATTCTCAATAAGCTCAAAGCAACCTCTCAATTAATGCAACCAAGATGATCTATCAAACATAACAAAGGAACAAAAATGAGTATAATTATATGTGATAGAAAGAAAAAAACAACCATCTCAAACAAAATAAACGGTAAGTGTTTCAAAAACTTGGGTTGCCTCCAAGAAGCGCTTGTTTATTAACGAGTCATTAGCTTGACTCGGCGCTTAAATTCACTAAATCTAGGGCAAGAGATGGAAATAATTTACAAACGGGTGGCTTATGATCCCATCCGACCCATTTGATTTAGTGTATTTGCCATTGATTTGTGAGGAACTCAATGGTAAACACAAACATAATTGAAACGGGTCGTGCTACCAACACTTGTATTTGCTTGGACCAAACCTAATACAATTTAAGTAGTGAAGGAGACGATCATCCTGATAATGTGTTGTTGACTTAAATATCTTGATGGACTGATGTTGCGCCTTCAAAGGTGGTTGGTTCGTGAAGTAGTTTGCCTTTTCCATCGATTCGTTTGATTTGTGTGATGAATCATAATAGGTCTTATTTATGGGCCGGCTATCTTTGGTGCAAAGTTAAGGATTGGGTGTCACCACCATCATTGGTTTGTTGGTGAACCCATTCGTTCACACAATTTGTTCTCGATGCGATTCTTCTTTGATTACCAAGGTTGGTTTCCCGTACAACAATTCTTCTAATTCATTAAGATCCCCAACTGGGTCAAAACATCCTTCTTCATTTTCCATAAAAGGTATGGCCACCAATGTAAGGTTTATAGAAAGGCTGATGCACTCAAAACAATCAAAGTGCTTCCTGCATGCATGCACTTTGTACATAGTAGAAATTGCTTCGGAAGTTTTACACACTGCACAGAAAAATATTCTAAGTGTAAAATCTTCCGAAGCCAAAGTCCTAATCTTCTGAAGCCAAAGATGAAGTCTTCCGAAGCTTAGAAGACAAAGTCTTCTAAAGCCAACAACACAGAAGACTGATTTCTTACGAGTATAGAGAAGACATGCTTTCTCTGATCTACTTTTTCAGAAATCTGACCAACTTTCTGTTGCCACTCTAAAGACTCACCAAATTGCATAAGTTGGTGAAAAGGTCAATGCTTCAGTAAACTGTAAATAATGGTTTTGAGTCTGTAACTTTCTACTTTATGTACTTTTATCCTTTTTGCAATATATTAGGATGTGAGCTATGGCATGTCATAGTCACTAGTCGAAAGGCAATCTGCCTTTTGACTTTACATTGATCTTGTTGTCTAGATTAGTGTTTCCAGCTGGCCTTTAAAGTATGGCCGGCTGTAGGATGTAGTATAAAGTATCTCAGGTCCTTGTATCTTATCGTATGCTTTGTAACACTTGTAAAAAAACTTGAGAGCAATATACTTAATCCTTGAAAACCATATTAAGTTGTTGTTCTTAGTCTGTCGCATTTTTTAAGTGTTTTAACACTCTCCTCATTATGAGACTGGTTGTATTGACCTTTGTTGAATAGTTTTGCAATTAGTATCAGAGCATTCCAGGCTCTTGATTGTAAGATCTCACCATCTTAGATCCCTCAGTTTCACAAAACACTTAACATATCAAATGGCAGCTCTCACAAAGGCTGATATGGAAACCGGTACCATGACAAAGTCCCCACTGGTCACTCCTGAAGATTTTGATACTTAGTGCCAAAGAATGGAAGGCTTCATCAAGTCTCAAGACTCAAGGATGTGGGAGTCTGTTGTCTCTGGACCTTACATACCAAGCATTTCTTCAGCTGCTGGTGGTGGTGGTTTGATACCAAAAGAGGTAGCTGACTATTTTGAAGATGGCAGGAAGAAGATTGATATAGATATAAAGCCATGACTACCCTCCAAACTACTCTTCCAAACTCCATATACAAAGGCTTCAAGAAGTGCAAAACTGCTAATCAGCTATGGGATGCACTAAAGCTCATGTATGAGGGGTCCACTGAAGCAAAAGAGAACAAGAAGGACCTCTTGAAGTAGTAGTTTGAGAACTTCACCTACAAAACAGGTGAAACCATGACTCAACAATACTTCAGGTATGTTGAGATTGTGGATACTCTAGTGGATGTTGGTGTAAATCTTGAAAACAGGGACATTGAGACGAAGTTCATGTCCTCTCTTCCTAGACAATGGACACACTATTGTGCTGTTATCAAGAGAACTAAGAAGCTTAAGACTCTTACTTTTACAAAGTTGTATGGTATTCTTAGTGGCTACCAGATGGAGATGAACATGCAAAATCCATCTGGTAACTCCAGCAATCAGCAGAGCTCAGCCCTTCATGTAGTTGAAAGGAATTGCAGAGAACCAAAGCATCATCTCATCTACTACCATGACAACTCACAAAAGGGTCCTTTCATCACCTTCCCGGAGACACCAAAAGAGAGCTACATCCAAGGAAGCCCATTCCAAGAGACAAGCTCTTCACAAGCTTTTGTGTCACTTATGAAAGCACAGGCAACTTGCTCTTCACTTTTGAAGACCTAGACTGTATCCATCCAGATGATTTGGAGTACATGAAAATAGTCTAGCAGATGGCTTTTCTTACTCACAGAGCCAAGAAGTTCTACAAGAGGACAGTGAGGAAGTTTTCTAGCAATGCAACCAGTGGAAAGTTTGGGCTGGACAAAAGAAAAATGAAGTGTTAAAACTGTAATCAAATGGGACACTTTGATAGAAAGTGTAAGGCACCTAGAAAAAATGGTGGCCAGACACAAACCAGACCAAACTACACTGATAGAGCCCCCCAGAATAAGAAGCCAAAGCAGCAAGCTGTAGTTACTGTTGAAGAAGGAGGCTTTGACTGGAGCTTTCAGGTTGAGGATGCATCTCTAAACCAAGCACTAATGGCAGATCATGAAGAAGCCAAGGTATTGGAACATCGTTGTACTCCTGAATGCATTGCTAAAGTTAACAGATATAGGTCCTATAACTTAGAGATGAAATCTGATCTTGAGTCTTTAAACATCTTAAAATCTGATTTCAAAAGAGCTGAAAATAGGTACAAACTTAAAATAGAAGATTTAGAGAAAACCATTTACACTTTTAAACATGAACATACCAACTACAAGACTCAAATCAAAGATCTTATCACTAATTTGACTAAATGCCAGGCTGAGCTTGTGATCAACAAAGTCAGGGAGGAAAAATGTGTTCTTGAAGAAAAGACTTTTAAGAACATGATATCCTTATCCTTGTATGAAAAGAGTATTATAAGACAATATAGTGCTCCCAGGACTGCTTAGCAAAATGGTGTTGCGGAGAGGAGAAACAGGACACTAATTGAAACTGCAAGAACCATGTTGTCTGACTCTAAACTGCCCATCACCTTTTGTGCAGAGGCAGTGAGCACTGCTTGCTATGTGCAGAACAAAGTTTTAGTGGTTAAGACTCATGGTAAGACTCCTTATGAGATGCGGCACAAAAGGAGACCTTTTAGTGGTTTCCTCAGATCATTTGGATGTCCTTGCACAATCTTGAATACCAAAGATAAAGTAGCCAAGTTTGCTGAGAAAATTAGATGATGGATACTTTATTGGATACTCTTTCCAAGCTAAGGCATATAGAGTATACAATCTCAGAACTAGAGTAATTGAGGAGTCAGCCTATGTGACCTTCAATGAGCACACTCCCAGTGTGAAAGGTTATGGTCCAGATTGGCTGTTTGATCTTGATTTAGTTACCAACTATTTTAACAAGTCTTGTGAGAATGTTTTAGGATCCATATGTATCTTATCAACAGGAGATCTTGACCCAAGATTTGAGCTGAGAAGACCTACAAATCATACTACTTTAGCTCCAGTTGTAACAAACACTACAGATGGAGTTCCTATCAGCACAACCATGACAAATCCAGCTGATACATCTGAGGTGCCAACAAATTCCAGCTCAGAGGCACAAAACTCAAATGAAGGACCTTCAAATGTAGGAGGAAGTGGTAGTGGTGACAGTGATCAAGAGTTTCTTGATACTAACAATCACTCCATGAAAGACAAAATCAATGATGTCACACACTCATTGAATCAAGCTTTTCTTGATAAGTGTGTTGGTGTGATGGGTGACCCTTCACTACTTGATCAAAATTTCTCTAATTTAGATCTTTCCAATCAACTTGCTATGATCCCTCAACTCAGGATCCACAAGTCTCATCCCACCACAAACATCATTGGAGATGTTGACAAGGGGGTGAGAACAAGAGGAAAAACCCATGAAAAATATGTTTGTCTCTACTCTTGTTTTCTATCCCAGATAGAGCCAAAGAAAGTTGACGAGGCTTTAAAGGATGGAAGTTGGGTTGAAGCTATGCAGGAGGAGCTGCTTTAATTCAAAAGACAAAAGGTTTGGAACCTATGTCCTCTTCCTCAAGGGAAGACTACTATGGGAACCAAATGGGTTTTTAGGAACAAGAAAGATGACAGAGGACTTGTCACAAAACAAGGCTAGACTAGTTGTTCAAGGGTACACTCAAGAAGAAGGGATTGACTACACTGATGTCTTTGCTCTAATAGCAAGACTTGAAGTTGTTAGGATATTCCTAGCTTTTGCTGCATCCAAGGATTTCAAGGTCTACCAACTTGATATCAAATGTGCTTTTCTATATGGGGTGATTGATGAAGAGGTGTATGTCAAACAACCACCTGGCTTTGCAGATTTAGATCCTCATGATTATGTCTGCAAGCTTGATAAAGCTATTTATGGGCTGTACCAAGCTCCAAGGAAGTGGTATGAGACTCTATCTCAGTATCTCTGTCAGCATGGTTACAAAAGGGGTACTATAAATGGAACTCTCTTCATCAAAGGAACAAGAAATGACTTAATGCTGGTTCAAGTATATGTAGATGTCATTATCTTCAGGTCAACTAATCCAAAGCTCTACAAAGACTTCGAGAAGCTGATGAAGAATAGATTTGAAATGAGTGCCATGGGGGAATTCAATTTCTTTCTGGGAATTCAAGTGAAGCAAATTGACAGTGGCATCTTCATAAGTCAGTGAAAGTATATACAAGACCTACTTACAAGATTAAGTATGACAGATTGTAAGGTTGCAAAGACACCCATAGCAAGAAACCACACCCATGGACTTGACCTTAAGGGGGAGTGTGTGGATGAACACCTTTACAGGGCTATGATTGGATCTCTTATGTACCTCACAGCCAGCAGGCCTAATATCATCTTTGCCACATGCATTTATGCCAGATATCAAGCCAATCCCAAGATGTCACACCTGGCTGCTGTCAAGAGGATTCTAAGATATCTCAAAGGTGCTCCAACACTAGGCCTTTGGTATCCAAAGAATTTTGATTTTAATCCATATGCCTATACAGATAGTGACTATGGTGGCTGCAATATGACTTTAAAGTCTACATCTAGGGGATGTTAATTCCTTGGTGGAAGGATAGTCTCATGGCAATTCAAGAAACAATCCTTTGTAGCTGCATCAACTGCCGAAGCTGAATACATTGCTGCTGCTAGCTATTGTGCTCAAGTGCTTTGGATTCAGAATCAGATGCTGGACTATGGATTCAACTTCAAAGAGACTCCTATCCACATAGACAACAATAACACTATCTCTATTACAAAGAACCCTGTGCAGCACTTAAGGACAAAACACATGAACATCAGGTATCATTTGATTAGAGATAACTTTGAAAAGAGATTAATCAACCTAGTCAAAGTTAACACAAATGAATAATATGCTGATCTGTTCACCAAAGCTTTTGATGAATAGAGATTCAAATATCTCATATCAGCTATTGGGATGATTAACCTTGAGTAGGCTTTCTTAAACTTTAACTCAATATTATTTCTAAAACCTGTGTGTCATAAGTTGTCTATTTTATCACCTTAATAAGCCCTTGTTTACTTTGAAAGAAAATCTTATAATTCATATTTCTTAGACTTTTGAAAATTTTGAACATATTTTCTTTCGAAAGATATCAAATTACCTTCGGAAGAACATTATGTCTTCAAATCCAAATAACTACTTATGTGAATTTACCTTTGGAAGAAATTTTGAAATATCTTCCAAAGCTTAATTGACTCATAAGTACTTATATGCTTTTGAAGAACAAATTTCTTCCGAAAGCAATTATGTCTTTGAAGATTCATTCTCTTTAAAATGAAAGCTCCAAGTCTTGATCTCTTCCGAAACCAAAACATGCCTCAGAAGTGAAAATTCTTTAAGTATTTTCCTTCTGAAGCAAAATTTTCACAACTCTAAGAAATATCTTCCGAAGTCAAATTAGCTTCGGAAGCTTTTATCAAAACTTCAGAAGACAAAATACATTCAGAAGATTTTCGACTTCCAAGAAAACTACCTTTTTGGGCACTTTTTCAGAGTTGGGACCGACATCCGGATTTCAAAGTTTATCATTTCTCATTAACTTTGTCTTAAATCCATTTCATATATATATCCCCAACGGTTCCCCCCTCTTTCACTTTCTTCTTCATCCACAATTTTCTCTAACCTAAATTCACCCACAAACCGTCTTTGTTCTTATCTTCCTTCACACCGAAGCTCTCTTAAATGGCCAACCTTGATCGCAGTAACCAGCCTGGTTTTTCCATGCAACTTCACAAGCAGCACAATCAAGTTGGTCTGTTAAACTCTGAGAAAGATCCAAGTTTCTTAGAGGTTTGTTGCTTTCTTTCTCTGTCAAACTACTTCACCTCCCTCCCCGTTGATCCTCCTCTATATGAGGATCACCTTTTGGACTTATGGAGGAGCTGTCAAGAGGTCACCATGGATGGGGAGAAGGCACTGTCTGTCATCGTGCAGGGGAGGACAATCTTCATCACTCAAGACATCATAAACACCCATCTTTAGCTGGATGATGTAGAAGGTGATTTGTCCTTTCCTAAATCTACTGTTAACCACTCTTTTGATCAGATGGGCTATGAGGGAGATTTTTCTGTCAAGACCTTCAGGAAAGGAAAGGTCTCTTCTCAATGGAAGTACCTCCTCCATGTGGTCATGCACAGCTTGTCTAACAAGCATGGAGGATGGGACCAGATTCCTTAGGATCTCTCCTTCATAGTTCATGGAATGGTTCAGGGGGTGAAGTTCAGGTACTCACAATTTGTGTATACAAACTTGCTTGCAAACTTAGACTCCTTAGAATATTACATGCTCCCTAGATATGTCCAGCACATTGTTAACTATGAACTGGGCTCACAGTTGAGGGGAATAGGTAAAGTTCATAAATTGGGATAGATGAAGCCCGAAATCTTCAAAATTACGAGAAAGCCAACTGTTGGTTTCTCAAGGGTAGAAACAGCACTTGTCCCAAAAATATTAGAGCTCATTGCTCAAGGTGACAACCTAGCAGCATCTGCTAGTGTTGAACCCACACCTTCTACTTTTCAACAACCCTTTCAGCCCCAAATAACCATCACCTATCAAAGAACATCCAAACGAACCCCTGTACAAGCTACTCAGCTTGTGTAGGCCCCCATATCATCACCCATACAGGAGGAAGTGGACACTAGAGCTCCCACTTTCCTGAGGAGCATACAACTCCCATCTCATAAATGATCAATGTTGAGGTTCCTAATGCTCAGCCTGATGAGCTCACAAGCCTAACAACCTTAAGCCTTCACTCAAGGTCTCAAAACTCTAGTGAACAAACTTCAGGGGAAAGTTAGCATCCCCCGTCTCTTGATCTCAACCAACCAATCCCCAACCTAGAATTTTATGATGATGAAGACATGGGATTCAGTGTACCATGAGTCTCTCTTCTCCACACTTGCTCAAAGAGAGATGAGTGCTCCTACTTCTCCTATGTCTAGCCCACATCATCCACCCCCCAAGTGAGGTGGATCTCCCTGAACAAGTTCAGGAGATGCATATGGAAGAGGCTCCCACTACTGCTAATGGTTACATCATTAAGGCCTCAACAATGGCAACTCAGACCATTGACACTTCACCTGAAGTTGTCAGTGAGCAGAGGAAATACAGCAGCCAAAAACAATATGCTGGTGATGAGGAAGAAGACCTTGGTCCAATTCTCTCATCCCCCCATGATTCTTCATCTGAAGATGAGGGAGTCTGCAACTAAAGGTGCTACAAATTCAACAAATATGAACCTATTTAGTTTCTAAGGTTAGTCACTTGGAATCTCAAGTGACTGCCTTACAGAAAAAAGGTCAATGACAATAACTTGAGATCATCGATCTCAAGGGCAAGCTAGCTGAGAGACCACCCAGACAAAGTCAACCAGGTCCACAAGAACCTGTGGAAGTAGTGGACTTAACCCCTAGCTTACCTATGCATGTGGGTGATGCTACCAAAAAGGGGGAGAAAGTCTCTGCAACCATAGAACCTGGGAGTTCTATTCTGAGTATGGAAAATAAGGATTCACCACCCTCACTTGCAGTTGTCCAGACTCAACAACTTCCTAACGCTCAAACTGATGTTGAGGCCATGCTACAACAACTCTTTGAGGAAGGAATCCCAATGACCATGTCTGTCCCATCCTATCCTGCTGAAAATCCAATAGTGGGATGGTGGTATGACAATGCAAGAATGGCATTGGTGCTCTCTAGATCTCAGGGGCAGCAGGAGCTTTTTAATTTCAATCCCTGAGATTCCATGAGAGTATTAACTTGGTTGATCTGCCACTAGTCAACCCAAGCCAAAACAGACATGCTGGCAGAATAGCTGAGATGATCCAAAAATGGGTGCTACAGGAGTTTAGAAATAGAGCAAAATTATATAAACAAAGCAAAATTATATAGACAGAGGCTACAAGAGAAAACTATTGGTCAACTGGATATTGAGGCAGACTCTAAGATTAATTTCGAAGGGGAAACCTTGGTTGAAGGCCCAGTAGTGGACCCTGTGAACCTTGAGACAGGCTCATCCTTATCACCCAGTACCCTCAGTAAAATACCTGCCGGTGAAGGGGTATCACAACCTCTTCCTAGCAAGAGCTCAAGATCAGCATAATCTTCAGAAGGCCAAGCTCTCTCCACCTTGAGTGCCAACAATTGACAAAGGGAAAAGAAAAATGACTCCTGAGGAGATTGAGGAGGAGAAAAGGGAGAGGAAGAGGAAGGCTAGGGGAGTGAGAATAGGAGAGATCCCAAGCTTCATGCAAGCTACAATCAGAGCTACCCAAAGGCCTAACACTCAAGATGATGAGTTAAGGGCAGCCAGATTGAATTATCTGGTATTAAGAAACTACAATATAGATGAAATCATCTCTTTTTTTCTTGTAGAGTTGAATGAACTAGCAGACACTAAGTTGCCCAAATAGAGAAAGGAGGCTGAGGCTGCAGAATTGCTTCTCTAGATCAAAGAAGAGAGAAAAAGAAAAAAACTATACAAAGCTCCTACTCTCTCTCCGGTTCAAGAAAGTCCTAAAAAAAAGACTATGGTTGTATAAGAAGAACAAACTCAGATAGGCAGAGAACAAGAGAGACAGAAGATGATAACCTATCTAAGTGCCACAGTTCTCTATTTGGCAACATCTCTCAAGCCTCTCTCATATGAGTATATTAAATTTGAGTACCTCAAATAGCTAGATGAAGAAGATCAAAGTTAAAGAAAAGCTGTCAAGAGGAAAATGAGAGAAGAAGCTGCTAAGTCAAGCCACCATCAGAGCACAAGAAAAGAAGTCTGCTGATAGGCTAAAGATGGTGAGCTTCTTGAAGCTGTATGGGTTTTCCGAAAGGAGACTTGGTCCTATGTCTCTATCCACAATGTATGAGCATATCAAAAGGATCAACCAGAAGATAAAGGAAGGTCAGATGGTTGACTTGCATTCTCCACCAAGTCAAGCTGTACCTGAAGTTGAGGTGAAGGTTGAATCACAAGAGACAACACAACGTGATCCTGAAGCTACATCTAAGCCAACTTTATCTTCTGACCTACAGCAGGGTTCTGAACCTCCTTCTTCTGAACAATTGGAGGAAAAGGACCCAACTGAGGAGAACAAAGAAAGATCAACTGGTGCTGCAGTCCACTCTCCTCAGTTAAAGTACAGAAAGAGGAAAAGGATGGCCATCAGAAGGGACAAGAAGAAGAAGAAGAAGTCTAAGGCATCCATCTCTACACCTCAAGATGAATCAGAACATCCCAATAAAGTGCAATAAGAGGCTACTCAATCAACTCCAATTCAAGTATAGCCTCTTGCATCTGGAAGACCCATCTTGTCTTGGACTTTTACTGCTAATCTAGATAAATGGTATGTCATCAGAGATCAAGGTGGTCAAGATGTCTATTTTTTGTAGGACATGCTTGATCTACCTCTGCATGATCTGCTTGACATGAGAAGATATAATGAGAGTTTGAAGAATCCAGACCAAATGATGAAGAAGGGAATGGTCTTGATCCTAATGAGGACTGTCAACTACTAAATCCAAAGACCAAATCTTCCGAATCCAAAGATGAAGTCTTCCAAAGTTTAGAAGACAAAGTCTTCCGAAGCCATCAAGACAGAAGACTTTCTTTCGAGGATAGAGAAGACATGCTTTCTCTGATCTACTTTTTCAGAAAGCTGACCAACTTTCCGCTGCCACTCTGAAGACTCACCAACTTGCATAAGTTAGGTGAAAAGGTCCATGATTCAGTAAACTATAGACTATGGTTTTGAGTCTGTAACTTTCTATTTTATGTACTTTTATCCTTTTTGTAATATATTAGGATGTGAGCTATGACATGTCATAGTCGCTAGTCAAAAGCCAATCCGGCTGTAGGATGTAGTATAAAGTATCTCAGGTCCTTGTATCTTATCGTATGCTTTGTAACACTTGTAGAAGAACTTGAGAGCAATATACTTAATCCTTGAAAACCATATTCAGTTGTTATTCTTAGTTCTGTCTTATTGTTTGCTTGTGTTCCTAACATCATAATATTGTCCCGGTTCCCTATTTGATCTGTTAAGTGTTCTAACACTCTTTTCATTGTGATACTGGTTGTATTGACCTCCTTTAAACAGTCCTGCAACCAATTCATCTCCAAACTCATCCTCCCAATATGGAACATTATGGTTTGTGGTTTCATCATAAATGAGAATTGGTAGAACCACTTCCATATCATCCATGAGCTCTTTTTTTGTTGTTCTTTATATTATGATTCATGTATCTTCATATCCATGATATCTTGCTCATCATTAGTTAACATGCATGCATAAAGTAATGATGGCTCATCATATTCGAATCCGCTCTAAACCAGAGATGGGGCTTGTGTTTCATTGTAAGGGTTATCTTAAACGCTGATGCTCACCAAAGATCTCTTAGCTTGCATTCTAAAGTAAAAGGAAGTTACTTTGGAAGATTTGACAAAAGCAATGAGAAATTCTCTAAGTGTCAAATCTTCCGAACCCAAGGATCATTTCTTCCGAAGCCAAAGATGAAGTCTTTCGAAGCTTCAAGATAAAGTCTTCCGAAGCTAAGTGGCTGATCTCTTCCGAAGACAGAGAAGACATGCTTTCTCTCATATAATTTTAACAAAGCTAAACCACTTTACACTGCCACCTCTAAAGACTCACCAACTTATACAAGTTGGTGATATTTCCATACTTTTGTCAACTTTAGATTATGGTATTTGTCTGTAACTTTTTACTTTGTACTTTTTATCTTTTAGCATTAGATAAGGATGTGAGCTATGGCATGTCATAGTCACATGTCAAAAGGCAATCTAGCTTTTGACTTTACATTGATCTTGTTGTTTAGATTAGTGTTCCAGTTAGGTTTCAAAGTATAGCCGACTGTAGGATGTAGTATAAAATATCTCATGTATCAATTTTTAGGGACTAAGCCTTGTAACTTTGGTAAAACACTTGAGAGAAATATACAACAATTTTAAAAACCAATTACTTTGTTCTTGTTTTGTGTTCTTTACCTTAGTTTTTGTTTCATCTAGCCGGTTCCCTATTTGATCTTATAAGTGTTTGTCTGTTTTCTCTCTAACACTTGTGAAACTATTGCATTGATCTCCCTAACCCAGTCCTGCAATTGGTATCAGAGCTTTTAAGACTCTTGATTGTAAGATCTTACCATCTTAAATATCTTAAATTTCACAAAACACTTATCAGCTAAATGGAAGCTCTCTCCAAGTTGACATGTAAACCGGCACCATGACCAAATCTCCAATGATCACTCCTGATGACTTCAACACTTGGTGTCAAAGAATGGAAGGATTCATCAAGTCTCAAGACATCAGGTAATGGATATCTGTTGTCTTTGGACCTCATGTCCCATGCACACTTTCAGCAACTGCTGCTGGTGAAATGGTTTCAACGGACGTGGCTGATTATTCAGATTAATATTGGAAGAGAATAGATTAGATCAGAAGGTCATGACCGCTCTCCAAACTGCTCTTTCTAACTCTATCTATAGAGGCTTCAAGAAGTACAAGACTACAAAATACTTAAATATCTCAAAGGTGCTCCCAAGCTGGGACTTTGGTATCCAAAATGTTCCGAATTCAATTTGTATGCATATACAGATAGTGACTATGGTGGCTGTAATATGACTACAAAGTCTACATCAAGGGGTTGTCAATTCCTTAGTGGAGGGATAGTCTCATGGGTATGCAACAAACAATCCTGTGTGTCTGCATCAACTTTTGAAGCTGAATACATTGCTGCTGCAAGCTGATGTGCTCAAGTGCTTTTGATTCAGATCGCATGCTGTACTATGGATTCAACTTCAAGGAGATTACCATCCACATAGACAACAAAAGTGCTATCTCTATTACAAAGAATCTTCTGCAGCATTCAAAGACAAAACTTATCAATATTAGACATCATTTGATAAGAGATAATTTTAAAAAATGCTTGATAAAACTGGTCAATGTTAACACAAATGAACAATATGCTGATTTGTTCACTAAGGCTTTTGATGAACAGATATTTAAGTATATTATATCAGCTATTAGGATGATTAACTTTAAGTAGATTTTCTTAAATTAATTTCAGAATTATTTTCTAAAATGTGTGTCTTTAAAGTGGTCTATTTCATCACTCATATAAACCCAGTTATCTTGAAAAAAAGTTTTCTAACTTATATTCCGTAGAATTTTAAAAATTTGAAATATAGTTTCTTTTGAAAGATATTAAATTGAATTTAGAATAAATTTATATCTTCAATTCTAATAAGTATTCTCTAAGAAATTTACCTTTGAAAGAAAGTTAAATATATCTTCTGAAGCTTAAATTTTCTTTTAAGTACTCATATGTCTAGAAGAACAATTTTCTTCCGAAAGCAATTCAGTATCGAAAGATTTATTCACTACTTGAATAAAACTTCTGAAGTTTAATATGTTCTAAAACAAACTATATCTCGAAAGCAATTTTACTCAAAGTATTTTTCTTCCGAAGAAAATTCTTGGAAATCTAAATAATATCTTCCGAAGCCAAAATTGGCTTCGAAAGTTTTTCAAAACTTCCGAAGACAAATTAGCTTCAGAAGATTTTCTACTTTTAAGAAAAATACCTTTTTGGACACTTTTTCAGAGGTGAGACTGATATATCCAAATTTTAAAATTTATCTCTTGCAATAAGTTTGTCTCAAATCTAAGAATATATATAGCTTTTCCAACAGGTCTCTCTTTTTCTACTTCCTCTTCATTTGCAAATCCTCAAGCCCTAAATCTCCAAAAACCCTTACTATTATTAGCTTTCTTCATGACTTAGCTCTCCAAAATGGCCAACCCTAAACATAGAAATCAACCAAACTTTGCCATGCATCAACACAGACTACACAACCAGGTTGCTTTGTTGTCATTTGAGAAAGATCCTGGTTTCTCACACGTCTGCCATTTTCTTGCTCAGTCTTCTTATCTCACAGCCCTTACAATAGACCGTCCAATCTATGAAGATCAACTACTGGACTTTTGGAGGACCTGATAAGAGGTTATCTTGGACGGTGAGAAGGCACTTAGAGCCCAAGTGGCGGGAATGACTGTTTTCGTCACCATAGCCTACATCAATAATCATTTGAGGCTGGATGATGCAGAAGGTGAAACATACTTCTCCAAAGAATCTATCAACCAATCCTTTAAATAGATGGGCTATAAAGGTGACTACACAGTTAGAACCTTCAAGAAAGTTAAGATCTCTTATAAGTGGAAGTACCTCCTCCATGTTATTATCCATTGTTTATCAAACAAACACGAAGGATGGAACCAAATCCCTGAGAACTTATCATACATAGTCCATGGGATGGTACAAGGGGTCATGTTCAAGTACTCTCAGTTTGTATATACAAATCTACTTACAAACTTGGGCTCCCTAGGGGTCTGTTTGGTATGAGCAAATAGAATGTACGAAAGAATGGAATGAATGAGGGAATGGAATGGATGAGAGAATGAAATGAATCATTACATTCCATTGTCCTGTTTGGTTACCCTAATGAATGAATCATTACTTTGTGTTGTTTGTTAGGTATGAAAAAATGAAATAATGAAATATAAAAGTAGTTATGGTGGTGACGGCGGGTGGTGGTGGCGGCCTGCGGTGGTTTCCAGCGGCGGTGATGGCCGGCGATGGTGTGGCTAGTGTTGGTTTCAGGCGGCGGTGGTGGCCGGTTATGGTGGTGACCGATGGTGGTTTCCGGCGGTGGCGGTGGCCGGCTGATGGTGGTGGTTTCCGACGACGGTGTTGGCCGGCGATGGTGGTGGCAGGTGGTGGTTTTCGGCGACGGTGGTGGCCGGTGGTGGTTTTCAGCGGCTGGGGTGGCCGGTGGCGGTGGTGGCCTGCGATGGTGGTGGCTGGTGGTGGTTTCTAGCGGCGGTGGTGGCCGGTGGTGGTTTCTAGCGGTGGCGGTGGCCGGCAGATGGTGGTGGTTTCCGACGACGGTGTTGGCCGGTAGTGGTTTCCGACGGCGGTGGTGGCCGGTAGTGGTTTACGGCGGCGGTGGTGGCCGGCGATGGTGGTGGCCGGTGGTGGTTTCAGGCAGCGGTGGTGGCCGGTGGTGGTTTCCGGTGGTGGCGGTGGCCGATCGATGGTGGATAGCCGACACTTGTCAGTATTGTTCCATGGTCATCCGCATAAACAAATGCGGATAGCCGACACTTGTCTTCTATTTGAGCAGATTCTTCATCCGCATTACTTCTTGGACTTGGGGAGAATTCCAACAGAGCCACCATCAACCACCATTTGAATTGGCATGTATGATCCTTTCACGATCCAACAATACTCCCCCTAAGGATTATACAGCCTAGGTACTTCAAGGTTTTGATGGTGGATGAGGTTGTGAAGATTCTGCTGGGTCTTGAGTAGCAGGAGGAGCAGTCATTGGTTCTGCTAGAGAAGGATCCAAAATAGCCTTGATCATGTTGACGAAATCATTAGCATCAGACATCTTGTCTCTGTTCAGCACATGGATCTTCATCTGACTCATTGTGTAGATGGCTTCAATAGGCAGCTTCTTCAAAGAAATGGGTTCCCATATAGACACTGTGGACAACCCATCCCTATGAATCAAGAGAGCTCCTTCCACATCAACCTCTAATTTCACAATGTTCCCCAACTACAGAGGAGTCTTTTTCTTCTTTCTTTTCTCTCTTTTGGCATTGATTCGGTCATATGCCATGTTTAGGATCTTGATGCACTTAAGGAAGAAGAGCATATCAGCCTCTCCAAGTTTGTTGTTGATTTCCCTGAAGTGCCTGGTGTAGATGTAGTGAATGTAGGACTCATCAAGTAATCTCACTTCATATCCACTGAATAATCAAATTTCTGCACCCTCCTTTCCTCCCCACCTCCTTTCAATCACCAACTCATAAGTCTTCTCATCATAGAAGACATTAGAGATTGGCTTTGAGGTGTGAGTACCTGCTACCATCTTCCTTTTTAGAGACTCTATAAGCTTCAACTTCAACTCAGGGAACACTACATCTTCAGCCTCTTTTGTCTTCTTCTTCTTTTCTAGAGGGTTTTGGAAAGATCTGTCTTTCCTCACACAGATGGTTTTTAATGATTTGAAGTTGTCAGTTCTTTTAAACATCTTCAGAATATCTTCAAACTCATACCTCTGAACATAGCTTTATGGTTGATTAATTCCAGATTACCTAGTTCCTTCAAGTCATGTATCTGCAGGGTGTTTACCAGAGCAGAGTACTCTATGAAGAACTAAACCAACCCTGAGATTCTCTTGATCATAAACATATTCCAATCACTATCATACTTCCAGGCAATAATTTTCACATCTACTTTTCCCTGGGAGTAGATACACCCCTAATCATCTCTGTAGTGGTGAGCCCTTCTTGTAGCTTCATCTGAGAAGGCTCAGCAAACCACTCAGGATTTCTATGAAGTATGGGTGCCAAAGAATCATGATCTTCATGGGTGAGTTGGATGTCTTGTGCTGAGACCCTTGATCTTGGTTTCTTGCTCACAATCTCTTCTTCAAGCTTCTTTAATCTTTCTTTCTTTTCATTAATCAATCTTAGCATTACAGCCCTCAGTGGGTTTGTTTTCATATTGCCAAGCTATCTCTTTTTGTAGCCTTCCTCTTCAACCATTCCCTCATAGGTCATCCCAAACACTTCATCAGCATCATAACCGTGATTGATCAGAAACATTGCTTTTACCATCAGATCATCAGTTTGAGCTTTCTCAACCATCTTGTACTGAAGTTTCAGCCTTCACAGGACTTTCTTTTGCTATTGGTTCATCAACCATATAGCCTCCTTCAATTTCTCCTTCCTCCAGGTCTACAAACTCAGCCCTTTTCTTCAATTGTTCCTCAGCCTTCTCATGTTCATCAAGGAACTCAGCAATAGCTGCAAGGCTTCGAGGATCATCTTTTTGCTTCTTCTTAATCGGTTCATCTTCCTCAATGGGTCTTTTGCCTTTAGCCTTTTCAGATAGATACTTCCTCTTTCTGGTATATGTTTGCATACTAGAACCAGAAGAGGATTCTTCTATTTCAGCTTCTTTACTTCCTGATTCAGCAGCTTTATTTTTAGATTCAACTTATTCTTTTTCTTTGTTCTTTTCAGCTGATTCTACTTGTTTCTGTTGTTCTTCACACATTCTTCTAATCAAATCTTTTTGTTCATCAGTCAATGTGACAGCTGGTACAATTTGTAAGCTCAACTCCTTTTCCAATGGCACAGGAGATTGAGGGATGACAACAATGGGTTCATCAGGCTGTCTTTGATCTCAGATGAAATCCCAGAATTCATTATCAATAATGAAATCTTCTGCTGAATAGTTGTCAAGTTCTTTAATCATGTCACTAAACTCAGATTCTTCAGTTTGAGTTTCTTCAAGTGGTTTACTTGTGTACATCACCATAGCCAAGCTTTGTTCTTCATGTTTAGTTCCACTGGATTCAGCTTCTTTCACAGACTCAGTGGATCTCATTTTCTTAGCAGGAGGAGAGTCATCATTACTCTCTCCAGAAGAACTATCACCTTGCACATCCTTATCACTATCATTTTTCTTCTCCCCCTTATCTTTATCATCCTTATCTTCTTTTTCTTTCTCTATTTCTTGTTTAATCATGATCAGTAGCTCCAACTCAGAAACTCTCTTGTTCAAAGTTTCTATCTGTTTTTGCAGATCAATGATTATATCAGTTTGTTCTTCCAACAGGCCTTCTTGTTCTTCCATAGCAATAGATTGGATGGTCAAAGAGTCTACATGTCCACTGACTTCATCCCTTGAATGTTGAAGAGCAGCCTTTAATTCCTTGATCTCATTGTCTTTTTCCTTCTTTTCTGCTTCATATTTCTCCTTGAGATCTTTCATTTCCTTCTCTTTTTCATCTAACTCCAGAAGTCTGTCTTTGATAATACCAGATCTTCTATCCAGGAGTTTTTCCATTCTTGCTACCTTCTATAAAAGTTCTGAGATCATTTCATCCTTTTCATCAGGAGATGATTTGGAATCCTTTGAAGAGCTGGTAGATTCACCAAACTCAACAGGTTCTGTAGTAGTAGGAGATGATGGAACAGGAGAAATATGGGGTGAGATAATAGGAGATATGTGAGGTGATGAAATGTGATATGTGTGGTGATGGAATGGGTGATATGTGTGGTGATGGAATGGGTGATGGCATAAAAGGTGATGCAATCTCAGCTTCTTGAACAGAAGGCCCAGTGTGAAGATCACCACCTACATCCACACGTGGTGACACTGGCCTTTGTCCTTCTTCAGCCATGCCAGCATGCTCATCAACATTGTGTTGATCAGGCTCAGCTTGTTGTTCTTCTTCTTGATCTTGCTCATCAAGAGGAGCTTCTTCCTCTTGGTTAATCTACTATAACATCCAAGGTAGCAGAGGAAAGAAATTCCACTATAGAAGTTCCTTGGATCTCTCTTCTTGATATACTTGTAGGACTTTGCATTATAGTGAGGAATGTCCATCACTGGTCCTTCAGGCACAATATGAGGAAATGTCTCATTGATCAGACATTGCAGAAGCCTTGGATACATTAGAAACATATGCCTCCTTCCCTCTTGAATGTTGGATACCAGGCCATTGAACACATAGGCTGACGTATTGAATGGCCTGTTTGTGCATAAAGCACAAATAGTAGATGAAGTAGTCACAGGTATATCATTCCATCCTATCTTCCTCTTTGATAAACAATGTTGGAATATGTTGGAATATATGAATAAGAAACCTCCATTGTAAATCAACCAGTCCTTTAACTATTTGTTTGCCTTCATAACCTCCTTCATACCCAATGTTGGCAAAGAAGGTCATGATCTCATCATCTTCAAGTTCCATAGGAGAGTTTGCATCATCACCAAACTGTAGACACTGTCTCACAGTTTGTTCAGTGATGGACAAAGAATGATCATCAGTGATTCTTCCGGTCAGGGTTCTAACACCATCCACTTCAGCAACTACAGCTATGCTCCAGAAAGACCTTATGAAGTTTTCATAAATGACAGGTCTGACTGTGATAGCATGAGCAACTCTGGTGGTAGAGATGAATCTGATCATATCTCTAAGTCCTTCAGCCTCGGGTACATCAGGGTCAAGATAACCACTGACATTGTGGAGCTTGCTCCATGTGAGATTAGCCATTGTACCCTGCATTAGATGCATATGAATTAGAACATTGAACAATAATTATTAAGTAGGAATCAAGTTGAATTTTCTTAGTTTGACTTTGGTTGGTCAAAATTGAGGATTCATAGGTACTGTTCCATAGGAATTAGACCTAGCTTGATTTTGGTGAATAATGACCACTTTGATTGTGTTTTTCATGTTTGTTGAGATGATCTATTCTGTTTTTAACATCTTTTAACACTTAACTTAAGTTTTGATTTTAACATTGTCGATTCTTTTTGTATCCTGTTCATGCGATGAACTCGGTTTTTTTTGCAAATCACTTGTTTGTTGTTATGTTCATAACCGTGAAGTTCATTGCTCTCGAAAATGTCAATCATTTCTTAGATTGAGTTTAATTTTGATGATTATTGTTAACCTAGGGTTCTAAGTTCATCGTATGTCCTTCGAATTGGGTCATGAGGATTTCAAATAATCACCTTAGTTCGATACTACTGTGGTTAAGAATCGAAATCGAGGTGAAATTTGGTGTATGAACTTGAGAATCACAGGTATGTGATAATGATGATGATGATGGATGAAGAACAGTGATGAACGCTCGTCGCACTATAAGTCTCTCAAATTTGAAAAGTATTAAATGACCTTTTGAAGTTGGTTTAAATAGTCAATTTAATGGCTTTTACAAATGTCACAAGTTTCCAAACAAATGCGGTTGATTTTTGATTTTCACTGTAGCAAATGCGGTAAGGAATTGTTCATCAGCATTTGTTTACTGTTACAAATGCGAAAGTGCAAACACTTACAACATTCGTGTACTGTGACAAATGCGGATGTTTTAATACATTGCCAGCATTTGTACACTGTAGCAAATACGATAGAACAAAGTTTATCAACATTTGTGTACTGTAGCAAATGCGATAGAACAACTTCCTTGTTCACATTTACTTCAACAAATGCGGTAAAACTATGAGTTTGTCCTCATTTCTTGACTTTCAAACATCATCATGACAGAAGAGATTAAGCACATTTTTATTTATTTTGATACACATACAACAAACTTTCAGTTTTGATGTCAACCACATTTAGGAAATGCGGCAGAACAAAAAGTTAACCACATAAAGAAATGCGGTTGAACAACATTGTCCACATAAGTTTTCAACACTTCAAAATTTGTATGTGCATTTGTTGTTGAAGCAAATGCGATAGAGTTAACTTGTCCGCATTAGTTTCACTTGGTTTTTTAATGAATTAAGCTAGTTGCCCGCATTGATTATATGCCTGGGTTACCTTTACCCGCATTAACCAATGCACTTACCCGCATTAGTTTTTGAAATCAAAATTAATGTTTCTGCGAAGTGAACTCTTTTCTGTTTTTCTACTGATTCATTGACTGTTATGAAGAACTGTCTTTGCTTTTGACTTGAATCTTTTGAAGTTTTGACTGTTGATGGGATTGTCAATTTTTGCTTGGATTGACTTGTATATCAGATGTGATAGAAGTTTTCTAGTGTTTGACTGTTCTTGGACTTTTATGCTTCCAGATATCTGCATAGACTGAGATACTATAGTATAACTTCTGCACCAACACAGTCAATTCCTTTTTGATTTTGAAATGATATTGTTAAAAAAAAAGGAAATACCTACACAAGCTAATCAAAATTTTAAATTACCCCCCCTAAAGTTTATATCCATATGGGATAGAAACTTTAAGGATTTAAAACTTTTTAAAATGAAATATTTTTTTAATGATTTTATTTTCTTTTTAGTTAATGAAGAGGAAGTATACTTTTCTTGGGATCATATCAATCTTACATTACACAAGTGCAAGCTTTTGTTAGTAAAATAGACATGGTTATGAGCTTATTGATTGAAGGTTTGTTTGTCCTCTTAAACTCATGCTTGGTTAATATTGTGATGAATGTGATATTTATCATGTTTTTGATTAATTTGAGTATTCAACATGTACCCCACACTCAAAGGAATGGCATGATCACCCACCCACATGACATGCATGGTAGAACTTTTTCACAACTTACTTGACCAGGTCATTTATAGTATGAGATCTCATTTTCACTAATCCTCATTGGGATTCTTTTACTTTGATCCTTTTAATAATTTGATTCATATTGGGATTCTTTTTCACTTCACTTTGGAAGGTGATCCATGATGGGATTCTTTTTGTTTATTCACAAGGAATGTAATATTTTAGTTCATCACAGCATGTATCTTCTTTTCCAAGTTGAATATGGATTTTAGTTCATCACAGCATGTATCTTCTTTTCCAAGTTGAGCCTACCCACATATCAGATAAGTCATGTCAGTCTTTTGAAATTTTGAGATAAGCAAAGTGAATGATATAACGATTGTAATTATATTATTTCCCGTTTGAAGTATATATCATATTCTTCAACAAAATGACTTCTTTTTGTGATTTTCTGTAACTTTTTAATTGTTTTATTATTATTATTATTATTATTATTATTATTATTATTCAAGGTTAATCATGCCAATTGATTGAACTAGGAATTCAAACCGATTAGGTTCAAATGCCTTGGTAAATAAATCAGCCAATTGATTATCAGTATGAACTTGAATCAATTTGATTAACCATTTTTTAGTACAATCCCTCAAAAAGTGACATCTGATTTCAATATGTTTTGTTTTTGAGTGCTGAACACGATTATTTGTGATAAACATTGCTGTTGTGTTGTCAATATGAATTGGAGTGTGCAAGAAGTTAAAACCATAGTCAAGCATCTGGTTTTGAATCCAGAGAACTTGAGAGCAACAGGCTGATGCTGCTATATACTCAGCTTCTGTTGTTGAAACAGACACGTTTGTCTACTTCTTAAACTGCCAGGAGACCAGTCTAGGACCAAGAAATTGACAACCGCCAGAAGTGGATTTCCTATTGAAGTTGCATCCCCCGTAGTCACTGTTGGTGTAGGCATAGAGATTGAAGTCTCCTTCCTTTGGATACCATAATCCGAGAGCAGGTTTACCCTTAAGATATCTGAATATCCTCTTGACAGCATTAACATGAGATTCCTTGGGATCAGCTTGATATCTGGCACACACACAAACACCAAACATAATGTCAGGCCTACTGGCTGTTAGATACATAAGTGAACCTATCAAAGATCGGTAGTGAGGCTGATCCACTGATTTGCCTTTAGGATCTAGACCGATCTTCAGTTTAGTATCAACAGGAGTTCTGATGGCTGACAATCAGCAAAGTGGAATTTCTTTAACATTGTTTCCACGTATTTTGATTGATTGATGAAGATTCCATCTGCTGTTTGTTGGACTTGCACTCCTAAGAAGAATATGAGTTCCCCCATAGCACTCATTTGGAATTTAGAATGCATAAGGTCTTCAAAATCCTTGCAGAGATGCTTGTTTGTAGAGCCAAAAATAATATCATCCACATAAATCTAGACCAGCAACATGTCTTTTCCTTTTCTTTTTCTGAAGAGAGTCTGATCAATCTTTCCTCTTTCATACCCGTGTTCAAGCAGAAACGATGATAGAGTCTCATACCACTTCCGTGGGGCTTGATGAAGACCATACAAGGCTTTGTCAAGCTTGTACACCCTGTGTGGGAAATCTGGGCCTTCAAAGCCTGGTGGTTGACTCACGTAGACTTCTTCAGCAACCTTTCCATACAGAAAAGCACACTTTACATCCATTTGATAAACAATGAATTTCATGGATGCTGAGTATGCAAGAAAGAGTCTAATGGCTTCTAATCGGGCAACAGGAGCAAACACTTCATCATAATCAATTCCTTCTTGTGTATATCCCTGTGCCATCAATCTTGCTTTATTTCTGATGACAATTCCCCGATCATCAGTTTTGTTCCTGTATAGCACCTGGTATCGATAGGGTATTTTCCTTCGGGAAGATCTACCAGTTGCCATACTTCTTGTTTCTTGAATTGTAGCAACTCTTCCTGCATTGCCTCAATCCAGCTATTGTCTTGAAGAGCCTCTTTGATATTTTGGGTACTGTTTGACACAGAAAGAAAGAGAACAAACAGATGTTTGCAATGCTTGACTTGCTTCTAGTCACCCGTTCATTAAGTTAACCAATGATGCTTTCCACTGGATGATTCTTGTGTATTCTGGTGATTGGTATTGAGTCACCAGCAATGGATACATCAAGATTGGAGACATTTAGATCATCTTGGTGAGAGGCACCTTCATCTTGTGATGTAGGAGAGTTGTGAAAGTAATCAAAGTCTTTTCCAGTTCCTGCTTCAGCATCCGCAGCACTTTGAAGACTTTCATCATTTGCAGTTCTCTCAATTTCAACTGGTAGTGTAGCTGGATCTTGGTTTCTTACTTCAGTCGATGGTTCTTCTGAAGGAGATGGAAGTGTACTAGGACCAGCCTCAGTTGAAACACTCTCATTTTGAGATGATTGTCTGACAGGATCAGCTTGTAGTCAGATATCTTCATTCAGTTGCTCAGTAGAAGTAGGAGGAATCATCAGGAAATCATTTCTTCTTTCTACTGATGCAGAAGATTCAGCTGATTGTAGGTTTCCTGCAGCAGACAAGTGGAATTTATCAAATGATCTTGTAAAGGACTCAATATCAAACAGCCAGTCAGGACCATTTATTGATTTGGGAAAAGAATGCTCATTGAATTGAACATTGGTTGATTCATCAATAATGTTTAATCGAGGATTAAACACTCCATAAGCCTTTTAGACAGAGGAATAACCTACAAAAAATCCTTCGTCAGACTTTGGAGAAAACTTTCCCAAATGGTCTCGGGTGTTTAATATTGATACAAGACTACCAAATGACTTAAAAAATCCAATGAATGGTTTTCTGTGAAAGAGAAGTTCATAAGGAGTCTTGTTGCTTTCTTTTACAATCAAAGTTTTGTTTTGTACAAAGCACGATGTGTTAACTGCTTCTGCCGAAAAGGTAATTGGTAGTTTAGCATCAGCTAGAATAGTTCGTGCTGCTTCAATTAGTGTTCTATTTCGCCTTTCAGCTACCCCATTTTGTTGAGGAGTTCTAGCTACACTGAATTGATGAGCAATGCCTTTGGTTGCACAAAAAGAACTCATATCTTCATTTTTAAATTCAGTCCCATTATCACTTCTAATTGATTTGACTTTATGATCAATTTGATTTTCAATTTTAGTGATGAAATTTTTTATTAATTGGGACACTTCGTTTTTATGAAGTAAGAAGAAGACCCATGAAAATCTGGAAAAGTCATCTATGATCAGCAAACAATATTTCAGCTACCCCAATTTGATTTTCAATTTTAGACATGTTTCTTCTTTTGGTAGAGCAGAATTGAGGTTAAGACATATGTATTATTCTTCCTCGGGGTCTTCAAGACAACCATTCTTCAGGAATTTGAAATCCTGGTTTCAGAATGTAACAATGAGTGTCACTGAAGTGAGTGGAATATTTCTTGTCGTAGATCTGAGACACGCTGAGCAGATTGAAGTTCAATTGTTCACAGTAGTTCACTCTATCAAAACTCAACATCCAATTTGTAATAGATCCTTCACCAGTGATTCTACCACCTTGTGAATCTCCACCAAATGCCACAGTAGTTCCTTGAATATGCTAGAAATCATGAAGGAGGGAACTATCTCCAGTCATGTGTCGGGAGCACCCACTGTCCACATACCATATGCTATTAGACATGTATGGATGACCCTGCAAGCATAAAAAGAACTAATTAGAATGTTGAACCCAAGCCATGATGGTCTTGGGTTTCCCGTTCTTATTCACGACAGTAACTTCTTGATAGTTTTCTCTAAATTGTGACTTAGTGGATGAAATTTTGTTTGATTTTTTATATCTTACTGATTTCATCTCATCAACTTCATCTGAGGAGTCAGAAGAGTATTCAAACCTTTGGTCCCTATTTCTTTTAAGAAATTGGACACGTTTTTGATTGTCAAACTTCATTTTTGATTTATGAGAATCATGAGTTTGTTTGATGTTGTTGTTTATATTTCTTTGAACGTACTTCAACTCTTTCTGATTACCTAACATCATCAAAATTTGAAATCCTGGATTGTTTATTATAAAAATAACTTCTGATTTTAAGTTTCGCAGATGAGATTGGTGAGATGGGCTTGTTTTGTGAAATTCTCAAGCCTTTTTGTTTGAAGAAACAATCTGATGTATTGTGGTTGGTCATATGACAAACAGAACAATATTTGTTGAAGTAGCAATATTTTGTAAAGTGATTGTTCATGCCACAGATTAAGAAGTATTGATTAAAATAGCACTCTTCTGTTATGTGATTTGACATTTCACAAATGTCACAATACATGAGTTTGTCTTTTGTGGTTAATCTTGATACCTCAGTAGATGTAGCAGCTTTTAACTGAGCATCAATCTTTGATTTTGAAGAGGAAGCAATATCAGCCTTGTTAGCAGTTTGTTTCACAATACTACTGTTTTTCACTCTTTTGGGCTGATGTAGTTTCCTTAATCCTTTTCTATCCTCCTTTTCTTGTTGGTTTACATGATCTTAATTGAAGATGTCAAAACCAACTCCTTGCTTAAGTTTTATTGATGGTGAATCTGTTTTGCTTTTAGTCTTTTGAATCAGAGGGGTTTTCCCTTTGTTTTTCAGTGAAACTTTGTCTGATATGGTTGAATTCTTTGGAGATTTGATCTCACAATCAGATCTACTTTCAGCAGATGGTTTCACAGTTCCATCAGTTTTCTTCTTTTCTTTGGAAATTACAGGGATGAATTTCACAAATGGCACTATGGCTTTGACTGGGCTTCTTGGTTTAATGACATTTACTGACTTGTCTGAACACTCTTTGATTTTAATTGGATGACCTAACTTGATTTTCTCTTCATTTGTTACAATATAAACACTTGGTTTATTTTGAGGATTTGTAATTTGTGATACTACTGATTTAGTTTCAATAGTTTTATGTTCATTTTCCTCAGTAAGAGTGATTGACTCAGGCATGACAGTGTAATTATCATTGTATGGTGGGGGACATGAATTATATCCAATCCCAGTCATATCCTTAGGGTCCTTTTGTAAATCAAGCATCTCTTGCAGCTTGACTGAAGACAGTTGAAACTTTTCAAGTTTCACTTCAGTGGCTGATTGCTCAGCTTTGGATTGAGCCAACATTTCAGTTAACTTTTCATTTTCAGCTGTAAGAGTATACTTTTCTCCGTGTAGTTTTTCAATATCAGAGATGAGTGATTTGATTTTAATTTCAAAGCTTTTCAGTTCTTTTTTAAGCATCTCTGATTTTACCTTTTCTTCTTTAATCTTAGCAGCTAATTTGTGATTGTGCTCACGATATCCCTTCAGCAATGCATTTATGACTACAAAGATTAGATTTTACCTTGGATGGTATAGGCGTTGGGCCATCATTTATGTGAGCCATAAGAGCATGATTTTGAAATTGAGGCTTCACTTCCTCAGCATACAGGCATTAGAAGTAGGTTGGCTGCTTCCATGGGCTTGATTGGTCAGTTGTGGCTGACTTTGGTATGGCTGTTGATGTTGGCTTTGATGATGATATTGTTGTTGATTGTTGGATTGAAAGCTTGAGCTCGGTTGTGATGATGATTGGCCCTGAGAACTCCTCTGAAAGCTATTGTTTTTTCTTCTTGGAGCATTGCATTCTCTTGAGAAGTGGCCAGTCATACCACAGTTGAAGCATTTAACTTTGGATTTGTCATATCCAAGTTTGGTATTCTCATTCAGACTTAGCTTCCTACCCTTCCTGAAACACTTTTTAGCCCTCATGGCTATCATAGCCATCTGCCACTGTAGATCCATTTCTTCTACATCATCAGGATCCATTTCTTCTAGGTCTTCTTGGATAAAATGAGCAGAAGTGAGTCTTCCTCCCAAGTAAGCTTCAAAACTTGTAACAAAGGCATTGTAGGTAGCCTTTTACTCTTCAGATCTCTGGTCTTCAGGCATACTTGAGGGAGTGCTAGTAAATCCAGTTGATTGAGATGAGGTTGGTGGCTTGTTGGTTGATTTTACTTGATCTCTGGATGAGAGGAAATCATCTTCTTCAGTAATGAATGCATTTTCCACAGAATGAGTTTCTGATGGAAATTTGTATGCTTCAATGACTTGTGCTCCACCAAGGTTTCTGCTCCTTTCATCAAGTTCAAGAGCTTCAATTTTTGCAATCATTATATCCAGAGTGGTGATTTCCAGATCAAGTGTGTTTTTCAGCATGGTTACATTTTGTTTCCAACTCTCAGGAAGACTGTGCAACATCTTCTTGTTCAGCTCCTTTTCTTTATATGTAACCCCCATAATCTCAAGATCATTGACCAACTGCACAAACCTATGCAGTTGTTTTGAGATTGACTCCCCTTTGGAGTGATGGAAGGTTTCATATTGATTGACCAGCTTGTCTTTGTTGATTTCAGCCACTTCACTACTACCTTCACACATGATGAGCAGTGCATCCCACACAGCCTTTGCTGTTCCATATTTCTCAAGTCTTTTGAGTACATCCATTTTCAAAGCTTGTGTGCGAATGGAGTATGCTTTAAGGTCAATCTTTATCTTCTTATACTCATCATCATCAAGAGTTAAATCTTCAATGGGTATTCTTGATATTTTGTATAAAGCAGCTTGGTCAGCCGAGAGTGACACAGGGATGTAAGGTCCTTTGCATATGGAAATCCAATAATCCGGATCTACACCTGTAATGTAATTCATAAACCTGATTTTCCATTGCTTAAACTCAGATTTGTGTTTAAGCATAGGAGGTTTAGGAGCATGACCAAGTTCAGAAAAGTTAAGTGAATCCATTATAATAAACTTGTTTTAGATTGTTGGAAAGAATTAGATTAGTTTTTTTTTAAGTCCAAGTGGTCCAAACAGTCTACTTTTTGAATGTTTTAACAGATCTGATGAACAGTAATAGTTATTTTGTTAAGAGAACCGTGTGTAACTATTCTGTTAGCTTTAATGTTTGAAGATTATGATGTTGATGATACAATTGTTCTGATTTTCGGGTAGAATAAGCTGTTCAATGATATGTTCTTGGTTTAGTACAGAAGAACAGTGAATCAGTCTATGTTTCAGGAGGATTTCAGCATGAATACATGTGAGAAGTTGATGAACTCACTAACAGTAACTCAATCACCAGTTCAATCGAGTTTCGCTCAGATCTGGGCAGATTTGAGACGAATCTGAGAGCCAAAGCTCTAATACCAATTGACTGGGTGTTGAGAATGATATTCTCAGTTGATGTGAATCAACTAGGACCGAATATGATGATTGAGTCAGTGGTTATATTGCGGAATGATATAAACACAGATCATTGAAGGCTTGAAATACTCATAAATGCTTTGTATTAATGGTGGTGTAAAGTTATAATGAATGCTAGGATTTTAGCATGAAACAGTAACAAGACACCTCTGAAACATATGACTATCAAAGATTCTAATATTCTAGTTGTCTGGTCGTCCCAAAAGTAGGGATTTATATTCTATTTATAGGCTGACAAAAGGCCTTTACAAAATGACTAAACTATCCCTGTACTATACATCAGGAAACTAGTCTAAGTACAAAAGTCTTCATCAGCATTTTCTTCTGTTCATCCGCATTAACTAATGCGGATGTGTTGATCTTCATCAGCATTTTTTTTTCTTCTTTCGCATTGGTGTTTGGTCATCAGCATTGAGAAATACGGATGAACAAACACTTAGTCGCATTTGTTGCTGAACATCCGCATTAGTAAATGCGGATGTACAAATACTTGGCAGCATTTGTTCGGCTGTCCGCATTTGTTAATGCGGAAGAACAAATAATTGTTAGTATTTGTTCCATGGTCATCCGCATAAACAAATGCGGATAGCCGACACTTGTCTTCTATTTGAGCAGATTCTTCATCCGCATTACTTCTTGGACTTGGGGAGAATTCCAGCAGAGCAACCATCAACCACCACTTGAATTGGCATGTATGATCCTTTCAGGGTCCAACAGCCGGCGATGGTGGTGGCCGGTGGTGGTTTCCGACGGCAGTGGTGGCGGGCGATGATGGTGGCCGGCGACGGTTAGTGGCGGTGGTGACCGGTGGTTGGCGTTGGCGGCGGTGGTGGTCGATGGCGGTGGGTGAGTGGGTGGCGTTGGTAACTAATGATGAAAGAAGGGATGGAATGAAAAAAAAGAAAGGGTGATGGATGGAATGAATTTGAGGGAATGAAATCAACTATGTAATGGTTTATTTCATTACCTTCACCAACCAAACATGTCTTTATTCGTTCACCCCTAATGGTTCATTCCATTCTGTCACTTATTCCTGCGTACCAAATGCTACCTAGAGTATTACATGTTCCCTAGATATGTCCAGCACATTCTCAACTATGAACTAGGCTCACTGTTGAGGGGATCAGGTAATACTCTTAAACTGGAACAGATGAAGCCCGTCATCTTTAAAATCATGAAAAAGACCACCGGTGGTTTCTTAGGGGTAGAAATAGCCCTAGTCCCAAAAATGTTAGAGCTCCCTGCTACAAGTGACAACTTGACAACACTAGTCAATGTTGAACCCACACCTGAAACATCTGACTCACCTCACAACCTCAAATCACCATCACCTACCAAAGAAAATCCAAATAAACCCCTTCTCAGTCTATTCAGATTAAGTAGACCCCATATACTCACCCATGCAAGAGTAAATGGAAACAAGAGCTCCCACTTCCCCTAAGGAGCAGTCCACTCCCATTACTTCTTTGGTTAGTGCTGAGGTTCCTCAAGCTCAGCCTAATGAGCTCATCACCCAAGCTAAAAGCCCTCACTCTGAGTCTCAAAACTTAAGTGAACAACGTTCAGGAAAAAGTTACCATCCCAAGTCTCTAGATCTAAACCAACCAATTCCTGACCTAGATTTCTATAATGATGAAGATCTGGAATTCAGTGAGTACCATGAATCTGTCTTCCCCTACCCTACTCAAAGAGAGATAAGTGCTCCTGAAACACCTATTTCTAGCCCACATCATTCACCCCCAACTGAGGGGCGACTCTTCTGAACATGTTAAGGAAGTTCACGTGGAAGAGGCTCTCACTTTTGTAAGTGATTACATTATTAAGACCTCAACCATGGCAACTTAGCCCCTTAACACTTCTACTGAAGCTGTCTTGGAGCAGAGGAAATCCATGAGCCAAGAAACAGTCCCTAGTGGTGAGGAAACTGACTCTGTTCATGTTCTTTCATCCCCCATGATTCTTCTGATGAAGATGAGGGGATTCTGCAACTAAAGGTGAAAAAACTATCAGACCTATGCACCTTTTTTGGTTTCAAAGATGAGTCACCTTGAATCTCAGGTGACAACCCTTTAAATGCATGTGTTTTATCAGCAACTTGAGATCACCAATCTCAAGGGAAAGTTAGCTGAGAAACCTGCAAGGCAAACTCAACTAGGACCACAAACTTGAGGATGTGGTGGACCTAACCTCTGGCTCACCTATGCAAGTTGGTGATGCTACCAAAAAGGGGGAGAAATTTTAACTACAACCATGGAACTTAGGAGTTCTGTCTAGAGTATGGATAATGAGGATTCATCACCCTCACTTGTAGTTGTCCATACTCAATATCTCAAGGTCACATTGATGTGGATGCTATACTAGAAAGTCTATTTGAGGAAGGAATTCCAATGACCATGTCTTTCCCATCCCACCCTGCTAAAAATCCAATAATGGGATGGTGGTATGATACTGAAAGAAAGGCCTTGGTACTCTCTAGGTCTCAGCAGTAGCAAAGAGTCTTCAATTTTAGACCTTGTGCTTCTCTGGGAGTTTCTCTCTAGTTGACCTGCCTTTTGCCAATCCAAGTCAAAACAGGTAGGCTGGTAGGTTAGCTGAGAGAATTCAAGAAAGTGTGCTTGAAGAATTTAAAAGTAGATCAACTTTATATATACAGAGGCTAGCAAGGAAAACTGTTGGTCAACTGAATACTAAGGCATAGCCTAATATTAGCTTTGAAGGGGAAACTTTGGTTAAAGGCCCAGTAGTGGGACCTTGTGTGTAACAGCCGGCCTCTCGTACCACCAATATTGTCCGCTTTGCCCACGAGGAGCTCACGGATTTGCTTTTGGTTGCCCAGGTGAAAACTTCCCAGGGAGATCACCCATCCCTGGATTGCTCCCACCTAAGCATGCTTAACTATGGAGTTCTCCACTTATCCACAGCCAATATGCCCAAAATGCGTTGGTAATATTAAAGACTAGACATTACTTATGAACCAGGAATCTCTCCTGTCCATGGCCGATGTGGGAAATATGTAGGGTGTCACACTGTGAACCTTGAGAAAAGATCTACTTCAGCACCCAGTACCCTCAGTGAAACACCTACCGGTAAAGGTGTATCACAACCTCTTCTTGGCCAAGCTCAATTGCAGAACAAGTTCATGAAGGCCAAAGCTCTCTCCACCGTGAGTTATACATGCCAACAATTAACTAAAGGAAAAGGAAGATGACTCCTGAGTAGATTGAGGAGGAGAAAAGGGAGAGGAAGAGGAAGGCAAGGGGAGAGAAAACCAGAAAGACCCCCAGCTTTATGCAAGCTGCAATCAGGGCTACCCACAGGCCAAATACTCAATATGATGAGTTGAGGGCAGCCAGATTGAACTATCTGTACTTAAGGAACTACAATATTGATGAACTTATCTCTCTCCCATTGGAAGAACTAAATCAACTGGCTAACATAGAGGTCAAAAGAGAAGAAGGAGGCTGAGGCTGTAGAATTGCTCCTCAAAATCAAAGAAGAGAGAAAAAGAAAGAAACAATACAAAGCCCCTGTACTCTTTCCAGTTCAGGATATTCCTGAGAAAAAGACTGTGGTAGTTTAAGATAATAACCTACCTGATTGCCACATGTCTCTATCAGGCAACAACTTTTCACCGTCTCTCATTTGAGTATATAGAGTTTAAGTACCTAAAGCAGCTGGAGCAAGAAGCTCAAGCCAAAAGAAAAGCTGTTAAGAGGAAAATGAAAGAGGAGGCTGCTAAATCAAGAGCCACCATCAAAGCCATTGAAAAGAAGTCTGCTAACAGATAAAAGATGGTGAGCTTCTTGAAGCTGTATGGGTTATCCAAGAGGAGACTTTGTCCTATGTCTCTATCTACCATGGATGATCATATCAGAAGGATTAAGCAGAAGATTAAAAAAGGTTAGTTGGAAGACTTGCATTCTCCACCAAGTTAGGCTTCACCTTAAGTTGAGGTGAAGTTTGAACCCCAAGAGACAACGCAACCTGATCCTGGAGCTGTATCTAAGCCAACTTCATCTCCTGACCCACAGTAGGGTCCTGAACCTTCTCCTTCTAAACATGTGGAGGAAATGGGCCCAACTTAGAAGGATTCAGAAGGAACACCTATGTTGAAAACCAACCTTCTCAGTTAAAGTTTAGAAGATAAAAAGGATGGCCATCAGAAGGGATAAGAGAAAGAAGAAGAAGTCCAAGGCATCTACCTCTGCATCTCAGGATGAGTTATAACATCCTAAGGGTGAACCAGAAGAGGCTGCTCAACCAACTCCACTTCATGTAGAGTCTCTTGCTGCTGAGAGACCCATTGCTTCCTGTGCATTCTCAACAAACCCAGACACATGGTATGTCACAAGAGATCAAGGAAGTCAAAACATATACTTGCTGCAAAACATGCTCAATCTCCTTTGCATGATCTCTTGGACAGTCTTAAGAATCCAGATCAACTAATGAAAAAGGGAATGCTTCTAATTCTAATGAGGAGTGTAAGCAAGTGAAGATCAAGACTCAATGCTTCTCCAAATTTTGGTAGCATCAGCATAGGGGGATTTTGTAAGAGTTATCTTAAAGGCTAATGCTCACCAAAGATCTCTCAGCATGCATTCTGAAATACAAGGAAGTTACTTTGAAAGATTTGACAAAAGTAGTGAGAAATTCTCTAAGTGTTAAATCTTCCAAAGCCAAAGATCATTTTTTTTGAAGACAAAGATGAAGTCTTTCGAAGCTTCAAGACAAAGTCTTTCGAAGCCAAGAGACTGATTTCTTTCAAAGACACAGAATACATGCTTTCTCTAACATACTTTTGACAAAGCTGAGCCACTTTTTGCTTCCACCTCTAAAAACTCACCAACTTATACAAGTTGGTGATAATTCCATACTTTTGTCAACTGTAGATTATGATGGTCTTTGTCTGTAACTCTCTACTTTGTACTTTTTATCTTTTAGTATTAGATAAAGATATGAGTTATGGCATGTCATAGTCACATGCCAAAAGACAATTTGTCTTTTGACTTTACATTGATCTTGTTGTTTAGATTAGTGTTCCAGTCGGCTTTTAAAGTATGGCCGGCTATAGGATGTAGTATAAAGTATCTCATGTATCAGTCCTTAGGGAATAAGCCTTGTAATTTCACACCCCGGCAAGGCGGAAACGCAAGGTGTCACACATATAGTACATAGCTCATGGCATAAAGAAATACTAAGGCAACACAACTTTATTAGATTTCATAGTTTTACCAATAATTGTTTAAAAGAAACAAACAATCAAAACATAACAAAGGAAATAATATATTTTTTTTATTCTAGGTCCTGAAACATTTCTAAGTGAAGATCCAAGTTCCTAGTTATCATCACATGAAACATGTAAAGTAAAAAAGGTCAACAATATTGTTGGTGAGAAACATAAGTTTATAAATATATAAAAGCATGTTGGCATAAAAGGTTACAAATTCATACAAGTTCATCACATTTGCAATAATATTAACACAAGATCTATGCAATCAAACCTATTTTTTCATTGTTATATTGCATCCACAATAATCAAATATTGTGCCATTGTTATCATTGTGTACACAATCCCCAAGATTGTGCTATGTTATATGTTATATCGGTTTCCCACATATATCCCATTTTAGAACTTTCTTAGGCTTGAACCCAAGTTAATGATTGCAAAACTATCATTTAGTGTTTAAATACTTAGCACGTAATTGATATTACTTGTTTAAGAATTTGTTTTATGAATATGTTTATGTGATATGGCCAACATACACATGTTCCATCCCCAAAAGTGTAAAAGTTGAAAAGGGGGCTATGAATCTCACATTGTAATTTTGATGAGTTTCTTGAGTTTTTGGTATGTGTTTGATGATTAAGGATGAAAACCTAAGATGATAGAAAATAATAGTTTAGGTTATCTGAAGATATGTTGTTGTTAGTTGATCAAGATGATAGAAAATAATACTTTAGGTTATAGGTTATGTGTTGAACTTTGGACATGTATTAAAAATAGCAAACATTTATGAAAAACTATGAAAATTTACAGTCAACAAAATTAATATGTTGTGAACAATTTTTATTTAAGAAAGTTTTCAATTTGGGACCCGAAAATAACTCAAAATCGTAAATCCTTATAGGCTGTCCTGCAATCAGAATTTTCAGCAATCTGGGATGAAATTTATATCCATTTTAAATATAGTAAACGAGTTTAAAAAATTATGAAATTTTACAAAATGATAGATTAATGTGTTCCACAAAACTTTTATTTAGAAAAGTTTTTCATTTGGATCCCAAAAACATGTCTAAACAGTCACCCAAATTAGAATGTCCCGAATTGCACATCCAATTAGTTTAGGCTGTATGAGGGATCAAACGAAATGATTTCAAAGAATTTAATATATTGCTGGAAAGGTAATTCAACGAACTACGTCATGAGGCTATATTTTACATTATTTGGTTTTGTTAGGAATGAGTTATGGTTTAATAAAATTCATCTTAGTTTGCTGTCAAAAACGAAACATTCACATAAGTGATGTTTTGGTGTGTTTAAGATATAATGAAAATATAAACTATGTGTGGTAGAGTGATTACTACATATTTCATCAAGTAGAATCAACATCTAGCGTGGTTTATTGAAAACTTTAGTTCTTTTAAAACAAAATATAATGTAAGAACATTAAGGGTGACCACAGTTTTTAAATGTGTCACACAAATATTTTTAATGTGTTACAAAATAAAAGTAGGATAGGATATTTCATGTAACATGTTGTGTGATAAGTAAATTAATATAAGATTATTATAAGAACTTTTAGGCCATGAAATAAATTAATTAAGCTTCCAATAAAATAAATAAGTCATATGATATAATAAGCACATAAAATATAAAGTATAACTTGAAATAGAAAAAAGCATGTGACAACTTTCACATGTGAACTTTCATGATGCTTAGAAAAATATTTAATCGTGTTGTGACAATGTTATATACAAAATAGACGTCATAGGAAATCTTATTGATATAAACAAGAATTATAAGTACAAAAGTCATGGATGTTACGTAACTTTGGTAAAACATTTGAGAGCAATATACAACATTCTGGAAAACCAATTACTTTGTGCTTGTTTTGTGTTCTTTACCTTAGTTTTTTGTTTCATCCAGCCGGTTCCCTATTTAATCTAATAAGTTTTTGTTTGTTTTCTCTCCAACACTTGTTAGACTATTGCATTGATCTCCCTAACACATCAAAGAATGGAGCCGGACCGGCTTCACTTTCATCCTCTTGGTTCAGATCGATGTTGCAAGATGGACTCTCTTGTAGAAGGTAGACATAGAGCTTATTAACTTCAACACATAATGACTCTAATCCACGAAGTTGTTCAATGAGGGTTGTTGCTCGAAATTATCTTGATTAAATGTGTTCTGTTGAGAAACCATATCAATTCCTTATTGTAGCAACTAATATAATGATGGACGAGACTCGGTTTGGAAGGGTGGTATAGCAGACTCGTCAAATGGCGGTGAATAAGGATATGGTTCGTCATAGTAACCTGTAGGACACCCCCTGATGGATAGTAACAATCTTGTGTATAATGGGGTTTTCCATAAATCTCGCACCATACCTCCATGCGATAATCCCCATAATTATGACTATATCCTTCATAGTAGTCCTCGTAGGAGAGCTCCATAAGAATCATTATAAAGAACACTTAAACAAAGCAGATTACGGGCACCCAATAGATATAACATAAAAGTAAAAAAAACAAGGTAACAAAATACACAAAGATAAGTAATATATACAAAATGGCTAAAGTAACAACTCAGGTTGTTCTCAAAATTGTCGTGTCTCTGGCAATGGCACCAAAAACTTGATGTGTTTTTTGATATATATATATATCAACAATGGATTTTGCACGATTAAGTTTTAAAATTATAAAAATTATTTTCACCTTATGACTAACTATACACATAATAGGCAAGTGTACCTATCGGATAGTAGTATAGATTTTTGTAAGAACCAAATATCGATCTGTGGACACGAGAGCTCTTGATACTAAATCTTTGTCATTAAAGATGATTTCTAAAAAGTATAATTAACTAATTTAACTAACAATTAAACTAATTGAAGAGAATAAACGAAGATTAAGATAATCAATCAAAGGAGGATATCACTTAGACTTCGAATCCGTTTATCAAAACAATGACAAGATACGTGAACCTATGGTGCGATCATTTTCTACACCTGAAACATCGATGTAAAATAGACTACTTTCAAGGTTATCTAATTATATAAGAAAGCTAGAACGATAAACACATAAAGCCACCTAAAGTTATGCCATGAAGAACTAATGATATAATTAGGCTAAAATTAAAGATGGGTAGGAATCCCGTCAAGGATACCAAACCCACAAATCTTTGGAAAGTTAACACGATGAACACATGGTAACCACCTCAATTCGTGTAATGTAAAAATAATTATATAAATCCTTCAATTTATGAATGTCCTAACACGAATACACGAATCATAAATATGCGCATTATATAAGGTTACACATACACAATGTTAAGAGATATTCATAATAAACACAATGGTTTTCACAAACATATGTATAAGGGTGCACACTTGTTTAACTTTACTAAACAATCAACCCACATTTACTATTCTTAGTCAAATGCCATAAACTACACTCTAATGTATGCAATTCATGAATAGATGTTCTAAAACACAAAGTTTTCCAACAATATGTGATTACAACACCCACAAGATTCATCATTTCATCAAGTTCAACAAACATACACAATCATTGAGGAACATTCATAACCTTGAAATAAACATTAACCTAATCATAACCAAAAGTTACAAGTAATATATCAAGTATGCTAAGCTTCATCTAATCTAAGTGATAAAGAATGTTTAGCTTATAAGGCTTACAAAAACCACATCCAAACTCACAACAATAGAAGAAAACATGATAGATCTAGAGATTTTCAAACCAAAGATGAGTAGAGGTGGATTGTGTTAACTTGAATCTTCCTTAGAAATGCCTGATCTTCAACCTCTCTTGAACTTTTGAATGATCTCCTTCAAAGGGGTCACAAGACCGGAGAAAAACTAGGGTTTTTGCTCCAAAATCTGTCTCCCCTAAAATGAAGAAGAAGAAGGGCTTAAAAAGGGGGCCTGATGTGTGTTATGGCCATGACTTGATCTTTCATGACCATAATGCGAAGAAAAAACAGGCCTGAAACCTTTTATGGTCCTAAAAACTCCTATCATGGCCATAACAGCCTCTGAACTACCCAAAATCTTTATGAATTTTTTGTCCTTTTCTTTTGAAATCATCAAACAACCATCCAAAGCTACAAAATTCAAATTAATCACAATTAAGTATCCATAAAGATTAATTTGTAACATGAGTTTCTTGTTTTTTACTTTTGAAATCATCAAACAACCATCCAAAGCTACAAAATTCAAATTAATCACTATTAAGGTTCCAACCGAGTGCTGCCCTAAGGCTCACTGCTGGTGCAAAAACATGAGCCACACCTTAACCCATGCACCACCATCACACACAATTCCAAACACACCCACGCCACACTCATACATTCACACACTTGACACACACACACAAAACACACATAAAACAATAACATACACATACATACATACATTAGCGAACATAAAGATGAACATGCACACACTCACGCCATACAAAATAACCAGATCGAGTAACCCGTACACGTGAAACACAAGATCGAACAACCCGCATTGCAAATCGACACCGTAATCAATACCGGTCACACGAGACTAGTGAAAGAATGTACTGTACAGGCGGATGAGGGCTACTGTTAATCATGGTGTGTTGTCAAAACTAGGAAGATATCGCCGAGCGATGTAGAGGGAAAGTCGTGGTTGAGGGGCTGTCGATTGTGAGAATTAGGGTTACCGAGTGGGGATGCCAATGGGGGGTGGGCTTACGGTTGTACACATAGAGTAATAAGTTTTCATAATAATAACCATTATCATTTAATAAATAAAATTGAATAACAGAAATGATGCTAATCTGAAAACTTGAGTTGTCACTTCATTGTGACACCCTACATAAAACCCATATCGGTGGTGGATAGCAGAGATTTCTAATTCATAAGGAATGCCCCACCTTTAATATCACCAACATGTTTTGGTCGTATTGGTTGTCGATGAGAGGAGAACTTCACAGTTAAGCGTGCTCAGATGTTAGTAATCAAGTGATGGGTGACCTCACTGGGAAATTTTCACCCGGGCGACCAAAAGTAAATCTGTGAGCTTTTCATAGGAAAAGCGGACAATATTGGTGGTATGATAGACCAGACGTTACAGATGGTGCCACCTTAGTTGGAAATTTAAGATTTAGCCACCACCCTATTCGCCTCATCATTTATGACTTAGCAACTGCCTTATTCGCCTCATCATTTATGAATTATCTAATTAATATGTATTATTTGGATTTTTAGACAATTGATACTTTTGACCTAATTGATGTTTAATGGGTTGTGCTATCTGACCTAATTGATGTTTAATGGTTTGTGCTGATACCTTTTTGCTATTGATGTCAGCTTCGTTTCTTTATAACCTTTCCTCGTTTCTTCGATTAGATTTCTAGATGTATTCATCTGTGGCTTGTGTGGTTATTAACAATTGCTACAATAAGCCTTCCTTTAATGATGCACCTCGGTTTTGGTTACCGTTACTTGGACCTTGGTACGGTGGTTTTTGTTGTTGGTAGAGTGGCCTTCTATTAAATCCAGATGATGGTTGGTTGTTGCCTCTTTATGTGTAATTTGAGTTATTTCTACAATTTGAGTTGTTGTATGAATTGCTTGGGCCTCATATGCAATAAACATCTTTTTCCATTATCATGCTTTGTGGACATTCATTAGTCTTGTGAGAATACCCACATGTTTTGCATCGTGTTGGAGCCTTCTTTAGTTTCGCTTGTAATTGTTTAAATCATTTGGTGAGAGCTTTTATTTAGGCTGCAACTAAGGTTTCAGAACCTACTTGATGAATGCGTTTAAAAATTGGTTTAGTTTTGAAGGGATCGTAAGCAAAGCTCATCTTAGCTCTTTTTTCCAAGGGTTGGTATGATTCGGTTGACATGACACTTGTGAAATCTCTTCCACACTTTGATTGACAGCTTGTTTGTGTGCTTCGCTGATTGCATTGTAAAATGTCCGACACTACAACCACAAATCAAGTACGTGATATGGGCATCTCCGAAGGAGACCTTTGTATCTCTCCCATGCTGCGAGTAATGATTCATCATTGTCTTGGCAAAAGCTAATGATGTTTCTTCTTAGTTTGACAGTGCGATTGGGTGGAAAGTATTTTAGAAGGAATTATTCATCCATTTCCACCCATGTGGGAATGGAACCATGCAGAATCGAATTGGGTTAGTTAAGGGCTCGGCCTCGAATTGAAAAAGGAAAAAATCTTAGGCTAACTACATCATCAAGTGATATGAGCATTAGGATATTCATCTTGTAATTCCTTGAACTGAACAAAGTTTTCTACAAGTTGGATAATTCTAGGCTTAGTCTCGAATTATGGGCCACTATTGTTAGTTGGACAAAACTAGACTCATAACCATCAATTGACGGCGTAACAAAATGTGTCATTTTCATTTCCTCATCATGGTTAACTATGCCTTCTTTAGATTCCAAAACATCTTCTTCGATTATTATTGCTGCTTGTTGTGGACTATAACGTAACCTTTTATAGAAAAGTCATTCGGGATTCGAAAATGGCAAAACAAGCTTAGGACTAGAAGAATCAGGCATACATTACTTATGGAAGCATATAATAACTAACTTAAACTACTCTAACTAAAAATATAAAGCAAAGTTTATAAAAGTATACAAACAGGATATAAACAAGATAGTCAAAAAGATTGATTGTCTTTCAAAACTGTTGTGTGTCCCTGGCAATGATGCAAAAAATTTGGTATATCTAACTAGTATATATATTTTTGATAGGATTTTACACATAATTTTAGTTTTCAAATGCATTTTAATTATATTAAACTACACAAAAAAAAGAAATTTTACATGTCGTGCGGTAATATACTGTTAGTAAGAACTGAGTATCAATGCGTGGTCACACCGAGCCTACTCAACAACCCTAATAATTGACTATCAAATTTGGTTTTGATAGAGATAAGTTGCTTTAAGGAAACAAAAAAAAAAAAAATTTCGTAAATTGAATAGTAAAGTATTGAGACTTTTGGGGATAATTCAGAATATTAAGGCTATCATCCTAATTTAGATGACACTTATGTAACTGCCATAAATTGCATGATGTGGTTAAAAATATAGGTTTAAAATAGTTATGTTAATGTATATAAATACAAGGCAACACAGATTTATCGTAAGCCAGCTCCGTCGTAACAAGGAAAGTTGCATCCTTTTAACATATGATTTCTAAAAACATTATGTTTGAAAGAGAGTTGGTCAAGTTCCTTTTAAACGTACCATTAGTTTTAGAAAGCCATAACAATTACAATAGTTTTCTTAGACTAATAAAAGGGAACTCACAAATGATCAGAAAGTTAAGGTGATATGATTTCTAATAACTATTTATACTTCATTACCTATGAATTTATTATGAAGCTCGATTTCATGAATAAGAGTTAGTTCATACGTTTTTCAACCTTCAATGACATTTACAATTACAACCAATAAGTTTATAACTTTCCTCTCAAATGTAGATGCTACCTCTTAAAAGTTTACCCAAGATTACGAGAACATTAACATAACATAAACCACACTATTAGTTTATCAGAAATTACATTAATAAGAGTGTAACTTATAATGAGTTTAAACATAATAACAACAAATATAGAAGATAAGTATGAGATTACTTGTGAAATGGAACAATCAAACTAATGATCCACAATGGGTGATGTTTAGATAATCATGAGCTTTCTCTAAATGTTAAATGCACCTCCCGAGCATCCCAAGGACCTTCAAGACTAGATTCTTGAGAGAAAATAGTAGAGTTTCGCCCCTACCAAAAGCTCTATTCAAAGTTGCAAATGAGCTACTATTTATAGGCTTTTTAGAGTGTTAGGCAAGGCTCCATGCCACATAAGGCTGGCGCCGTGCTAGTACGATATACGTGGATGTTGGTTGGCACGTATGAGCAAAGATAGTCGGGTACGACCTAATGGGCATGGCCCCGTGTAAAGGTGGGCATGCCCTCGTGCTTCATGGGGCACGCCTCGTGCTTACTTTCGGGGGACGGTACTTCTATCCTGTTACACTAAAGAATACGAGGGTTTGCTAATTTTAGCATGGGTGTGTGTTTCAGGTTGGGGATCACGGAGTGCCTCATGAGGCATGGTCCCATGCTTGGACTTTAAAGCATGATTTTCTTTAATATTTTTTTATTTATAATTATTTTATCTATCTTGGCCTTTCTAAAGTTTGACAACATAATTTAATGTTTTTAAGTTCAAAGTCACCATTTTAAGTAAGAGCTTCGAGAATAGTTGATGTGCTATTGATGTGTTTTCTATATATAATTTAGAGCATATCACTAATCCTAACTCAGGGTGACATTTCAACTCTTGGGGTTAAACGTAAAATATTCATATATTTTAAAATAAGGATTTATCTACTCCTCAAAAGTTACATTGTTTAACACACTGGACTTTGATTTGAATATGCAAAAGGTCAGAGCTACAAAGTTTATGTCCAACTACTAGGTCTCCATGAAATCTTGCTAGCATTCCCATAATTTTTGGTTGTCATAAACCATTATTTGGACATAACATGAGAACATCATTTTCCTAAAAAAATTTAAAAAAAACTCGTAAGCATAAAACCAGTGAATTATGTTGCTAGATGTTTTTTTTATAAAATCAGAACTATACATTCCATAGCAATATTTATCAAGATAACTTGTTTTATAGTTTTCCCATTGTATTGATAGGACTTATACTTGGTAGCTGGTATACACTAAGTTCATGTAGTTCATATATGTTGAAATGATTTCAGCTGCATCCTGACATAATACTCGGTCACCCACTAATGCGTGTATCCTCGATCAATATATGTACACTATGTCATGTTTACTTAAAATCTTGCTTAATAAAATTAATTTAAGCTACATGCTTGTTATAAAATAATGTAAACATTTATAACAAACATCTCAAAAACATGCTGAGAATCATTTAAGAAATATTGTGCACATAGACATAACATGCAAATAAATTTTAAGATATATGTTCACTTTAGTAGTGAGCTATAATCTCATCCTAAAGTCTTCTAAAACTTGATAGTGCTTTAACAGATCCACCACGAGCTTAGCGGTGTGCAATACTAGCCTAAACAAGGTAGATGAACACTATTAGAGAGAGTTTGAAGTGTGATGAAATCAAAAACAACAACAACACTAAGATCAACATGATAAGATGGAAGGTTGTTGAATGATTTCTCCAAGGATCTTTTCAAATCTCTAAAATCAAAAAACAATAATCATAGTGCGAAAACCCATGCTTAATGCTATGATATCAGTGTATGTTTGTGTGATTGCTAGTGTTTGAATGATGATAATAATCTGCATGTTTGTATTGATTTGTTCAAAAGCTTACAAAGGATTAGGGTAGTATGTTATTTATAGCCTATACACAAAGCTATCTACAATTACTAAACTACCCTTATGTAAATGAAAATTACATAAAATCCTAAGTCTATAAGTCGTTCGCTGTGGATGATAGACTATCTGCTATGGAATCTAAGTCATCTGCTATGGAGAGGAATCAGCTGTCTGCTATGCCTTGGATGTTGTCCGCTATGAACACTTGTATGTGTCTTGATAATCGTTCGCTGTGGAGTGTTCATCTGTTATGGATAGAACATCCGTTGTGGAGTTGTTCATCAGCTGTGTGTTGGTCATCCGTTGTAGGCACTTAGACACTTTTCTTCATCCGCTGCAGACTTTCTTCATCCGCTGCAGACTTTCTTCATCCGCTGTGGAAGGTCTTCATTCGCTGCCGACACTTAGTAAAAATTATCTTTTATCTACAAACCGGAAAAAGACATTTAAGCTATATTAGTGTATGATTTGAATGTTAATGATTCTAATGTGTTAGTTAATGATTGTTTGAATGTTAGAACACATTATGTTTGATTGTGGCAAGCATTATCCTTTTAATGCATTTGTTGAGTCCAACAATACTCTCCCTAAGGATGATGTTGCCATCTCTTTAGTGTTTGCTTGTTTAAAGTTTTGATTGTTAGTAACAATGTGTGTTTGTGTTTATATGTGTGATTGAATGATTGTCTGATATTATGAATGTTTAAATGGTATGTTATTCTGATTACACATGTGTAATCAGATTGAGATGTATGTTCTGATTAGAGTATGTTTGCTTATATGATGTGTTACTTGACTGATTATTTGATGTGTTTTGCTTGTTGTTTGATATGTATGTTTATGTTTGTTTGAAATGTCATGTTTGTTTGACTATTTATATGTATGATTGTTTGATTACATGTTTGACTTACTGATATGTGTAATCAGATTGCATTGTATGTTTGATACTTGTGTGTTTGAATTATGATGTGTTTGTTGTCTGTTATGTATGTTTGAATGTTGTGGTTGTTACATGTTAGACATGTATGGTTGTTGTTTCTGTTTGTTATGTATGTTTGAATGTTGTGATTGTTAAAGGTTAGACATTTATGGTTGTTGTTTCTGTTTGTTATGTATGTTTGAATGTTGTGATTGTTAAAGGTTAGACATGTATGGTTGATGTTTCTGTCTGTTTGCTTGTTAGTAACCTTCAAGAATGAGATGGACCAGCAGAAGCCTTCAGTGATTCTTCTACATCTTTCTCTATTGTCTGATCCTTTTCAGCTTCTCTCACTTGATCTGATAGAGGAGTGATCCTTAATGCATTTCTGTAGTTGACTATATGCTCAGCAAAGTAATTGACTACACTCTTCTGATCATCATATTTGCTTTGAATTATGAGATGAACTAGCTGCTCAAGTGTTGATTCATCTAAGCTTTGAACATCAATGTTGCTAACCAGTGTGGTTACAACATGATTGCCATTCAAAATCTCAAGATTATTGTTGTCTGATATTCTCATGCATGTTATTCCTTCTATGTGTGTTAATGGCTGTTGTTTGGGTTCTAATCTCTGTTTAAGTGCAACATTGACATACACAGTTCCCAAAATCCTTAACATATGTATGAAATAACAGCAATCTCCCTTGCATAGCACATCTTCAATTGCAGGGAATGTTTTGGTTATCAAAAATGATACATATGCAGGATGAAGGAGTTTGATTTCTACAGGATCAAACAACCTTATGTCTGTTGCTTGAATTTCCTTCTAACTTTCTTTCAAGCACAACCTCAAAATGAATCTCATCATAATACCACTTGGTAATTGGATGGTTGTATTGATTTCCCTCTATCTTCTTCATGATAAATTTTAGATCTGATGGTCTCATAGGGTAACCAACCCTTTCCAAAAGTTCTGAGTCAACTTGTTCAACAGTTTGATCTGCTTGATTGCCTGTTGCTTTTTGTTCTCTTCTCAATCTTTCAATGTGTAGCTTGTCTTTTCTGTCTGCTTTTCTTTTTATTTTATAATGCTGCCTAAAGCTCTGAGAATATGAAAGAAGTCTGCTCCTCTAGGATTGTTTGTATGATTGACCATTCTTAATTGCATGAGGTCAAGTCTGTTTTCATATTTTAATGATCCTAGCTGAGATATGTATGATAAGTATTGGACAAGTCCAGATACTCTCTTGATTAGCACAGCATCCCAAATTTCATCATATTTCCAAGCTACAATCTTTCTTTCATTAGCAGAGGCAGTGAGTGTTATCCTGTCATAGAGTTTTATTAAGTTTGTCTTCTCATTGATCATCTCCCTTACTTCATTCCCTTTTGGCCATAGCCTGTGAGGCATAAACTGTCTTGGTTTTTTAATGGGATGAAGCTCAGGTGGAACTTGATGATAGGTAGATAATGATGATATTGGATGAGGTTTGGATGTTTGAGGCTTCGAGGCACTTGTTAGCATATTCTTGTAGATTTCTCTAGCAAGATCTTTCATTTGTGCAAGTGATCTGCCTGCATATGATCTGTAAGGCATCCTTGTGTGACTCAACCAGCTTTTAACCTGGGAGTATGTCATTTTGTCTATCTAAGGATCCTTTGGCAGATTCTTTTAAAATTCAAGTTGATCCTTGATTTCTTTGTACCTTTTGTATGTTTGCTCAGACTCATTTTTCATTGTCTCCTGAAAGTCCTTGAGTAAGTCTTTAACCTTAGTCAGGTTAAGATGTATGAATGATTCATAAGAAAATCCTCTTGTTGTTAACTCAATCCCCATTAAAGTCTAAGGATCATTAGTAAAAAGTTCATGAATGTCTTGCATCTCATCTTCATTATCACTATCTTCATCATCTTCATCAGTATCACTTAAGATGATGATAGGTTGAGTTTGCTGGTCAAATGTTTGGTCTATTTCACCCTCTTCTAATACAGTTGCCTAAGTTTTTTTCTGTTTTAGCTCATCTTCATCTATTGGTTTTGCTTTAACTTTAAGAAATTTAAAAGGAGGGGATTTAGGTTCAGCTTGTTCAACTACCTTTTCTTTCCCTTTCATTAAGGCAGCTAAGTACTATCTTTTTCTCATCCCTGAATAAGTTTTGAGAGGTTGTTGTGATGATGATGCTTGTTGTTCTTTTACTAATTCAGAGAATTGTTTGATTAATTCTTTTTGCTTTTCAGACAGAGGATTTTCAAGAACATTGCTTGTTTCTTTAATTTGAAGTTCTTGAGAGTGAAAGTGTTGCCTGAGTATTGGTGAATAATGAATGTTTTCAAATGGATTTGCTTCACTAAATAGTTGATCCATTGAATAAGTTTCCTTAGGAATGACGATTGCTTGTTTAGGTTCCCTTATGCTCATCTCTTATGCTTAAGATATGATCTGTTCTTCAAAATCAACACTCAGGTCTTGTTCTTGACCTTCTGAATGTTTTGACTCATTCAGATGAGTGTCTGCATGCACTAGCTCTCTGTTTAGCCTTTTAATTTCTTCAGATTGAGCATAGATCATCTTTTTCAACTCGTCTATCTCTGTTTCTTTAGCATCTAATTGATTGGTAAGATAAGCAACATCTAATCTTGTGTTGTCAAGTTCCTAATCCCTTTCTTTTAACACTTCATTTGATTGATTTAGTTGTTGTTTAACTTGAACAATCAACTTTTGAGCTGTTTGATCTGCTGGGAGCTTTTCTATCTCTTTATCTTTGCTCTTGAGCTTTTCTTTTAATCTTTTAGCTGTGTTGTTTGACCTTTCAATTAGCTTGTTGTACTCAGTGAATAGAAACACTTTTGAGTACTCAATCTCCTCTTCAGCTGGAATCTTACTTGTTTGATCATCAGTTTCTGCATGCTCTACATGAGTACTTGGTTCTGCTTGTTCTGACTCAGTTTGGTAAGATGTACCAACTTTTTCTTGTGCATGTGCTTGTTCTGCTAAAGATTCATCAATATCTCTTAAAAGTGATGATAGTGTTTGTTGATCAGAAAGGTTTGGGCTATGTTGTGGAGAGGGCATGTGATGTTCAGCATGAAATTGCTCTTGTTCTTGAGCTTGTTCTTGCTCAATAGTTGATTCAGGTTCAGGAGCAACTTGTTGTTCTTGGATGATTGGTTTTTCATGGATAACATTCAGGAATATCATGATTGGTTCACCTTGTCCTGGAATCCTCATAAAGACATCAGGAACAGGCAGTTCATAATTGATCATGTGAGGAGGAACAGGCACTTCCTCACCATGATATAGGCTTGACTTGATCCTTGTGAATACATGTTCATTAAAATGAACTGGTTGAAGCACATCACCCTCTTTTGGAATGTCTGGTAAAAGATCATCAATCATCATCCGGAGGAATCTTAGAAACATTAGGAACTTGTTCCTCACCTCAGTTAAATTATAAATCATGCCATTTAGAACTTGTGCAGCAAAGTTAAAAGGCCTTCCAGCTATGATACTAGCTATTGCTGATGAGCTTCTAAGAGAAGTGGCATCCTAGCCAGTCTTTCTGTTTGTCATTGTTTTTTGATAAGTGTGCATGAGAAATCTAAATTAAGCACACATGAATGATTTCTTGATTTGCTTTCTTTCAACGGTTCCTTCATAGCCAATCTGTTTGAAGACATGGAGAACATTGTTCTCATCAAACTCAATAGGGCCTTGTGCATCTTCATCACCCAATTGAAGTACTCTCCTTATCATATTCTCTGAAATGGTGATTTGATGGTCATGAACATTAGAAACAACAACTTGTTGATCTTGATCTTGTTCCAGATGAGCATGAGTCCAAAATTGGACTATGTGATCTTCACCAGGTCTTGCTATCATGGCATAAAGAAGTCTGGTTTGACTAATGGCATGTATGATATCTCTGAAATTTTCAGCCTTTGATGAATCAGGATCAAGGAATGCACAGAGATTATGATCTCTGACAAATACTAGGTTTGCCATCTGCAATGATAAAGTAAATGTGTTAGATTACTTTGTTAATGATGTGTAATGATTGAAGTGATGAAAAGTTGATTAAGTGTTCATTTGGTTGTTGTGATTGCTATGAAATGAAGGTAAGAGTATGCTTAACACTTGTGATTGATATATGTGTATGTTTGAAGTTTGACACTAACAAATTAAATCTGTTTGATTTTGACCTTTGAAAAATCAAAGTTTGGTCAATTTTGATCATGTGCAACTTGTTTTATTCAATTGATTTGAACTGATTTGCATTAACACAAAGTGCTAACATGTCTGTTTGCATACTGATTTCATTGTGTAACAACACACTTTGAACATTTTGGTTTGACTTTGAAAGTCAAATATGTCATTGAATGCATATTGAATGTATTTGCATTTAATGTGCTATGATGATTGTTCTATCAATTTTAACTGATTTTGTTTGGTTTCAACAGATTTTTGAACACATTTGGAATGATATATCATCTTTCAACTTATGTTAAACCATTTTGATGATCAAAAATCAATCTTGACTGATTTTGACATGAACATCATCTCTGTTCATGGTCCTGATGAACACTTAATCAAATTTCAACAAATAAACAATCCTAATACATTCGACAAAGATCATCTATCACATAAGCAATGAGTGATTTGGTTTAAAAACATCCTAAGATTTGTTTTGATTTTGAATAAAATTTCGACTTAGGTCAACTCATGTTTTGATCAGAAATGCAAAATCAGATGTTTTAAGGACCGATTGATGCTCGAAATCATGTTGATATACCTGTTTGATTGTAACTCAGACAAGAAATCAAACAGATTAACTGTTGATTTGTGGATGGAATTGCACAGGGGTTTTAAGGGTTTAGCGGAAGTTTTAACGTTCAAAAATTTTAATTTTCTCTCTCTTTCTCTCTCTCTCTCTCTCGCGATGAATGAGAAATCAAAAGTATGGAACTATATATACAACGGATAAGATGTATGTCCGCTGTGTATACAGTGTGTATGTCCGCTGTGTAAATTGTGAACTTAAAAATTTAATTTTGAGTTGTCCGCTGTGAGTTTACACATCCGCTGTGTGAGCAGTTTTCGCTATGTGAACAATGTCTACTGTGTGAACGGTGTCCGCTGTATGAACAATGTCCACTGTATGAATAATGTTCGCTGAACACTTGTGCGTTGTGAACCCTTTGTTTGATCTTGCAGCGGATGATCACTTGGTCTTGCGTTGTGCATCTTTTGACTATGTTTGACTGATTTTGTTTACAGCAGATGACTTTTGTTCATACGCTATAAAAACTTGATTGTTTTAATTTACACGGCGGATGAACAATTTTTCATGCGCCGTGTAATGGTACTGTATTCACAGCGGATGTATTATTTACATCATGCGCTGTAAACACTTGTTTGTTTATTGAATTTGATTGATGGTACTGTAGCTGCGGGGGATGACTGTTTGTGAATCCGCTGTGTGAATAGTAGACAGTTTTTCAAAAATTTGTTAATTTTGAAATATTTTCTATCGAAGCAAATATTTTCTTCTGAAGCAATTATTTTCTTTCAAAGCAAATGTTTGTTAAAATTATTCTTTCGAAGCAACTTTTTGTTTGTTTTAATTTTGAAGGAGATGATTGTTCATTAACAATGTTTGTTAAAATTTTAAAATTTTAACATGATCAATATATGGATGTTAAAATATCACTCACAAGCAATATGGTGCAATAAAAAACATATGTATATGTGTCAAACTGTTGTGTTTGAGTGCTGGCTTGACTTGGCTGTATTTAAGACTCAATATTTTATATGTTCTTGCACATATTCTGCTGCTATTGATATTTCCATGTTCAATTCTCCCCCTAAATTTTTGCATATTTATAAAATGACAAAAATTTGACATTGGTTTATTGGAAATTATCAAAGTCCAAAATGAGTGATTGTATGATGTCTTTTGTTAGAGAAATATGACTTCAACTAACACAAAGATTGTGTTTTGAATGTTTGATTCTTGAATCAATTATACATGACATGAGATCATACTAGTCATAATTTCTCATTGAGTTGTTTGTATGATTTTGAGAATAGACATAGACTAATACAATATTGATTGTGGATATTGTGGTCCACTTAAACTCATGCATGGTATTATTGATTGATTAAAATAGTGCGTGATTTATCATGTTTTGTCTGTATTTATATGATATGTATGTACCCCACATATGATTGTATGTTAATATCAATCTCCTCAAAATATACTAGAAAGTATTTGCAATACTTATAACCTAGTTACTTAGGAGTATAAATGGTCAATTTGATCCTTGATGATTGATCCACATTGGGATTCTTTTCTCTGCACTTTGGAAGGTAGTCTAAAAGACTTCATTGATTGTGCATCCAAATAGGATGTGTTCCGTTTGGGAATCTTTTGGGATCATAATGTAGGTCATTCAGGTCTGTGCTTAGCACAACAGAGAATGCCTGAGTGAACTCCAGGTCTATGATAATCATAACAAAGGAGACCCTTGAAAGATTGGTGTATAGAAATTACTTTATAAGTAATTTTTCTTGGAGAGATCAATACTTACCATAAACCAAGATGGGTGTTTGAATACCACACAATCATAAGAATTTAGTTCTTCACTGTTGTATGTGATGATATGTGTCCCATGCTGAGCCTATCCACACATCAAGCAAGGTAAGTCAATATTTATTAGTGGAAAAAGACTCAAGTGAAAAACTAAACCAGTGTACTATCATATCTCATATGGTATCATGTATGATTTAGAAAACTTGAGTGTTTGTTTGAAAAAGACAGTTGGACTTTGACAAAATCATGTATGATGTATTTTAATGTTGAAAAACATTATTTGTTTGATTCATAGTTGATCATGCCAAGTGACTGAACCAAAAATTCAAATCTTGTTGAATTAAATGGTTTTGTAAATAGGCCAGCCAATTGACTGTCTGTGTGAACTTTGATCAACTTTATCAGACCCTTTTCTAAGCAATCTCTCAGAAAGTGACATATGATGTCAATGTGTTTTGTTTTAGAGTGTTGAACTGGATCGTCAGTTATAAACATGGTAGTAGAATCGTCTATGTGTATGGGTGTTTTATGAAAGTTAAAGCCATAATCAAGCATTTGGTTTTGAATCCAAAGCACTTGAGAGCAACATGCAGAAGCAGCTATATATTCTGCTTCAGCTGTTGACACAGACACATTTGTTTGTTTCTTGCACAGCCAGTAGATCAATCTTGATCCAAAAAGCTGACAACCTCCTATTGTTAATTTTCTGTTTTGATTACATCCACCATAATCACTGTCTGTGTATGCATATAAAGAGAAGTCTCCATCCTTACGATACCATAAACCAAGTGCTGGTTTGCCTTTTAAGTATTTGAAGATTCTTTTTACTGCAATGATGTGTGATTCCTTTGAATCTGCTTGGTATCTGGCACACATGCAAACTGCATACATGATGTCTGGTCTGCTAGCTGTTAGGTACATCAATGAGCCAATCATGGATCTGTATAGCTTTTGATCAATAGATGTTCCTTCTAGATCAGGTCCAAACTTCAGGCGAGTTGAGAATGGTGTCTTGCTGGATGTGTAATCAGACATATTGTATTTCTTTAATATCTGATTGACATACTTGCTTTGATTGATAAAAATTGCTTAAACTGATTGTTGAACTTGTAGACCAAGGAAGAAGGTGAGTTCTCCCATTGAGCTCATTTGGAATTTTGATTGCATAGGAATTTCAAATTCTTTGCAAAGATGAATGTTGGTGGAGCCAAAGATAATGTCATCCACATAGACTTGAACTACTAACAAGTCTTGCTCTTTTCTCTTTAAGAACAATGTTTGATCAATCTTTCCTCTTGTGTACCCATTCAGCAGCAGAAACTTTGATAACATTTCATACCATTTCCTAGGTTCTTGATGAAGACCATACAAAGCTTTATCTAACTTGTAGACTATGTGAGGAAAGTCTGGGTCTTCAAAACCTGGTGGTTGAGCAACATATACTTCTTCATCTATCTTTCCATAGAGGAATGCACATTTGACATCCATTTGGAAAACCATGAATTTCTTGGAGGAAGCATATGCAAAGAACACTCGGATTGCTACTAGTTTTGCTACAGGAGCAAAGACATCATCATAATCAATTCCTTCCTCTTGAGTGTAACCTTGGGCAATAAGCCTTGCTTTGTTTCTAATGACAATCCCTCTGTCATCTGTTTTGTTTCTGAAAAGCCATCTTGTGCCAATGGCATATTGACCTTCAGGTAGGTCAACCAATTTCCATACTTTTTGCTTTTTAAATTGTTGTAATTCCTCTTGCATGGCCTCTATCTAACTGTTGTCTTTCAGTGCTTCGGTGATGTTTTTAGAGTTAGGGATAAGAAGCTGGAATACAAACAAATGTTTGCTGTATCAGATTGACTGTGTGTCAATCTGACATTGAGGTCACCTATAATATTTTCTAATGGATGATATTTGTGAGCTCTGGTTGTTTTAATCTGATTAATAGGAATAGTTGAATCAAGATTAGTAATTGTTTGATCTGGTGTGGATGGTTTAGCAAGGGTATTGGAGATGGTGTGATTTTCCGTTTGTGAATGATCATTGAATGATTGTGGTGAATCATGAAAGAAATCTAGGATTTCATCATCATGATGTGTGTCTGGTAATAAATGATAATCATCATCTTCTTCAACCGTGTCTAGCTGTTTTGACCTTGTTTGCTTGTCTTGCTGAGGGTCACTAGTTGTTTGTGGTTGATTGATTACTGGTGAAGACAATGATGGACTTGATGTTGAAGTTCCTCTTGATGTGTTTGGTTGATCTTGAGGTGGTGTAACTGTTGTACTGGAAGGAGTGACGTTTGGTCTCCTTGGAGGATCAGCACTTAAAGTAACATCATTGGATATTCAATGTCTTCTTTTGTACCTATAACATCAAAATAAGATGTGTCAAATGATTTTGTTAGTGAATCAATTCAAACAACCAGTCTGATCCAATGACTTTCTTTGTGAAAGAATGTTCATTAAAAACAACATTAGTTGATTCTTCCACAATGTTTAGTCTTGGATTGTATACTCTGCAAGCTTTTGAACTTCCAGAGTATCCAACAAAAAATCCTTCGTCTACTTTTGGAGAAAACTTGGATAGACGTTCTCTGGTGTTTAAAATTGATACAGAACATCCAAACGCCTTAAGGAAGCCTATGAATGGTTTTCTTTTAAACATTAGCTCATAAGGAGTTTTGTTTTGTTGTTTAATGATTAATGTTCTGTTTTGAATATAGCAAGCTGCGTTGATTGCTGTAGCCCAAAAGGATATGGGCAATAGAGAGTCAGCAAGCATAGATTTGGCTGCTTCTATCAATGTTCTGTTTCACCTTTTAGCTACTCCATTTTGCCGAGGAGTTCTTGCTACGCTGAATTGATGACTGATTCCTTTTTTTGCACAAAAAGAAGAAATAAAGTTATTTTTAAATTTAGTGCCATTATCACTTCTTAAAGATTTAACTTTAAGATCCAATTTATTCTCAATTTTGATGATAAATGACTTGATGATTTCTACTGATTCTGACTTGTGTAAGAGAAAGAAAACCTAGGTGAATCTGGAGTAATCATCTACTATAACAAGACAGTATTGCTTCTTTCCTATACTTAGGATGTTCGTTGGACCAAATAAGTCCATATGAAGCAATTTGAGTGGTGTATTGTTTGATTTTACCAATTTTGACTTATGAGACACTCTATGTTGTTTGCCTTTCAGACGTGCAATATGGTGGTCTGTACGAAATTTTTTTTTTTGATGTAAACGTATTACTAAGTAACATTTGACAAGTTGATTCATTCTGTTATAATTAGAGTGACCCAAACGTCTGTGCCATAATTGGGAAACATCTTTTGATGCTTTTGATAATAAACATGTTTCAGGGGTTGAAGCTGAAAGAGAGTTCATATCAACAATGTATGTGTTGTTATGACTAGGTGTTTTCAAAAGGATAAATTCTTCAGGGATTTGAAAACCCGTCTTGAGGATGTAGCAATTGTTGGAGTCAAATAATGTTGCATATCCCTTATCACAGATTTGAGATACACTCATGAGATTAAACTGGAGGTTTGAACAGTAGTTGACATTTTCAAAGCTGATCAACCCATTTGTGACTGTTCCTTCACCAGTTATCTTTCCTCCTGTTTTATCAATTCCGAATGCTACATTTCCTCCATGTTTGCTCTTAAAATCCCGAAGGAGGGAACAATTGCTAGTCATATGCCGAGATCATCCACTGTCAACATACCAGATGTTGTCAGGCCTTCGATGATGTCCCTGCAAGAAGAAAGAAATTAATTAGAAGGTGCAACCCAAGCCAAGATGGTCTTGGGTTTTCCATCCTTTCCCATTACACAAATTTCTTCAAGAGTGGCATTGTCTGCTGGTTTCAGAGGTCTAGACATACTGGATTTCCTATGATTGTTTTTGGCTCTGTCCGGAGAAGTACTTTGAGCTCTTCTCCTAAGAGTGCCAATGTGTAATTGATCTTTATTTTGAGATTTATGTCTCCTGTGTGTTTGTTTAAAGTTGTCATAAAATGATTTGTTATTATTTAATGCAACTTTTATGTGAGGAGTTTGTCTTGGAACTCCTACTTTGTTCTTGTTAGGAATAAATGGTTGTTTTTCACTTTGCTTTTCAATAGGGATTTGTTTGTTTTGTTTTTTATTTTTCTTATTGAAAAAGCAATTTGCTGTGCTGTGATTGTTTCTTTCACAAATTGAATAGTAATTGTGAAAATGGCATGTTTCAGTACTGTGATTGTTCATGTTACAGTACTTGCAATATTTACCATATTTGCACTTGTCAGTGGTATAAGTATATTGGTCACACCACTTACAGTATGGTAAATTTGCAGTGCCTTGTTTGTTTACAACTTTTGATTTTAAGTTAGACTTTAAAGGAATGTCAAAAGTTACAGTGGATTGTTTGGACTGTGTAGTGATTTTCTTTTCCCTTTTTGCACATGTTTGGTGACTTAAGTGAAAGAGTCAGATTTTCTTCCACCTGAGCAGATGTCAAAACTTTTAGTATGCTTTGTTTGTTTGACCTGAGTATCAACCACACTTGAAACCTTAGTGGTTTCAGTAATTGGTTGATCTTACTCATCATTTAGTAGATCAACATCATCTTCATCATCACTTGTTTGTTGATCAAACTCATTACTTTCACCTTGATAAAAATCTATTGGTTTAATGTGAGGGGGTGCTTGACTTTTAACAAATTTGATCATTGGTGTTTATGAAATCAAAGCTGATTTTGATGATAATGATGATGATGATGATTGCTTTGAATCATCAGTCTGGTCATGTGGGTCAAGAGACTCACCTTGTTTGTTTGTCATTGATTCAGGTAAAGGAATATAAATATCATTGTAAGGAGGATTAACTTTATTATATTCTAAACCAGAAGGGTCCTTGAATGCCCTTTGCTGAGCAAGAAGTTCTTCAAACTTCTTGTTGCTGACTTGAAACTTTTGAAGTTTCACTTTAGTTTCAGCTTGTAGTGTTTTTGACTGAGTCAAAGATTCAAAGAGTTGCTCAACTTGAGCTGCAAGTGGTAGTTTTTCAGACATCAATTTGTCCAAATCATTTTGTAATGAAAGAATTTTGATTTCATATTGTTTTCGTTCTGTTTTTAAACTTTCATTTAAAATGTTTGTTTCAATAACTTTCTTAAAAAGTTTGTTTGCATGTTCTCTGTATCTGTTGACTTCGTCAATGCATGTTTGTGAACAAAGATTTTCTTTCATCTCTTTCGGGATTTCTCTGATCTTATCTTCAATATTTGCCATAAGGGCATGATCTGGAGATTGGATCTCAGCTTCATACATGCTCCAATCACACTCACCATCTTGTTTGATGATCATGGCTGAGGATTGAGTGTTGATTAGGGCTGTACTGTGTGATTTGAGGTGGAGTTGGTGCTGCTGGAATGCTAATGGGAGGTGGAATTTGTCTGTTTGTTTGATAGCTACTAGATGCTTATGATTGGTTGTTGTTTTTGTCAACTCTTGGTTGTTGGCATTCTCTTGAAAAATGACGATATAGTTGACAATTGTAGCATCTCACTTTTGTTTTGGCAAAACCAATCTTGGTTTTCTTGTCCATGTTCAATCCATTGTTTCTCTGTAGAAACCTTTTTGACTGTAGGCCATCATTGCCATAGACCATTGAAGATCAATTTCTTCAACCATGTTTGGTGGTAGCTCATCCAAATCTTGTTCGATGATTTGTGATGGTGTAAGGTTTGCTCCCAAATAAGCTTCAAAGCTTGTGGAGAAGGCTACATAAGTTGCTTTCAGTTCTTCACTTTGCAAGATAATTGTCAGAGCATCCATAGGTTTCTCAAAGTTATGAATGTTTTGGGTATTTGTTTATTGTTGTTTGTTTGAGTTTGAGACATGAGGATGATGTTTGCTTTGAGGTGTAACTTCATGAGAAGCATTAACACCAGATGGTGAGATCTTACAATCAAAAGCCTAGAATGCTCTGATACCAATTGCAGGACCATTGAAGGGGGTTCAATGCAATCAGTTTCAAAGTGAGGAGAGACTTAGAACACTTAACAGATCAAATAGGGAACTAGAACCTTGGTATGATACTGAGGAACACAAGCAAGAGAGACAGAACTAAGAATAACAACAGAATGGTTTTCAAGAATTAAGTATATTGTTCTCAATTTCTTTTACAAGTGTTACAAAGCATAGAAAATAAGATACAAGGACCTGAGATACTTTATACTACATCCTCAGCCGGCCATACTTTGAAGGCCAGTTGGAAACACAAATCTAGACAACAAGATCAATGTAAAGTCAAAAGGTAGATTGCCTTTTGACTAGTGACTATGACATGCCATAGCTCACATCCTAATATATTACAAAAGGATAAAAGTACATAAAGTAGAAATTTACGTACTCAAGACCATAATTTACAGTTTCCTAAAGCATGGACCTTTTCACCAACTTGTGTAAGTTGGTGAGTCTTTAGAGTGGCAACGGAAAGTTGGTCAGCTTTCTGAAAAAACTGATCAGAGAAAGCATGTATTCTCTGTATTCGGAAGAAATCAGTCTTCTATCTTCAAGGCTTCGGAAGACTTTGTCTTCTAAGCTTCGTAAGACTTCGTCTTCTAAGCTTCGGAAGACTTCGTCTTCTAAGCTTCGAAAGATTTCGTCTTTGGCTTCGGAAGATTTTACACTTAGAGTATTTTCTTTGCAGTGTGGAAAACTTCCAAAGTAACTTTCATCATGCACAAAGTGCATGCATGCAGGAAGCACCTTGAGTGTTTTGGGTGCATCAGCCTCTTCTATAATCCTTACAAACTCCCCCTAGGCTGATGCTACCAAAACAGAGAAGTTCTTCAGTAGTTGACAGTCCTCATTAGGATCAGAAGCATTCCTTTCTTCATCAATTGATCCGGATCCTTCAGACTTTCATAATATCTTCTCATATCAAAGAGATTATGCAGAGGTAGATCAAGCATGTCCTGCCAGAGATAGACATCTTGACCACCTTGATCTCTGATGACATACCATCTGTCTGGATTAGTAGCAAATGACCAGGATAGGATGGGTCTTCCTGATGCAAGAGGCTCTACATGAATTGGAGTTGATTGAGCAGCCTCTTGTTGCACTTCCTCAGGATGCTCTGATTCATCCTGAGGTACTGAGGTGGATGCCTTGGACTTTTTTTTCTTCTTCTTGTCCCTTTTGATGGCCATCCTTTTCCTCTTTCTGTATTTCAACTGAAGAGAGTGGCCTGTAGTGCCAGTTGTACTTTCTTTATTCTCCTCAGTTGGGTCCTTATCCCGCATTTGTTCAGAAGGAGGGGGTTCAGAACCCTACTGTGGGTCAGAAGATAATGTTGGCTTGGATGTAGCTGTAGGATCAGGTTATGTTGTCTCTTGTGGTTCAACCTTCACCTCAACTTCAGGTACAGCTAGACTTGGTGGAGAATGCAAGTAAACAAGCTAACCTTTTTTTATCTTCTGCTTGATCCTTCTGATGTGCTCATCCATTATGGATAGAGACATAGGACCAAGTCTGCAAGGATTATAGAAGAGGCTGATGCACTCAAAATAGTCAGGGTGTCTCCTGCATGCATGCACCTTGTGCATGGTAGAAGTTACTTCGGAAGTTTTACACTCTACAAGAAAATTACAGAAGTGTAAAATCTTCCGAAGCCAAAAGACCAATTCTTTCGAAGCCAAAGATGAAGTCTTTCGAAGCTTAGGAGACAAAGTCTTCCGAAGCCTCAAAGATAGAAGACAGATTTCTTCCGAAGACAGAGAAGACATGCTCTCTGTGATCAACAACTTTTCAGAAAAGCTGACCAACTTTCCGCTGCCACTCAGGCTCACCAACTTTACACAAGTTGGTGAAAAGATCCATGCTTTAGGAAGCTGTAGATTAAGGTCTTGAGTTTGTAACTTTCAACTTTATGTACTTTTATCCTTTTTGTATTACAATAGGATGTGAACTATGGCATGTCATAGTCACATGTCAAAAGGCAATCTGCCTTTTGACTTTTCATTTATCTTGTTGTCTAGATTAGTGATTCCAGCTGGCTTTCAAAGTATGGCCGGCTGTAGGATGTAGTATAAAGTATCTCAGGTTCTTGTATTTTATTTCTATGCTTTGTAACACTTGTAATAGAACTTGAGAGCAATATACATCTTCCTTGAACATCAATTATCTTGTTCTTAAGCTTTCTGTCTCTTGTTTACTTGTGTTATCCTAGTATCATATTATCCTGCCAGTTTCCTATTTGCTCTGTTAAGTGTTCTAAGTCTCTACTCATTGTGAAAACTGAGTTGCTCACCCTTCAAACGATCCTACAACTGGTATCAGAGCATTCCAGGCTCTTGATTGCAAGATCTCACCATCTTAGATCTCTCAGTTTTTCACAAAATACTTTACAACTCAAATGGCAGCTCTTTCAAAGGCTGATATGGAAACTGGCACTATGATAAAGTCCCCACTGATCACTCTTGAAGACTTTGATACTTGGTGTCAAAGAATGGAAGGCTTCATCAAGTCTTTAGACTCCAGGATGTGGGAATCTGTTATCTCTGGACCTTACATTCCATGCACCTCTTTAGCTGCTGTTGGAGGTTGCATGATCCCAAAGGAGGTGGCAGACTATTCTGAAGAGGATAGAAAGAAGATAGATATCGATCAGAAGGCCAGGATTGCCCTCCAAACTGCTCTTCCCAACTCTATCTACAGGGGCTTCAAGAAGTGCAAAACTGCCAAGCAGTTATGGGATGCACTAAAGCTCATGTATGAGGGGTCCTTTGAAGCCAAGGAGAACAAAAAGGACCTCTTGAAGCAGCAGTTTGAGAATTTCACCTACAAGACTGGTGAAACCATGACTCAGCAATACTTCAGGTATGCTAAGATTGTGGATACTCTAATGGATGTTGGAGTAACTCTTGAGAACAGGGATATTGTGAGGAAGTTCATGTCCTCTCTTCCCAGACAGTGGACTCACTACTGTGTTGTCATCAAGAGGACTGAGAACCTCAAGACTCTCACTCTTACAGAGTTGTATGGTATCCTCAGTGGCTACCAGATGGAGATGAACATGCAAAATCCATCTGGTAACTCCAGCAATCAGCAGGGTTTAGCCCTTCATATGGTTGAAAGGGATTGCAGAGAACCACAACATCATTTTATCTGCTACCCTGACAACTCACAAAAGGGTCCTTTTATCACCTTCCCTGAGATACCAAGGGAGAGCTACATCCAAGGAAGTCCATTCCAAGAGACAAGCTCTTCCCATGCTTTTGTGTCTGCTGATGAGAGTTCAGACAACTTTCTCTTCACCCTTGAAGACCTAGACTGTATGCATCCATATGATCTGGAGTACATGGAGATAGTCGAGCAGATGGCTCTTCTCACTCACAGAGCCAAGAAGTTCTACAAGCGGACAGGAAGGAAGTTTCCTAGCAATCAGCCTGTGGAAAGTTTGGACTGGACAAAAGTAAGGTGAAGTGTTTCAACTACAACTAAATGGGACACTTTGCCAGGGAGTGCAAGGCACCTAGGACAAATTGTGGCCAAACACAAGCCAGACCAAACTACACTAAAAGAGTCAACAAGAATGAGAAGCCAAAGCAGCAAGCTACAGTTGCTGTTGAAGAAGGAGGCTTTGACCGGAGTTTTCAAGTTGAAGATGCATCTCCAAATCAAGCACTGATGGCTGATCATGATGAAGCCAAGGTATTGGAACATCTTTGTACTCCTAAATATATTACTAAAGTAAATAGATACAGGTCCTACAACTTAGAAATGAGATCTGATCTTGAGTCCTTAAATATCTAAAAATCTGATTTCAAAAGAGCTAAAAATGGATATAAACTAAAAATAGAAGATTTAGAGAAAACCATTTCAATTCTCAAACATGAACACACCAACTACAGGACTCAGATTAAAGATCTCATCACTAAGTTAACTGAATGCCAGGCTGAGCTTGTGATCAGCAAAGCCAAGGCAAAAAAATGTGTTCTTAAAGAAGAGACCTTCAAGAACATGATATCCTTATCTCTGCATTCCAAAGTGTGTTATCAGAATAAGCAGGGACTAGGATCTACTGAGATAGCTCCTCCACACTCCTTACTATTAGTAAGATCTCCAAGGGGTGGAACTTATGAAGATGAGCTTCCCCTCATAGACCCTATGAGTGAAGAGGATGAAGAGGAGATAGTGAAGGATGGATCTGAGAAGAGTGAAGAAGATCATCCTAAGAAGGGTCACTATTCTCCTGAGGAGAGGAATTCTGTTGGGTTATCAAAGTCCAAGAGGAAGAACTTGATCAGAAGAGCAAAGAGAAAGTCCAAGAAAGCTCAAGAGATCAAGGCCACCTTTGATTCTAAGCAGAAACAAGTATTCATCTATGTAGGATTTGAGGTGGTAAAAGCTAAAGACTCAACTATAAATCCTACTACCAGGGGTTCTAGTTCTTGTCAACCTCAACCCAACAACAACAAGAAAAAGGCTGATTTGTTGTGTACCACTGCTGCACAATCTAAACCATCCACATCCAGCAGCAAGTCTCTCCCTAAAAGACTTGCTACTTCATCTGTGAAGAAGAAGAAAGAAGTGAAAAGTGATCAAGATCAGTCTTTCTCTCAAAAGAAGGCTTCCAAAAGAATGTAGATTGATTGTGTCATGTGTGGCAGTACTTCTCATTTAGCTAAGGATTGCATCTACAATCCTAAAAGCACTGTCCATATGATCAAGAAGAAATCTTCTAAAAAGATCAAGAAGAAGCCAACTTCTGAAGGAAAAGCCTTTCCTCTCGAAAGTTCCAAAGTGAAGAAGAAGACAAGTGAAAACTTGGCTTTGGAAGAAAAATTGGTCTCGGAAGAAAGGAATGCTTCCGAAGTACTGAAGCCTGCTGCAATGAAAGCAAGATATTCCGAAGGTCCAGTCTCCAAAACTTTCGAAGTTGTCAAAACTTCCGAAGTGTTGATGGTCAAGTCTAAGCTGCAAAGGTGGTGTGGAAGACAAAGAAAGACCATGTGACTGAAAGTTCTTCATCAACAACAACTGCTGATCCTCAAAGCTTGAACATAGGATCAATTACTGTTGCATTATCTTCTATTGATATTACTGAGCCCAAGACGAGCAAGGCTTGGGTTTCCAAATGTAACTAATCTTCTCTTTTAGTGTAGGAATAGCTAAAGACCAACAGGAATGTGTGGATCATTCATGACAGGCAATGGCTCTATACTCCAAAATTTTGAAAAAAATTGATGGAGGGCCTGTTGCTTTTGGAGGAGATGCAGGAGGTTACATTACAGGAAGGGGCATGGTCACAAATGGTAAGCTCTGCATTGAGAATGTAAACTTTGTCAAGGAGCTTGGGTACAATCTACTGAGTGTATCCTAATTTTGTGATCAAAAGCATAACATGCTCTTTACTGAGCATGAGTGCATTGTTCTCAAGCCCGGGGTGGTCATTCCTCATGAGCACATTCTGCTCAGAGCCCCCAGGAAAGGGAACATGTACAAGATGGATTTGCATGAAACTTCTCCCTCTGGAGAAGTGTCTTGCTTTCTGTCTAAAGCAAATAGTGATGAGTCTTTTCTCTGGTATAAAAGAATGTGCCATGTAAACTTTAAAAACATGAATAAATTAATTAAGAATGATTTGGTAACTGGAATGCCAAAGAAAAAGTTTACAAGTGATGACCATTGTGTTGCATGCCTGAAAGGGAAGCAGCATGAAGTGTCTCACAAGGCAAAGGAAAGAAACTCCATCACTACTCCCTTACACTTGTTACATATGGATCTTTTTGGCCCCACTAGTATAATGAGTTTAGGAAGGACCTCATATTGTTTGGTGATCACAGATGATTTCACTAGATTCACTTGGGTGTTTTTCGTTAGAACTAAGGATGAGACTCCTGAGATATTGAAGAATTTCATTCTGAAGATTGAGAATCAATCTGATCACAAGGTCAAGATCATAAGATGTGATCAAGGAACTGAATTTAAGAACCGAATCCTTGATACATTTTGTGATGAAAAGGGTATTTCAAGAAAATATAGTGCTGCCAGGACTCCTCAGCAAAATGGTGTTGCTAAGAGGAGAAACAGGACACTAATTGAAGCTGCAAGAACTATGTTGTCTGACTCTAAACTGCCTATCACCTTCTGAGCAGAAGCAGTAAACACTGCTTGCTATGTGCAGAACAGAGTTTTAGTAGTTAAGACTCATGGTAAGACTTCTTATGAACTGTGGCACAAAAGGAGACCTTTCATTGGTTTCCTCAGATCATTTGGATGTCCTTGCATCATCTTGAATACCAGAGATCAGATAGCCAAATTTGATGAGAAATCAGATGATGGATATTTCATTGGATACTCTTCTCAAGCTAAGGCTTATACAGTATATAATCTCAGAACCAAAATTGTTGATGAGTCAGCCAATGTGACTTTCAATGAACACACTCCTTGTGTGAGAGGTTCTGGTCCTGATTGGCTGTTTAATCTTGATTTAGTTACTAACTGTTTTAACAAGTCTTGTGAGAATGTTTCAGGATCTACAGGTAACTCATCAACAGAAGATCCTAATCCAAGATTTGAGCTAAGAAGACCTTCAAGTAAATCTACTTCAGCTCCAGTGGTAACTAATTCTGTAGATAGGGCTCCTATCAGCACAACAATGACAAATCCTGCTGATACATCTGAAGTGCCTTCAAATTCCAGCTCAGAGGCACAGAACCAAAAGAAAGGAGTTCCAAATGTAGAAGAAAATGGAAATGGTGATAGTGATCAAGAATTTCTTGATGCTGACTCCATGGAAGACAACATCATTGATGTCACACACTCATTGGATCAAGCTTCTCTTGATAAGTGTGCTGATATGGTGGGTGAATCTGCTTTGCCTGATCAAAATTTTTCAAATGTGGATCTCTCCAACCAACTTGCTGTGATCCCTCAACTAAGGATCCACAAGTCTCACCCTACTACAAACATTATTGGTGAAGTTGACAAGGGGGTAAGAACAAGAGGACAAACCCATGACAAAAATGTTTGTCTCTACTCTTGTTTTCTATCCCAAGTAGGGCCAAAGAAAGTTGAGGAGGCTCTGAAAGATGGAAGTTGGGTTGAAGCAATGCAGGAGGAACTTCTTCAATTCAAAAGACAGAAGGTTTAGAACTTATGTCTTCTTCCTCCTGGGAAGACCACTATAGGAACCAAATGGGTGTTTAGGAACAAGAAGGATGATAGAGGACTTGTCATCAAGAACAAGGCAAGACTAGTAGTTCAAGGGTATACTCAGGAAGAAGGAATTGATTACACTGATGTCTTTGCTCTAGTAGCAAGACTTGAAGCTGTTAGGATTTTCCTAGCCTTTGCCGCATCCAAGAATTTCAAGGTCTACCAACTTGATGTCAAGTGTGCTTTCTTATACGGGGTGATTGATGAAGAGGTGTATGTCAAACAACCACCTGGTTTTGTAGATCCTGATCATCCTGATTATCTCTACAAACTTGATAAAGCTCTATATGGGTTGCACCAAGCTCCAAGGAAGTGGTATGAGACTCTATCTCAGTACTTATGTCAGCATGGTTACAGAGGAGGTACTATAGATGGAACTCTCTTCATCAAAGGAACAGGAAATGACTTGATGCTGGTTCAAGTGTATGTAGATGACATTATCTTTGGGTCAACTAATCCAAGGCTCTGTAAGGACTTTGAGAAGCTGATGAAGAATAGATTTGAAATGAGTGCAATGGGGGAACTCAATTTCTTTCTAGGAATTCAAGTGAAGCAGGTTGACAATGGCATCTTCATAAGTCAGTCAAAGTATGTTCAGGACATACTTACAAGATTCAGCATGACTGACTGCAAGGTTGCAAAGGCTCCCATAGCAAAAAATCACTCCCTTGGACCTGACCTTAAGGGGGAGTGTGTAGATGAGCATCTCTATAGAGCTATGATTGGGTCTCTCATGTACGTTACTGCCAGCAGGCCTGATATCATGTTTGCCACATGTATCTGTGCTAGATATCAATCCAACCCCAGGATATCACACCTGGTTGCTGTCAAGAGAATTTTAAGATATCTCAAAGGTGCTCCATCACTTGGCCTTTGGTATCCAAAGAATTTTGACTTCAATCTGTATGCATATACAGATAGTGACTATGGTGGCTGCAATATGACTGCAAAGTCTACATCAGGGGGATGTCAATTTCTTGGTGGGAGGATAGTCTCATGGCAATGCAAGAAACAATACTGTGTATCTGCATCAACTGCTGAAGCTGAATACATTGCTGCTGCAAGCTGCTGTGCTCAAGTGCTTTGGATTCAGAATCAGATGCTAGACTAAGGGTTCAACTTCAAAGAGACTCCCATCCACATAGACAACAATAGTGTTATCTCTATTACAGAGAATCCTATGCAGCACTCAAGGACCAAGCATATCAACATCAGATATCATTTAATTAGAGATAATTTTGAAAAAAGGTTAATCAAACTAGTCAAAGTTCACATAAATGAACAATATGCTGATCTGTTCACCAAAGCTTTTGATGAACAGAGATTTAAGTATCTTATATCAGCTATTAGGATGATCAACTTTGAATAGCTTTTTCTTAAACTTAAATTCACTATTATTTCTAAAATCTGTGTGTCTTTAGTTGTTTATTTTATCATCTTCATAAACCCCTAACTTACTTGGAGGAAGATTGTTTTACAAAATATTTCTTAGATTTTTGAGAATTTTGAACTTCTTTTCTTCGGAAGAAACTAAGTTACCTTCGGAAGAAAAATTATGTCTTTAATATCAACTAACTACGTATGACAATTTACCTTCGGAAGAAATTTTTTGAATATCTTCCGAAGCCAAATTTTTCCCAAGTATTTTAAATGATAGTAAAGGACAATTCTCTTTCGAAAGTACTTATCTCTGAAAAGGAAAGAATTCTCTAAGTATTTTTCTTCCAAAGCAAAATTTTCAAAACTCTTAGAAATATCTTTCGAAGCCAAATTGGCCTCGAAAGCTTTTATCAAAACTTCCGAAGCCAAATTACCTTCGGAAGATTTCGACTTCCAAGAAAACTACTTTTGGGCACTTTTTCAGAGGTGGGACCGACATCTGGATTTCAAAGTTTATCATTTCGCATTAAATTTGTCTCAAATCCATTTCATATATATACCCAACGGTTTCCCCCTCTTTCACTTTTCTCTCATCATATGCAATACTTTTCTAACCTAAATTCATCCAGAAACAGACCTTGTTCTTACCTTTCTTCTTGACGAAGCTCTCTCAAATGGCCAATCTTAACCGTAGAAACCAACCCGATTTCTCCATGCAACTTCATAGGCAACACAATCAGGTTGCTCTTCTGAACTCTAAGAAAGATCCTGCTTTCTCAGAGATTTGTCGTTTTCTTTCCATGTCAAACTACTTCACCTCCCTCACCATTGATCCTCCTCTCTATGAGGATCAGTTGTTAGACTTCTGGCGGACCTGCCAAGAGGTCACCATGGATGGGGAGAAGGCACTGTCTGCCATAGTGCGGGGGAGGACAATCTTCATTACTCCGGCCATCATCAACAACCATCTTCAGCTGGATGATGCAGAAGGTGATTTGTCCTTTCCCAAATTTGTTGTAAATCAGTCTTTTGCATAGATGGGATATGAAGGAGACTTTTTAGTCAGAACCTTCAGGAAAGGGAAGGTCTTTTCCTAGTGGAAGTACCTCCTCCATGTCATCATACACAGCTTGTCCAACAAGCATAGAGGATGGGACTAGATTCTTGAGGATCTGTCCTTCATAGTCCATGGACTGGTTCAAGGGGTCAAGTTCAGGTATTCTCACTTTGTTTACCTTAATTTACTGTCTAACTTGGACTCCTTGGAGTATTACATGTTCCCTAGATATGTCCAGCACATTCTCAACTGTGAACTGGGCTCGTAGTTGAGGAGAACAGGTAAAACTCTTAAATTGGGATAGACGAAGCCCGGCATCTTTAAAATAATAAGAAAACCAACTGTGGGATTCTCTGGGGTAGAAACAGCCCTTGTCCCAAAAATGTTAGAGCTCATTGCTCAAGGTGACAACCTAGCAGCACCAGCTAGTGTTGAACCCACACCTGCTGCTTCTCATCCACTCCAATAACCTACAATAACCATCACCTACTATAGAAAACATAAACGAACCCCTGCTCAAGCTATTCAGTCTGAGCAGGCCCCCATATCACCACCCATACAAAAAGAAGTGAACACTGGAGCTCCCACTTCTCTTGAGGAGCAAACCACTCCCATCTCTCATACTATCAGTGCTGAGGTTCCTCATGCTTAGCCTGATGAGCTCAAAACCTAAGAAGCCTCAAGCCTTCACTCAGAGTCTCAAAACTCTAGTGATCAACCTTCAGGGGACAGTTACCATCCCCAGCCTCTAGATCTCAACCAACCAATACCAAACCTTGAATTCTATGATGATGAAGATAGTGGATTCAATGAGTACCGTGAGTCTCTCTTCTTCACCCCAGACTAAGGTGGATCTCCCTGAACAAGTTCGGGAGATCCATATGGAAGAGGCTCTCACTACTACTAGTGATTACATCATTAAGACCTCAACCATGGCAACTCAGCCCATTGACACTTCACCTAAAGTTGTCAGTGAGTAGAGGAAATCCAGCAACCAAGAATTCTATGCTGGTGATGAGGGAGAAGACATCAGTCCAACTCTCTCACCCCGCATGATCTTCATCTGAAGATGAGGGGAGTCTGAAACTAAAGGTGCAACAACTAGAAAACATGTGCACCTCTTTGGTCTCAAAGGTCAGTCACTTGGAATCTCAAGTGACTGCCTTACAGAAGAAGTTACTTCGGAAGTTTTACACTCTACAAGAAAATTACACAAGTGTAAAATCTTACGAAGCCAAAAGACCAATCCTTCCGAAGCCAAAGATGAAGTCTTCCGAAGCTTAGAAGAAAAAGTCTTCCGAAGCCTCAAAGATAGAAGACTGATTTCTTCCGAAGACAGAGAAGACATGCTCTCTGTGATCAACAACTTTTCAGAAAAGCTAACCAACTTTCTGCTGCTGCCACTCTGCAGGCTCACCAACTTTACACAAGTTGGTGAAAAGGTCCATGCTTTAGGAAGCTGTAGATTAAGGTCTTGAGTCTGTAACTTTCTACTTTATGTACTTTTATCCTTTTTGTATTACAATGGGATGTGAGCTATGGCATGTCATAGTCACATGTCAAAAGACAATCTGCATTTTGACTTTTCATTGATCTTGTTGTCTAGATTAGTGATTCCAGCTGGCTTTCAAAGTATGGCCGGCTGTAGGATGTAGTATAAAGTATCTCAGGTTCTTGTATTTTATTTCTATGCTTTGTAACACTTGTAATAGAACTTGAGAGCAATATACATCTTCCTTGAAAACCAATTATCTTGTTCATAAACTTTCTGTCTCTTGTTTACTTGTGTTATCCTATTATCATATTATCCTGCCAGTTCCCTATTTAATTTGTTAAGTGTTTTAAGTCTCTCTCCTCATTGTGAAAACTGAGTTGCTCACCCTTCAAAAGGTCCTGCAAACTCTCCTTTCGGAGAACCCATACAGCTTCAAGAAGCTCACCATCTTTAGTCTGTCAGCAGACTTATTTTCTTGTGCTCTGATGGTGGCTTTTGTTTTAGCAGCTTCCTCTCTCATTTTCCTCTTAACAGCTTTCCTTTGAGTTTGAGCTTCTTCATCCAGCTGTTTGAGGTACTCAAAATCAATGTACTCATATAAGAGAGGGTTAAAAGCTGCTGCCTAATAGAGACCTGTGGCACTCAGATAGGCTATCATCTTCTACCTTTCTTGTTCTTTGCCTATGTGAGTTTGTTGCTCTTGTACAGCCACAGACTCCTTCTCAGGGCTTTCTTGAACTAGGGAGAGGACAGGAGCTTTCTGAAATTCTTTCTTCTTCTTTCTTCCTTAATTTTAAGGACCAGTTCTGTAGCCTCAACCTCCTTCCTCTCTTTGTACAGCTCTTTGTCTGCCAGTTCATTTAATTCTGCCAAGGGGAGAGAGATGATTTCATCTATATTGTAATTTCTTAATCCCAAATAGTTCAATCTGACTGCTTTTAACTCATCATTCTGAGTGTCAGGCCTGTGAGCAGCCCTGATTGCAGCTTACATAAAGCTTGGGACTTCTCCAGATTTCTCTCCCCTGGCCTTACTCTTCTTCTCTCTCTTCTCCTCCTCAATCTTCTCAGGAGTCACTTTCCTTTTCTCTTTGTCAATTGTTGGCCTGTATGACTCAGGGTGGAGAGAGCTTTGGCCTTCTAATGGTTGTGATAAGCTTGAGCTCTGGCCAAAGAGAGGTTGTAATACACCTTCACCTGCAAGTGTTTCACTGAGGGTACTAGTCGCTGAGGGTGAGCCTGCCTCAAGGTTCACAGGTTTTACTACTGGGTATTCAACTGAGGTTTCCCTTTTGAAGCTAATCTTAGGATCTGTCTCAGTATCTAGTTAACCAACTGTTTTTCCTGCTGGCCTATGTCTATATAATCGTACTCTTTGTCTGAATTCCTGCCGCACCCAATCTTGAATTTCCTCAGCTAACCTACCAGCCTGTCTGTTTTGGCTTGGGTTGAATAGGGGCAGGTTAACTAAGTTCATACCCTCATGGAATCTCAGGGTTTGAAAGTTGAAAAGCTCCTGCTGCCCCTGAGATCTTGAGAGCACCAATGCCATTCTTGAGCTGTCATACCACCATCCCACTATTGGATTTTCAGGAGGGTAGGATGGGGCAGATATGGCCATTGGAATTCCTTTCTCAAATAGTTGTTGAATTATGGCCTCCACATCAGTGTGAGCCTGAGAAAGTTGTTGAGTCTGGACAACTGCAAGTGTGGGTGGTGAGTCCTCATTTCTGACACCCGTCACCTCAATTCCGTTAATTAACCCGAGGCCCGTTATCATCTAATTATGTGATTAATTTCTTACGTTTTATTATCGTGCCCTATCTAGTGTGTGTGTATTAATAACCTAATCGCGCGAAATTTTGAGAAATAAAATAACAAAATGTATTAACGTCATTGTTTTTACTATTATTATTATTAATATTATTACTATTATTATTATCATTATTATTATTATCATTATTATTATCATTATTATTATCATTATTATTATTATTATTATTATTATTATTATTATTTAATTTAGGGTTTAAAATGTAATTAACTAAACTTTAGGGAATAATTATTTAATAGTTGGGGGTTCTAAGTGTAAAATGAAAACTTTATAAATAAAACATAGTCACTATATAACACCCCCCTGCCCTAATCGTCGTGTTTATTCGACCTTCCCCTCCGATCAGTGAACCGAGTTAAGTCTAGCCGCCGTCAATCGTTGTCGTTTTGCCATTCCGTCGCCTCGAAGGTAATCGATCACTATAATCTTTGTTTCGTTTCATTTCGTTGGTTCACTACTTTCGGTTTTGCTCGGGTGGTTTCGGTGGTTCACGATGATAAACCGTGGTTGTCCGGTTGTTTCGGTTGCGTTCCGGTGGTTCGGGAGGGGTTTCGGTGGTTGTTGGGTTGGTGTGAGATGTGTATCCGTTTGTATGTATATATATATATGTATTTGTTGTTTGTGTGTGTGTGTTAGTGTGTGTTTCAGTGTGTGTGCGTAGGTGTGAGTGTGTGAGCATGGGTGTGTGAGCATGGGTGTGTGAGCATGGGTGTGTGTGTGTGAATCAGTGTGTGTTTGTAAACGAGTGTGTGTTGCGTTTGTGTGTGTAGTGTGTTTGAATTGTGTTTGTGGTGTGTGTTGTGTTTGTGTGAGTGGTGTGTTTGTATTGTATGTGTTGTGTGTTTGTGTTGTGTGTGTATTTACAACACAATGTGTGTATGTGTGTGTGCGTGTGAGTTAGTAGAGAGTGTGTGTGTGCGTGTGAGTGGTGTGTGTGTGTTTTTAGTTTACACATATAATGTGTGTGTGTTTAGATTATATATATATATATATATATATATATATAATGTGTGTAAGTATATCAAATGGAAAGTAAAATAAGCGTCGGTTGGATTCTTGGGTCAACTATGGTCAAGAATTGTGGGATTGGAAACAAAGGTTAAAATTGTATTTGAGACAGTTTGCTGTCAGAAAATTTGGGTCATTTTGTACGGATGATAATTTGATGTCCAAAATGGACGAATTAAAAGTCTAAAATTAAGTTCAAAGAGTCTAGTTTTCAACTCAATTAGTTTCGTCAAAAACCATGAAGTTTTGAGCCATCAAACAGTTGATACAAAAAGATTGGTTAAAAAAAAAGAAAACTGAATTTCTGGCAGAAAGTTTGGTCCGACTTTAGAAATACATATCTCTCTCAATTTTTATTAAAATGATATGATTTTCTCCAGATACTTAATATCATGTGTTATCTTTAAAATCCAATTTGTCTCGCGTCATTTCATTGACGTTTCAACCTCCAATCGGATCTTACAAAATCTGTGTGCAAACGGTAAGGTATGCTAAATACTTTCTAAATTACTAAATTGAGGGTAATAATTTAAACAACTAAAATGAGCTATAATTGGAATAAAGATTGATAAATACATATATGATGGTATGGTATAAATGTGTTATCGTGTTGAAATAATGCACATGTCTTGGAGGACCATGTAATTTTAAATATATAAATACATACGTAACTAATAGTGGAGTATATATATGCTAATTATATACATATATAGTCACTCATGTTTAATAATGGGAGTAATCAGATTTTTTAGATTTATATATGGTGTGAGTCGTGCAACAAACCCGAACCGACCCGAGAAATATTGAATATTTTATAATGTCTATTAGGTGTATATTACATGTCCATTTATATATTGTTATAAGTGTGTGGTTGTTTGGGGTTTTCACGCGATGCTAGAAGCCTCTTGTTGCATTATTATCTGTATCATTTCAAGGTGAGTTTTGCGGCCCCTTTTTCATTACAATTATTTATAAAGCTTAGGGGGAAAAGTATGCTATCCTTTTTTTATGCTGTGAACTCTTTATAATTTTGAACAATTGTGTTTACTATTGGTAAGTAGATATCTAGTACATGCATGAGTTTTCTCTGTGGTTTTTTATTCACAACTATTTAACTCCGGTGTTGGAGTCGACGGATAGGTATTGATAGTACTATTGGGCTGACACCCCCACCCTTGTTTGTAAGTATACTAGTTGGGACTGACAGTGGACACGAACGGGTCCTAGGGTGAATATGTTCCGACAAGATCTGTGTGGTTCGTCATAGGTTTAGTTGTAAGGCTCATGTTTACATGTGATATTGCTTGCCTATAACTGTATGCACTAATGTCCTATCAAACAATTACACAACATCAAGTTTATTTATTATTTAAACCTGCGAACTCACCAATAATATGTTGACCTTGTGAGCATATCTTTTCAGGTAACCATGAACCAAGAATAGCTAATTATGAGGCCTTAGTGATGACCTAAGGAATTCGAGCTAGGCATGCTTGACATTATAAACAATGATCGTTGACTTGTTTTGTCATTTGGAATATTGTTTTACTTAGATTTGTTCCCAGGTTGTGGGAATTCATTTGGATTATGTTTGTTTGACTATGCTGTCGTGAATTGACTAACTACGACACAAGTCACCATTTGTGTCGGGTGACGTCATGACACGTTATTACATCATTTAATGCTCTCTATTAATTAACAATGTGTTATGACGATCCCGCCTGTTACATCCTCGTGTTTCCGCTATAAGTGGAGGTGTGACAGATTGGTATCAGAGCTATTGGTTATAGAGAATTAGGTGGATTATTCGACCTAGACTATAACCTAAGTACCCACATGTAGTATGCATTATAGGATTATGTGTGCAATAATATACATGTGAACATTCAAAGTGCATTATTGGCTATGCTTACTTAGCCTGTGATACAAGCTGTATGTGATATACCTATTTGAGAAAATTATGTGTATTGAATCATTATTTATACATTGAGAAAGCTTTAGGTAAGGGCATGCTCTTGTTATGTACTTGACTTATATTTGGATTGGATTGATAAGTGCAACTGTAAGAATTCTTCTAAGGACTTAGCTTGTTAAGCCAACCTTTATTTCGTACATTCGTTGGTGCCACATTTGTTATAGACGCCCTTATTTACAACTTGTTGGGTTGAATCTCGAAAGACGAACACATTGACTAACAAGCCACGAGAAGAATACAAGAGACACGATGTACTCAAGGCAGATGACTACTCTACCAGATTCTTAGCTATGCTAAATGGATTCCTCTGACTGTTCTATTCCCAAGTGAATTCTTTCTCAATTGGTTTCATAATACATCTCCGGCTAATTAACTCTTGGTTAATTTCTATATCCTTGATACTCCAATCATGGATAACACTTTGTACTTGACAAAACAATTTAACTCGGGTGGGATGAGCTAGAGTTGACCATGCAAAGCAAATTTCAATCACGGGTGCACACGTAATTGCAATTTGCGATGCATGCGAAGTCTAGCAAACCCTGCCTTGAGATAACGGTCATAGTTAGTACAAATCTTTATTTCTATATCTTGGGACACTAGAGTCTCACTCCTTATAATACTTCTTTCACGGTGCGAAAACATCTATCACCTTTACCCTCATATAAGTTCTAATCTACCTGGAACCTTCATGGGATTCATGTTGTGACATTAGTCCTAGTCCCAATAAGACGTTGCTCCTTTAGCATTTCAGAAATTATACAATTGACTATTTGTTTGGAACGTACATAACCTTTAGAGAGTTGCAGAAGAGTGATGCTACTCCCTACACATGTATTACCTTGTCTAATGGATTGATTTTAAAACTTGGAGCATTAGTAGTTTAAATGTTCTATCATTATGCCTTGATGTAGTAATCAGATGTCACTTAACCAGTTTAAGCATTGTCCTCGGTATAACGCGGATGTGGTGGGAACACCGAGGGGAACCCTATATATAAACATCATCGGTATACTAGGATGTGCTTGAACTGTGTTATGTGATGAGCTTGATTAATTGGAATATGAAATGGTGGAAATGATAAGTTAACAAGATTGGTTGTACATACAAGGGATTCATGACGTGCTAGTCAAATGAGCATGACAAGAAATAGGGAGCAATAGTCCTGATTCGTTGGGTTGAGAAAATGGAAATTGTAATGGATACCAGCAATTATACTGAAAACCAGAAAATGAAGTATGTTGCTTGCTCACTACAAGTAAAGCACCAATATGGTAGAATACCCCAGGCTCAAGCTTGAGGTAGGGAGGCTATGATAGCCATATCTTGAGATGAGTTTAAAGCTTTGGTGACTGAGGACTACTTCCCAATGAATGAGATGCAATAGTTAGAGTTAGAATTCTAAAATTGTGTAATGATAAGGTAGTGTAATGCTCCTTATACGGACAAACTCAATGAGTTGGCAAAGCTGGTGTCACACCTTGTGGCACCTGGCCAAAGAGTATTGAGAGGGACATTAGGAAAATCTAGTGAGTAGTTGAACAAAGTTAGAGAGTCGAACAAGCAAGCTAGTAGTAAGGTAGACAAGAAGCCCAATGTTGTGAACCTAGCTATTTTGGTTGATGCGGTTAAGCTAGCATGCATTACACATAGATGCTATGAATGTGGGATTCCTGACCATTACCATCACGTGTGCCCTAGGCGGAGCCGGACACCAGGACAAGTTGAAAACAATCATAATTTGGTGATGGCTATAGCCAGGAATTAAGAACAATGAAATTATGGAAATAAAGATCATGTGAATCGCGGTCATACATTCGCGATTGGAGCAAACAGTGCTTGTCAAGACCCAAATGTTGTTATCGGCACGTATCTTATCATCAATCAATATGTATATGCTTGATACTATGATAGAAGCTAGCTTTGATTCTCTCAAATTCACTCCTTCGCTTGACATGAACCTAATTTCTTAAAAATTAGTTAGTCAGTTGAGATGGAAATGATAATAATTAGAAGTTGTACAAAAGTACAAGAAGATCATGTGATTCATGTCCTTGACATAAAGATAATACCGTTTGGATTGGTTACTGAACTATGAAGCCAAGATAATTCATTGAGAAAAAGTTTGAATGTAATTCTCTATCAAATGGCGAATTGTTGAAGATTCAAGGAGAACGATCTGGAAAGCATTTTAGACTCATTTCATGCATAAAGAAAGAAAGTTGAAAGACATCCCTATTGTACGAGATTTCCCAAAGGATTTTCCTAATGACTTATCAGGATTGCCCTCTCCTCTTCAAATAGAATTTCAGATTGGTTTGATCTCTTAAGCAACTCCTATTGTAAAGACACCCTCTCGGTTAGAACTAACGAAAATGCAAGAATTATCAAGTAAACTATAAGAGATCTTAAATAAATATTTTTTTTATTCGATCTAGTCATTCATTGTAGGGAGCACCGACCTTGTTGGTTAAAAAGAAGGATGAGTTGTTCTAGTTGTGCTTAGATTATTAAAAGATGAACAAGTTGACTATAAAAAAAAACCGATGACATCTCCCTAGGAATTATTACCTATTCAACCGGTTGCATGCAATGTACTTCTTATAGATCAATCCTCGATCAGTTTATTATCAGTTGAGGGTTCAAGAATACGATATATAGAAGACATCTTCTAAGACTCACTATGGACACTATGAGTTCTCAATTAGATCATTTAGTTTGATAAATGCACCTACAGTATTACAAACTTAATGAAAAAAAAATATGTAAGTTGTACCTGGATAAGTTTGTAGTCGTGTTTATAGATGATATCCTCATTTATTTGCGATCAAAAGAAGAGGAAACAACATCTGCGGGCAATACTAAAGTTATTGGGAGAAGAGAAACTGTACGCCAATTCCTCAAGTGTGAGTTCTGGTTGTGTGAAGTGAAGTTTCTAGGTCATGTGGTCAATAAGAAGGGAATCCATGTTGATTCCACAAAGATCAAAGTTGTTAAAAAGTAGGATACACCTAAGACGCCTTCGGAAATTTGATAACCCATGGGATTAGCTGGATACCATCGATGGTTCATTACGAATTTTACAGAATTGCCCAACTGTTGACAACATTAACCCAAAAGGATAGGAAATTCGATTGGGGATCTAAACAGTAAGAGGCTCTTCAAACGTTGAAGGACAGTTATGTAACATACAAAGATTGAGCCTTCCGGACCAGTCAAATGATTTTACGGTGTTTTGCGACATATCAAATTATGGACTTGGTTGCGTTCTGATGCAGAAAAATAAGGTGATCAATGATGCCTCATGATAACGTAAAAACCACGAGAGGAATTATACGACGCATGATTTTTAAATTAGGCGTAGAAGTGTTTGCACTTGAGATCTGGAGGCACTATCTGTATGGATTTAAGTGTGTAATCTATACCGATCATAAGAGCTTTCAACATATTTTTGATTAAAAGGAACCGAACATGCTTCGAGGATGATGAGTTGAACTTCTTAGTAATTCGATATCATTTAGGGAAGGCGAATGTGGTGGCTGATACGTTGAGGAGAAACGAGCTGGTTAAACCCTTACGTGCACGAGCACGAGGAATAACCATTCAATAAAACCTTAAGACTCAGATTTTATCATAATAGGGTGACACACTAAAGGAGGATAATGTTGCAAGTGAAAAGTTTCATGGGTTAGATAAACAAATGGAAAGCAAGAAGGATGGTTTATTATAATTCATGGATAGTATATGGGTACCAAAGTGAAGAATTATGCGGAAGCTAGTTATGAATAATACACATAAGTCGAGATACTCCATCCATCCTGACACAAACAAGATGTATCAAGACCTTAAGGAATTTTTACTAGTGGCCAGTTATGAAGAAGGATATTACCTCTAATATTAGTGAATGTCTAACCGGCTCCGAGGTTAAAGCCAAACACAGAAGCCATCAAGTTTATTATTGAAACATTCAAAATTCCGAATGGAAATAGGAGAATAAAGTGATAGATTTTGTTAATAAGTTATAGAGGACAAGTAGTAGATATAACTCGATTTGGCTTATAGTGGACCAATTAATGAAGTCCGCCCATGTCTTATCAATTTGACAAGATTACGAGACAGAGGAGTTGGCAAGGATCTATGTGAACAAAATTGTGCCTAGGTATGGTGAGCAATGTTGATCGTTTTGGATTGTAATAGTCAGTTTATCCTGTCATTTGAAGAGACGCTCAGGACATGTGTGATTGATTTGGGTGGAAGTTGGGACACCCATTTATCGTTAATTAAATTCCCCTATAATAATAGTTTCCACACGAGTATCAGATGTGCTCCATTTGAGGCACTATACGAGAGAAATCATCGTTCACACGTATGTTTGCCCGAAGTCAATGTAAGTCGTCTAACAAGCACTTAGATCATTCAAGAAACAACTGATAAGGTATTCTAAATAAAAATAGGCTCAAGGTAGTTAGAGACCGTCAGGAAAGTTATACTGATAAACGATGGAAATCTTTATAATTATGTTGGGAGATCAGGCCTTGTTGAAAGTCCTTGGAAAGGAATCATAGGATATGAAAAGAAAGTAAATTAGCTCCAAGGTATGTTGGGCCATTCGAGATCATTGAAAGAATTGGTTTTGTGGCATATCGCTTAAAGTTACCCCAAGAGCTTAGTGGCGTGCATTATACGTTCCATGTATCGAACCTCAGGAAATGTTTAGCCGATGGATCTCTTCATGTACCGATTGAGAAGATTCGGATTGATGCGAAACTTCATTTTGTTGAGAAACCGATAGAGATTATGGATAAAGAAGTGAAGCGGTTGAAGCGCAACAAGATTCCAATAGTTAGAGTTCGTTGAAACTTTAAGCGAGTACCTGAGTTTACTTGAGAGCGGGAGGATCAGATGAAACTTAAATATCCGCATTTATTCACGGATAGCGTTTCAGGACCTAACTGGTGAATTTCGGGACGAAATTCTCTCAACTGGGTGATACTGTGACATCCGTCACCTCAATTCCGTTAATTAACCCAAGGCCCATTATCATCTAATTATGTGATTAATTTCTTACGTTTTATTCTCGTGCCCTATCTAGTGTGTGTGCATTAATAATCTAATCAGACGAAATTTTGAGAAATAAAATAACAAAATGTATTAACGTCATGGTTTTTACTATTATTATTATTATTAATATTATTACTATTATTATTATTATTATTACTATTATTATTATTATTATTATTATTATTATTATTATTACTATTACTATTACTATTACTATTACTATTACTATTACTATTACTATTACTATTACTATTATTTGAACAAATATAAAAGAGATTATAAATTTATCCATATTGGATTAGTTCAAATTGCTTTTAAACATTTAACATTAGAAGGTTTACCAAAGAGTTTTATAGCAGCTCTTAGAGATGCTAGAAATCTCAATTGGAAACAATCCCTTATGGGAATAATCCAATCTAGTCTGCCACATGGCCCAGTCTATTTTAATGTTTATCCAAATTTGCAGTTATCTTTGTCTGATGTTAATATTACAGATGCTTTAACATTAAATGTTAAAACAAATGGTTATAACTATGCCCAAGGATCTGAGGTAATATGTGTTTGTTATAGGATTTATTATAAGCCTTTGTTTACTTTAAATCCTAATTGTAAAATGGTAGATAAACCATTAAATGAAACAATAGTTATGGAAACTGACTTCAGTAAATCTGAAGTTACAACTAGAAGAAAAATTAAGTGGGAAGAAATTAACTTTCTAGAAAATTGGGTTATAGAAAAATCTACCCCAACAAAACAATATATAGATAACAATCCGATAAATATATCTCAAACCTCAGAAGGTTTAGTTCAAATACAATTTGATAATATCAAACAGAAATATGAACCATCCTTAATAAGGTCGAATTCTTCATATTATCATATATCCCCCATAGATTATATGGTTAAAAGTCCTTCTAGGGCGTCCACTTCAAGAGTCAGGGAAGAATTTCCTGAGAGAAAAGTAGAAGAATTAAGAATAAATTCTGATAATATTGTAAGAGGATTTAAACAAATAGATTCAGAACTAACCGAATCAGAAATAAATTTTATATAATATGGAATATAAAGAAAAACTAGATTTTTCAAAAAGATCTCCAGTAAGACTGAAAATCTCTAAGGAATTCTACTTGCCAAAATGGGAAGTATTCAAAAATTGGTTTTTCAAAAATTTTGAAAAGATAGATACAGAATTCTTTCAAACAGAATTTTATAAAGATCTGTATGAGAAAAATGAGGTTATACCTTTTGTTCCTTGGTTTATAGAAAAATACACTGAGAGTATAATTTCAGTAATCGAAAGGCAATTTAATATAAATGGCAATATTGTGTCAAATGTTTTCCCTCCTTCAAATGGTTTCAAAATTGAAAAACAAGGAGAGGAACGCTACTATCAAGCTTTTCAAAAATTATTGGAAGGTAATACCTTATCAGTAACAATTAATCACATAAATGATTTGATAAAGCAAAATAATTTTTCAAATTTATACCTAATTATATTAGGAGAACAATTACAAGATACTTCAAAGAAAATGGATAAGATTCTATCTCATTTAAAAGAAAAACAGAATATCATAATAAATGATAAGAAAAAAGAAATTGTTGCTACTCCGAGTATACAATTACCTCCGAGAGTAGTAGATTTCAAAACGAAATCAGAAGAGAATTTAATTCATACATTAAATGAATCAATGAATGGAATATAGATGGTCAAACGGAGAGTCAAATCTATAAGACTGTCCATAGGATGCTTATGTATGCAACCATATGTCAGAACAATAGAAATACGACAAAAACCATAGCCAATATGATTATATCAGGTTTTACTGGCCAATTAAAAGGCTGGTGGGATAATTATTTATCCGCAGAAGATAGGGAAAGAATATTTAATAGTATTAAGGAAGAGGAAAATACTACTGAAAATAATTCAGTATACACTTTAATAGTCAATATTATAGAGCATTTTACACGCAGATGGTCTGACAATTCTGAAAATATCAGGACTCTTCTACAAAACCTTAAGTGTAGAACCCTTACATCTTTTAGATGGTATAAGGATACATTCTTAAGTAGAGTCATGGAACTCCCAGAGTCTAATAGCTCGCATTGGAAGTCTAAGTTTATAGATGGCCTTCCTCACCTATTTGCAGAAAGAGTAAGAAATAACTTACGAAAAGATGGAAAAACCATAAATTATGATGATTATACATACGGGAAACTAATAGGAACCTATATACAGGAAGGATTAAACCTGTGCAACGAAATTAAGTTGAATCAGCAGATTAAGAAACACTCTTTAAATGAAAAGAGGCAGTTAGGTCAATTTTGTGATCAATTTGCAATGGAAGACAAGAAATTAGTATCTTTTAATCCTAAGAAAATTAGGAAACAATCAAATTCATATAAGAATTTAAAGAAGAAAAGAAAAAGAATAGATAAAAATAGAAAATACTCTAAGGAAGAAAGGAATAATAAATTCCAAGATAAACCTAAGCTAATATGCAAGAAATGTAAAAAATACGGTCATACTGCAAAAACTTGTTGGGTTAGAAAGAAGCTTAATAAGCTAGAAGATGAAGATTTAAAAAATAAAATCTTAGAAATATTATTAGATTCAGACTCTGAATCTGATAGTCAACCCCAATTATCTTCAAATGAAGATTTAAATATTTTAGAAGAATCTTCTAACTCTTCTGAAGAAGAGAATTACTGCAACAAAAACTGTTGTTCTTCTGAAATTGAAGAAGAAAATCTTTATCAAATAATTTCACAATTCCAAAATATGGAATTAAATGTTTTAACCAGTGAAATTATAGATTTATTAAAAGTAATAAATGACCCGAATACAAAAGAGAAAATAATCTCTTCATATTTAAGAGATCAAGAAGAAGGTGAGTCATCTAACTCACAGAATGATTCAAAACCATTCACATTAGCTGAATTGAAAAATCAGTTAAATAAGAGAAATATTTATAAAAACCCTTTTGATATAAAGGAATTAAGAAAAGAGATTGACAATCTAAAAATAGAAATAAAACAATTTCAAAAGAGTAATACAGATTTAGAAAAAAGAATAATATGTCTAGAAAAACCATCCGTAGTTCTCCCTCATATAGAAGAACAGGATTTGTATTTACAAAGTATAATGGAAATAGTCACCTCCTAAAAATGGTATGGTAGAATGAAGCTCCTCATAGGAGAAGATTTCTTTATAGAAGTTGTTGCACTATTTGATAGTGGTGCAGATTTAAATTGTATTCAAGAAGGATTAGTCCCGATCAAATATTATCATAAGACTAACCATGGTCTCAGCTTTGTACGTGTATAAAATACCTAAAGCGTATATCTGTAAAGATATTACGTGTATAAGTACAAGCTTTGTACTAGTAAAAGATTTGTCAAACCAAGTAATACTTGGAACACCATTTTTTGATAAGATCTTTCCATTAATAAAAGTTGATAGAACCGGAATAACTGGAGTCTATCAAGGAAAAGAAATTACTTTTCAATTCATTACTAACCCTATTACCAGATCTTTAAACAATATAAAACAAGATTTGTTAAAAGCAAAAATAAATCATATTGAATTTTTGCAAAAAGAAATATCTTCTTTGACAGTTAAAGAGAGTTTGGAAAACCCCAAACTACAAGAAAAGATTAAATTAATTGAACATCAATTTAGTTTACAAATTTGTAATGATCATCCCAATGCTTTCTGGGATAGAAAGAAACATATTGTTTCTCTTCCATATGAAGAAGATTTTAAAGAAAGTCAAATTCCGACTAAGGCACGACCGTGTCAAATGAATTCCGAATATATGGAATTGTGTAAAAAAGAAATAAAATCTCTTCTTGATAAGAATCTAATTAGAAATTCAAAATCTCCATGGTCTTGTACTGCTTTTTATGTTAATAAACATTCAGAACAAGAAAGAGGAACACCAAGATTGGTGATAAATTATAAACCGCTTAATAAGGTTTTAAAATGGATTAGGTATCCTATATCTAATAAAAGAGATTTACTAAATAAATTATACAAAGCCAATATATTTTCAAAGTTTGATTTAAAATCAGGCTATTGGCAGATTCAAATTGATGAACAAGATAGGTACAAAACTGCTTTCACCGTACCTATTGGGCACTACGAATGGAATGTCATGTCGTTCGGCCTAAAAAATGCCCCATCTGAATTTCAAAATATTATGAATGATATTTTTATTCCTTATAGTGAATTCATAATTGTTTACATCGATGATATCCTTCTATTCTCAAAAGATATTGGAACTCATTTCAAACATTTAGAAATTTTCAAAAATATAATTGTGAAAAATGGTTTAGTAATATCCAGACCAAAAATGATGATTTTCCAAACCAAGATAAGATTCTTAGGTCATAATATAGACCAAGGTAATATAATACCAATTAATAGAAGCATTGAGTTTGCATCCAAATTTCCGGATGAAATCACGGATAAAACTCAATTACAAAGATTTCTTGGAAGTTTAAATTATATTCTTCCTTATTATAAAAATTTGGCAGAAGATACCAGTCTGTTATACGATAGACTGAAGAAAAATCCAAAACCATGGTCAATAGACCATACTAAGACTATTCAAAAAATCAAACAAAAGGTAAATAACCTTCCCTGTTTGATGATTGCAAACCCAGAATGGGAAAAAATTATTGAGACAGATTGCCTCAGATATTGGATATGGAGGTATTCTGAAACAAATTTCTCCAAATAATAAACAAGAATATCTTGCTAGATTCCATTCAGGAAAATAGAATAACAGTCAGAAGAATTATGCTACTGTTGCTAAGGAGATTCTAGCAATAGTAAAATGTGTTTTAAAATTTCAAGATGATTTATATAATCAGAAATTTATTATTAAGACAGACTGTCAAGCCGCTAAATATATGTTTAGCAAAGATTTCAAACATGATGTTTCTAAGCAGATGTTTGCTCGATGGCAAGCTCATCTAGCTCCATTTGATTTTGAAATTATATATAAAAAAGGAACTGATAACAGTCTTCCTGATTTTCTTACCAGGGAATATTTAAATGAAGGAAATTTATAAGAAGATAATCAAGTCTAGCCTAATGGCAAGACAAGATGAAATTCTCCACCAATACCACATGGTTAATCTAAGGGTCTGGAAAATAATAACTGATCCTTCTTTATCAGAAAAAGCAAAGAGCCATGCTCTTGATCAAATTAAATATAAACTTTGGTCTTTAGATCTTCAATTAGAGGATCTTGAACATAAAGAAATAATAATTTCTTGTGCTTAATGTTTTCAGCAATGATAGCCAGGGGACGTGGAAGAACATCCTCTAATAGAGGAAGGGGAGCCGGAAGAATTCTCCATCAAATAGGGAATAAAAAGATTATAGCTTATGATAGTGCGTCATACGCATCATCCTCATCATCGACTAATAAGATTGATGATAAACTATATAAAGAGTTTTTGGCTTATAAAGCTTCACAACAGGGACATAATCCTGAAAAACCAGCATCATATGCTAAGATCACTGTCAATGATAGTGCAGATGAAAACTGGATTCATAATCCAAAAAAGGATGTTATACTCCTTCTCGATCAAAAAGATAAAAAATGGGATGACCAACCTTGGTTCATCATCAAAAGATATTTTGATCAGGGATACTATCCCACCGAGACTTATAAGTCCCGGATATATTATGAGGAAATCCTCAAAGCAGAAAACTGCGAAATAACCCATTATAGTGGGAGCAATAAACTAATAAGTTTTAGCAAAATCATAATCAAACAGATCATATCTGTTGAAAGCTGGGGAATATCTCCATTAAAGGATAGAGAAGTTCTCCATCCTGAAACTAAAGTCTCTTTAAGATATAACTACTGGGACTACATAAATGCTTTTCATAAAACCTTTTTATTTGAAAACCAGAATTATAAACATTATTGGTTTATAAAGATTTGTTCAAAAACATGTGAATCGGACATTCCGATTTGGTTTTATAAATGGTGGCAGTCATATGGTACCACTCCAGAAATATTCATTGGAGAATCCAGAAGGTTGAAAACCTTATATACTCAATGGGTAGAGTTATCTCCTACTCTCATTAAGGCACAACACAATAATAACTTCATTGAGGGAATGGCCTCATTACATTATTTCATACAATTTAGCATTCCATAGATATGGAAGTGGATTCCTGAAACTGGTTATACCCACGAAAATATGTTCTGCTTAAAGAGAACATATATGACTAAGTTCTGGAAAAAGATGATGGATAAAGAAGATGGCAAGATCAAATGCCAGGACACATTGGATCATATCCAGCAAACAATAGAATCCTATAAAAAACAACAGAAAACCTGCAACAAAGAGAGGCTCCTAGCCCATTCCAACACATTGTTAGAAAAATTAAAATGATTAAAGGATCTGATACTATCAGTGAAGAAGAGTTAATGGATTATTATCTTGAAGAAGTTAAAAAAGATATAGCTAAAAACTTCAAGAAGGTGAAATCTCCTTCAAACATGTCTGTATCAGAATCGTCCCAAATTGGAGATGAAGACCAGGATCAAGATCTTCAGCAGGATGCTCAAGACCCAGAGGATGAAATCCTTGATGATGAAGCCTATGCAAAACTAATGAAAGAACTGGATAGAGAGTTCGGCCCGGCAGATGCTGGAAAGTCAAAAAGGCAACAGTCACAATAGGCCCCACATGAAGAAAAGGAGTGCCAATAATTCAAAAAGCACGAGATTCGTCCGACAAAATTTGTCGTAAAGTTGCATTATTGCAACCGCTTTAATTATTGTAACTTTACTTTTACTTTAATTATTGTACTATCGTCCGCGTGATACGCATTATGCGAATATTCGCATTTATATGCGGTGCTAGAATCTCTATATAAAGGGTCATTAGTTAGCAGATAGAGGCACTGAAAAAAATATATACTCTCTCCCACTCTCTCTTGTAAACATTCTGTTTAATAAAAGTTTAAAAGCTTTGAAGCATTCATCTCTTCCTTTCTTACGCTGGTAATCTCCCTCTCTTTTTTAAATATATATATTAAATGATCGTCGCCTCAATAAGAGGCTAAACACATAAGTGTTAAAACATTCACCATGCTCGACAGGCTGTTATGGTTTATATATATATATAAAAATAAAATAAAATAAAATAAAATAAAATAAAAATAAAGATTTTTTTAATTTGTTATAATAGTTTTGAAGCATGGAAAAGGTTCGAAGGTAAGTGTGGGGAGAAGGTTTCGTGCCTATCCAGGGTGTTAGTGTGGGCGGCCGACTGCGTGGGGACCCGTTTTTGCCCATAAGCCAAGAGAGCGTCGTGGCGTTTTAAGGGTCTGTCCATTACTAGTCACATACTAGCCCTCTGGAAATGGCTGAGTAAAATTGCCTATAACAACCAAACTTATCTTTCGAATTCTATGCTTAATGTTTTCAGCCATGATAGGCAGAGGACGTGGAAGAACCTCCTCTAATAGAGGAAGGGGAGCCGGAAGAATTCTCCATCAAATGGGGAATAGAAAGCTTATAGCTTATGATAGTGCGTCATACGCATCATCCTCATCATCGACTAATAAGTCTGATGATAAACTCTATAAAGAGTTTTTGGCTTATAAAGCTGTACAACAGGGACATAACCCTGAAAAACCAGCATCATATACTGAGATCACTGTCAATGATAGTGAAGATGAAAACTGGATTCATAATCCAAAGAAGGATGTTATACTCCTTCTCGATCAAAAAGATAAAAAATGGAATGACCAACCTTGGTTCATCATCAAAAGATATTTTGATCAGGGATACTATCCCACCAAGACTTATAAGTCCCGGATATATTATGAGGAAATCCTCAAAGCAGAAAACTACGAAATAACCCATTATAGTGGGAGCAATAAACTAATAAGTTTTAGCAAAATCATAATCAAACAGATCATATCTGTTGAAAGCTGGGGAATATCTCCACTAAAGGATAGAGAAGTTCTCCATCCTGAAACTAAAGTCCCTTTAAGATATAACTACTGGGACTACATAAATGCTTTTCATAAAACCTTTTTATTTGAAAACCAGAATTATAAACATTCTTGGTTTATAAAGATTTGTTCAAAAACATATGAATCGGACATTCCGATTTGGTTTTATAAATGGTGGCAGTCATATGGTACCACTCAAGAAATATTCATTGGAGAATCCAAAAGGTTGAAAACCTTATATACTCAATGGGTAGAGTTATCTCCTACTCTCATTGAGGCACAACACAATAATAACTTCATTGAGGGAATGGCCTCATTACATTATTTCATACAATTTAGCATTCCATGGATATGGAAGTGGATTCCAGAAACTGGTTATACCCAGGAAAATATGTTCTGCTTAAAGAGAACATATATGACTAAGTTCTGGAAAAAGATGATAGATAAAGAAGATGGCAAGATCAAATGCCTAGGACACATTAGATCATATCCAGCAAATAATAGAATCCTATAAAAAACAACAGGAATACCTGCAACAAAGAGAGGCTCCTAGCCCATTCCAACACATTGTTAGAAAAATTAAAATGATTAAAGGATCTGATACTATCAGTGAAAAAGAGTTAATGGATTATTATCTTGAAGAAGTTAAAAAAGATATAGCTAAAAACTTCAAGAAGGTGAAATCTCCTTCAAACATGTCTGTATCAGAATCGTCCCAAATTGGAGATGAAGACCAAGATCAAGATCTTTAGCAGGATGCTCAAGACCCAGAGGATGAAATCCTTGATGATGAAGCCTATGCAAAACTAATGAAAGAACTGGATAGAGAGTTCGGCCCGGCAGATGCTAGAAAGTCAAAAAGGCAACAGTCACAATAGGCCCCACATGAAGAAAAGGAGTGCCAATAATTCAAAAAGCACGAGATTCGTCCGACAAAATTTGTCGTAAAGTTGCATTATTGCAACCGCTTTAATTATTGTAACTTTACTTTTACTTTAATTATTGTACTATCGTCCGCGTGATACGCATTATGCGAATATTTGCATTTATATGCGGTGCTAGAATCCCTATATAAAGGGTCATTAGTTAGCAGATAGAGGCACCGAAAAAAACATATACTCTCTCCCACTCTCTCTTGTAAACATTCTGTTTAATAAAATTTTAAAAGCTTTGAAGCATTCATCTTTTCCCTTCTTACGCTCGTAATCTCCCTCTCTCTTTTTAATATATATATTAAATGATTGTCGCCTCAATAAGTGGCTAAACACATAAGTGTTAAAACATTCACCATGCTCGACAGGCTCTTATGGTTTATATATATATAAAAAAAAAATTATAATTTGTTTTAATAGTTTTGAAGCATGGAAAAGGTTCGAAGGTAAGTGTGGGGAGAAGGTTTCGTGCCTATCCAGGGTGTTAGTGTGGGCGGCCGACCGCGTGGGGACCCGTTTTTGCCCATAAGCCAAGAGAGCGTCGTGCCTTTTTAAGGGTCTGTCCATTACTGGTCACATACTAGCCCTCTGGAAATGGCTGAGTAAAATTGCCTATAACAACCAACCTTATCTTTCGAATTCTAATCCCTGCTCAGATTTAGTTTTAAAATTATTTTTGTTGTTTTAAAGGTTTTTGCTCTTTATCCCATATGGTCCTGCCTTGTGAGTGGTATTAGAGCCAAGAGCTCATTTTTATTTTGTAAATAATATCAGTAAACAGCCATATCAATCAGTTGAGTCTTGTGTGTCTGTTTTAACACTTATCAAATATATTCAAATGAATATATTAAGATCTGAAGATACTATTAAAAATAGTATTGAAGAGGAGTATGATATACCCCATAATCTAGAATTATTAAATAAATAGACAATTCCAAAAATTGATTATAAATTGATTTATAAATTAGGAACTTTTGAGAAAATAGGTCTCAAACAAGTTGTTAAAACAACGAAAGAAACATTTTATTTAAATAAAGATGAGATGGTAGTAAAATTACTATCAAACAAAGATTTGAACAAATATAAAAGAGATTATAAATTTATCCATATTGGATTAGTTCAAATTGCTTTTAAACCTTTAAAATTAGAAGGTTTACCAGAGAGTTTTATAGCAGCTCTTAGAGATGCTAGAAATCTCAATTGGAAACAATCCCTTATGGGAATAATCCAATCTAGTCTGGCACATGGCCCAGTCTATTTTAATGTTTATCCAAATTTGCAGTTATCTTTGTCTGATGTTAATATTACAGATGCTTTAAAATTAAATGTTAAAACAAATAGTTATAACTATGCCCCAGGATCTGAGGTAATATGTGTTTGTTATAGGATTTATTATAAGCCTTTGTTTACTTTAAATCCTAATTGTAAAATGGTAGATAAACCATTAAATGAAACAATAGTTATAGAAACTAACTTCGGTAAATCTGAAGTTACAACTAGAAGAAAAATTAAGTGGGAAGAAATTAACTTTCCAGAAAATTGGGTTATAGAAAAATCTACCCCAACAAAACAATATATAGATAACAATCCGATAAATATATCTCAAACCTTAGAAGGTTTAGTTCAAATACAATTTGATAATATCAAACAGAAATATGAACCATCCTTAATAAGGTCGAATTCTTCATATTATCATATATCCCCCATAGATTATATGATTAAAAATCCTTCTAGGGCGTCTACTTCAAGAGTCAGGGAAGAATTTCCTGAGAAAAAAGTAGAAGAATTAAGAATAAATTCTGATAATATTGTAAGAGGATTTAAACAAATAGATTCGGAACTAACCGAATCAGAAATAAATTTTATATAATATGGAATATAAAGAAAAACTAGATTTTTCAAAAGGATCTACAGTAAGACTGGAAATCTCTAAGGAATTCTACTTGCCAAAATGGGAAGTATTCAGAAATTGGTTTTTCAAAAATTTTGAAAAGATAGATACAGAATTCTTTCAAACAGAATTTTATAAAGATCTGTATGAGAAAAATGAGGTTATACCTTTTGTTCCTTGGTTTATAGAAAAATACATTGAGAGTATAATTTCAGTAATCGAAAGTCAATTTAATATAAATGGCAATATTGTGTCAAATGTTTTCCCTCCTTCAAATGGTTTCAAAATTGAAAAACAAGGAGAGGAACGCTACTATCAAGCTTTTCAAAAAATTTTGGAAGGTAATACCTTATCAGTAACAATTAATCACATAAATGATTTGATAAAGCAAAATAATTTTTCAAATTTATACCTAATTATATTAGGAGAACAATTACAAGATACTTCAAAGAAAATGGATAAGATTCTATCTCATTTAAAAGAAAAACAGAATATCATAATAAATGATAAGAAAAAAGAAATTGTTGCTACTCCGAGTATACAATTACCTCCGAGAGTAGTAGATTTCAAAACAAAATCAGAAGAGAATTTTATTCATACATTAAATGAATCAATCAATGTTCTAAAAAATCTCAAAATCAATACATTAAGTGATTTTGAAAAAGATATAAATGAAGAAAATTATAAACAAAAAATAATTGAAGAAATAAATAAATTATCTAAGTCCGCTGATAAGCCAACCCAAAGGATGTATTACTATCCTAGGACTACTCCACAGGATGTTCTAATAGAAGAACAAGAATACGTAATTAATAATTCGTATAGTGGAAAAATGATCTATGAATGGAATATAGATGGTCAAACGGAGAGTCAAATCTATAAGACTGTCCATAGGATGCTTATGTATGCAACCATATGTTAGAACAATAGAAATACGACAAAAACCATAGCCAATATGATTATATCAGGTTTTACTGGCCAATTAAAAGGCTGGTGGGATAATTATTTATCCGCAGAAGATAGGGAAAGAATACTTAATAGTATTAAGGAAGAGGAAAATACTACTGAAAATAATTCAGTATACACTTTAATAGTCAATATTATAGAGCATTTTATAGGCAGATGGTCTGACAATTCTGAAAATATCAGGACTCTTCTACAAAACCTTAAGTGTAGAACCCTTACATCTTTTAGATGGTATAAGGATACATTCTTAAGTAGAGTCATGGAACTCCCAGAGTCTAATAGCTCGTATTGGAAGTCTAAGTTTATAGATGGCCTTCCTCACCTATTTGCAGAAAGAGTAAGAAATAACTTACGGAAAGATGGAAAAACCATAAATTATGATGATTATACATACGGGAAACTAATAGGAACCTGTATATACAGGAAGGATTAAACCTGTGCAACGAAATTAAGTTGAATCAGCAGATTAAGAAACACTCTTTAAATGAAAAGAGGCAGTTAGGTCAATTTTGTGATCAATTTGCAATGGAAGACAAGAAATTAGTATCTTCTAATCCTAAGAAAATTAGGAAACAATCAAATTCATATAAGGATTTAAAGAAGAAAAGAAAAAGAATAGATAAAAATAGAAAATACTCTAAGGAAGAAAGGAATAATAAATTCCAAGATAAACCTAAGCTAATATGCAAGAAATGTAAAAAATACGGTCATACTGCAAAAACTTGCTGGGTTAGAAAGAAGCTTAATAAGCTAGAAGATGAAGATTTAAAAAATAAAATCTTAGAAATATTATTAGATTCAGACTCTGAATCTGATAGTCAACCCCAATTATCTTCAAATGAAGATTTAAATATTTTAGAAGAATATTCTAACTCTTCTGAAGAAGAGAATTACTGCAACAAAAACTGTTGTTCTTCTAAAATTGAAGAAGAAAATCTTTATCAGGAAAGTTATACTGATAAACGATGGAAATCTTTAGAATTATGTTGGGAGATCAGGCCTTGTTGAAAGTCCTTGGAAAGGAATCATAGGATATGAAAAGAAAGTAAATTAGCTCCAAGGTATGTTGGGCCATTCGAGATCATTGAAAGAATTGGTTTTGTGGCATATCGCTTAAAGTTACCCCAAGAGCTTAGTGGCGTGCATTATACGTTCCATGTATCGAACCTCAGGAAATGTTTAGCCGATGGATCTCTTCATGTACCGATTGAGAAGATTCGGATTGATGCGAAACTTCATTTTGTGGAGAAACCGATAGAGATTATGGATAAAGAAGTGAAGCGGTTGAAGCGCAGCAAGATTCCAATAGTTAGAGTTCGTTGAAACTTTAAGCGAGTACCTGAGTTTACTTGAGAGCGGGAATATCAGATGAAACTTAAATATCCGCATTTATTCACGGATAGCGTTTCAGGACCTAACTCCAGGTGAATTTCGGGACGAAATTCTCTCAACTGGGTGATACTGTGACATCCGTTACCTCAATTCCGTTAATTAACCCAAGGCCCATTATCATCTAATTATGTGATTAATTTCTTACGTTTTATTCTCGTGCCCTATCTAGTGTGTGTGTATTAATAACCTAATCAGACGAAATTTTGAGAAATAAAATAACAAAATGTATTAACGTCATGGTTTTTACTATTATTATTATTATTAGTATTATTACTATTATTATTATTATTATTACTATTACTATTATTATTATTATTATTATTATTATTATTACTATTACTATTACTATTACTATTACTATTACTATTACTATTACTATTACTATTACTATTATTTAGCTTAGGGTTTAAAATGTAATTTAACTAAATTTTAGGGAATAATTATTTAATAGTTGGGGGTTCTAAGTGTAAAATGAAAACTTTATAAATAAAACTTAGTCATCGTCAAAACCCCCCCTACCCTAATCGCCGCGTTTATTCGACCTTCCCCTCTGATCGGTGAACCGAGTTAAGTCTAGCCGCCGTAAATCGTTTTCGTTTTGCCGTTCCGACACCCCAAAGGTAATCGATCACTATAATCTTTGTTTCGTTTCATTTTGTTGGTTCACTACTTTCGGTTTTGCTCAGGTGGTTTCGGTGGTTCACGATGATAAACAGTGGTTCTCCGGTTGTTTCGGTTGCGTTCCGGTGGTTCTGGAGGGGTTTCGGTGGTTGTTGGGTTGGTGTGAGATGTGTATCCGTTTGTATGTATATATATGTATTTGATGTTTGTGTTTGTGTGTTAGTGTGTGTTTCAGTGTGTGTGCGTAGGTGTGAGTGTGTGAGCATGGGTGTGTGAGCGTGGGTGTGTGTGTGTGAATCGGTGATAGGTTCAAATGGATCGATCTGTATTGATATTGTAATGCAATGATCAATTATAAGCACAAAGTAATCAACAAATGCAAAATACTTCAAAAATTCATAGAGTTTTCATTGAAAGCAAATGCAATTGGATACAATGTACAGAGTGAGTTCTAACTGAAATCTCCAAAGTCTACCTGCACAAAAATACATAATATCCTATTTATACTAACAATGAAAACTAAGGAACATATATTTACAAATAAGTCCCTATACTATGACAAAAACAAAATATAAAGACTAAATGCTAATCTTCAAGAGCTCCAACAATACTCCCCCTAAGATTTGCATTGTCTTCAGTAAAAAAAAATTTTCTGCTTCTTCCTTTATCTTGAACATTGGCTTTTCTTTATACATCTCTAGCTCTCTTAAAGCTTTCTTTATTGCAGACTTGAACTTTACTGCCAAAACACCTTGTTCAGGCTTTGATTTATTTTTTTTTTATTTCCATATCATCCATCACCAGCAATGTTTCCTTTGACAAACCAGCAATGTCAATATTTGCATACAATTCTATTGGATTTTGATAATCTTTTGAATGAATTTCCAATACTCCTTTACTTGATATTCTCATGAACTCTATATTCTGTATATCTTTCTTTACAATGTTTGCATAAGCCAGAGCTTTTCTCAACGTAATACGCTCCATGGCTGCATTCATCACTTTGATTATTGTCATGAAATACTTTCTATCATTTTCTGCTGCTTCTGATGATACACACTTAAACTTCTGATTTGATAAAAATGAAATGTAGCTTGGATGTAACAGTTTCAACTCAAAAACTCCAAAAAGACTTATCATTTCCTTATCCCAATCATCTTCATTTCTTACCAGCATCAACTGAAATGTTTCAGAGTCATAAAACCATCTTAGGATTGGTTTTGAAGTTTGAGTACCATCAATCACTTTCAATCCTGGATTAGTAACTTTATCAAAGTACTTATCACTATATGTCTCCAAATAGCTTTCTTTTTCAGTTGAGCTTGATTCTCCTTTCTTCTTTTTCTTTAATGATTGAAAATACAGCTTGTCTTCTTGATCACAACGTGTTTTAAGAAAAGACACCATTCTTGTGATTCCATAGTCCAGAAGTTTCACAAAGTTCTCTCCTCTAGATGCCTTAGTGGGATTAATCAGAGGTAACTTGTGCAATTCTTTTAAGTCTTGGACAGGTAGTGCAATGATACTAGAGTAAAAATGATAAACATCACAAATAGAATTCACTCTCTTAATCAAAAATGCATCAAACACTTCATCATACTTCCAAGCAACAATCTTTACTTCTTTTGTATTGTCAGGCACAATCATAGCATTTAAGAGCTCTGAAATTGATTGTCCTGTTTGCAGCACATTTCTCACTATGTCCCCAGCTAATCTAGCTTTATTTCATAATTGTTTTTGATCAATAGATACTTTGTAAGCTTGCTTCTCCTTCTCAGGGAACATCTTCATCAATTCTTGTCTTTGCTCATGACTCTTCTTTACCAATTCCATGGATTTTATCTGTTGAGGCTTCAAAATTCTTGTTCTTTTTGTAATCTCCAAGTATTGTGGATTATCAGTATCAAGCACAATCATCTTCTTGTTCTGTTTTTCAGTTTCTTGAAAACTTCATACTAAATTTCTCAATGAAGCACCTTGTAATCTGTTTAATCTCTTTCTTGGATAATTCCTTGATTGCAACCACATCCTTAAAGCTGGTATGCTCATATTCTCAGGATTAGGATGGTGCAATTTAGAAACAGGAATATCATCAACATTAATACTTTCACTCATCGGTGTCCATTCTCCATGTTCTAAACAAATTTCATTTGGATCCACCGGAGCTGATGATTCTGCTAACATACATTTCTCATATTCTTCATTGATCCGAGACACTGTTAATCCATCCAAAAATACACGATTGTACTTATTCTTAACAAGATAGTTATATCTGTCTTCAAAATCAATTGAAATATCTTCTTGAATGTTTTGAATTGGTGCATCAACAATTTCACATACATCTTCATCATCAAGCACTTCATTGTACCAATCATCAGAGAATTCAGAATCAATATCATCTAAAGCTTCAATTTGTGTCTGCACATCTCCTTCATCAAAATGCACTGAGTCATCTATAATTTTCTGACTCTTTGATGGTGCAGCAGATAAATCTATCACAACTTCATCAATCTTTCTTTTTCCTTTATCTGCTTCAAATATCTTTTCTATTATCTCCACTTCTGTTTCTTTTTCTTTTTCTTTCAAATCATTTCTTAGCTTTTCAACCTCTTCAGTCAATCTCCTCATATTTTCTTCAAGTTCAGTTATCATCAAATCTTTTTTTTTCTGACTCAGCTTTCAACAATTCATTTTCTTCTTGTAGTTTCTTTATCAATTCTTCTTGTTCAGCATTCTTAACTTTCAAATCATCAATCAATGCTTCATCACTGTCATCTTCAGTTTGCATACAAGCATTTTGATTTTGTTTCATTACATTTTCATCCACAACCACAATCTGTTCTTTTTGACTAGAAGGTTGTACACCAGAAATTACATTCTATGTAATAGGTTCTAATAAAATTGCATCAATATAATCAAAATCAAATGTCTGATTTTGTTCCAAACTTTCTTCAACATTTTCATTCACATCATTATCAACATCAATCTCTTCATCTACTGCTTGCTCATTTACTTCAGCTTCAGCTTCATCTTCACCAACATTTTCATCTTTTTGATCAGACATAGTTTCTTCACTGTCAATCTCTTGATCAATTTCATCAACATTTCTTCCAACATTATCATCAGCATCATCATTATCACCATCATCATCACTACTTGGTGAGCTTTCATCACCATCATGCTCATCATCATCATCATCATCATCTTCCTCAATCACTTCTTGGATAATATCTTCAATCAAATCATTAGGATCAACTGGTTCATCTTCAATCAAATGAAAGTGATCTTGATTGATATCCACTTCATCCCTAGCTACAGCCCTCATATAATCAAACATTGGAATGTTCTGGCCCAGTAACTACAACCAATCTTTTATACACATTTTCAGTCATGTGTTCAAGATCTAAAGACAGACAATGAGTACTTTCGCAAAAGTATTAGCGCACTTACTTTTCAATTCTTGGATTGATTAAGGTTTGATTAGATATGACATTATCTAACCCACACTTAGACTTAAAGAGTCTGACTCTCGTCAAGGAATGCAAGCAAGCACTTTTACTCAACTTAAAAGCCTGACATATATATAATCAGAGCTCATGTTTAGGTCAATGAGAGAATCATCATGGTAAAACCATTTGATAATCTCTGAGAAAACCACCATGGACGAACCATTAGGTAATCTCCGAATCCGTTTCATAAAGAAATAGATAGAGATGATTCATAAAGAATCATAGGACATCCATTTTGGACTTTTGAAAGGATTGTGCACATTGGCATCTTTTGCATCAGGTGAGAATATCCAGGTTTGTAATGACTTACAACAGAGGATACCTCGTCACTTCAGGTCTATGATGACTCATAACAAAGAAGTGAACAGATGCTATAAATAGATTTCACGGTTATTCATATCACCACCTTGTAACTTGACAAGCAAACAATCAGATAAGTCAACACCACTCATTAGAACTAAGATAGATACACACAAATGCATAATGATTTAGTTAAAACACAAGAATCTACTTTTTCAGTATAATTGCTTGAGTTTACCTGCACATCTTATCTGATCACGTCAGATTTTATTAATGAGTGAAGTATGCAACTAATTATAACTGATGTACTATCATTTCTCACATATTGCAATAGCAGATTCAATCCTAAAATAAGAAATGAACAACTAAACTATATTTTTGTATTTTCATTTTATATTCTTCTATTTTGGTTTTGCAATTTTCTAGCTTTGTATTTGCTTTTTCTTTTAGCACACACACAATATATATACAATCAGGCAATCAACTATGACAGTTTCTCTTTCAATTTTCTTATTAAAAAGAAGGGAGGGTTATTTTCATTTTGATAAATCAAAATTAGTTTTCAATATGGTTAATAAGACCAATAGACTCAACTAAATACTCAAACCTTCCTAGTAAAAAGGCTTTTGTAAATAGGTCAGCCAATTGTTTGTCAGTTGATATTTAAATCAAAATGATTAAACCTTTTTTAGAGTTATCTCTGAGAAAATGATATCGAATTTTCATATGCTTTGTTTTTGAATGTTGGACAGGATTAGCTGTTATAAACATAGCAGCGGTGCTATCAATGAAAATAGGAGTTTTAAGAAAATTGAACCCATAATCCAGCAGTTGGTTTTGTAACCAAAGGATTTGAGAACATCCTACTGATGCAGCTATGTACTCAGCTTCTGCAGTTGAGACTGAGACATTTGTTTGTTTCTTACACTGCCATGAGACTAATCTGGGACCCAAAAACTGACAACCACCCGTTGTAGATTTAAAATCTTGGCAACATCCCCTGTATATCCATGTAACTCGAAGTTTCCTTCATAAGGATACCATAACCCTAGAGCTGGTTTTCCTTTGAGATATCTGAATATGCGTTTGATAGCGATAAGATGAGATTTCTTCGGGTCTGATTGATACCTGGCACAGACACAAACAGCATACATTATATCAGGTCTAGATGCAGTAAGATACATCAAAGATCCAATCATAGATCTGTATAGAGTTTGATCAATTGATTTTCCTTTCGGATCAGGATCAATCTTGATGTTAACGTCAGTTGGAGTTCTGATTGATTGACAATCTTGCAGTTTAAACTTTTTCAAGAGCTTGTCAACAAATTTCTCTTGATTGATAAAAATTCCATCTGCAGACTGTTTCACTTGTAATCCAAGAAAAAAGTTAATTTCTCCCATAGAACTCATTTGGAAACGAGATTTCATAATTTCTTCAAATTCTGAGCACAATTTCTGACTTGTAGAACCAAATATGATATCGTCCACATACACTTGAACACATAAGAGATCATCCGCATCCTTCTTTATGAATAAAGTCGGATCAATTTTCCCTCTTGTGTATCCATGCTGTGATAATGTTTCATACTAGATTCTAGGATCTTGATGTAGACCATATAAAGCTTTGCTCAGCTTGTACACACGATGAGGGAATTCAGCATCTTCAAAACCTTGAGGTTGGTTGACATACACATCATCTATGATTGGTCCATACAAGAAGGCACCTTTGACATCCATTTGGTACACCTTGAATTTCATATATGAAGCATATGATAGGAAGACACGAATTGCTTCAAGTCTTGCAACTGGAGCAAACACATCATCATAATCAACTCCTTCCTCTTGGGTGTAACCTTGTGCTACTAGCCTTGCTTTGTTTCGAACAACAATTCCTCGATCATCTGATTTGTTTCTGAACAACCATTTTGTACCAATGGCATTTTCTCCTTCAGGAAAATCCACAAGCTTCCACACTTACTGTTTGCGGAACTGTAGTAACTCTTCTTGCATAGCCTCAATCCAACTATTGTCTTGTAATGCTTCTGAGATGTTTTTAGGAACAATTTGAGATAGAAAACACGAGTATAAGCAAATGTTTGCTTGCTTGGAATGACTTCTCATAGTTCTCTCATTCAAAGGACCAATAATCTGTGATATAGGATGTTTCTTGTGAACACGAGACGTTGGGATCTCATCTTCTTGAACATTCACATCAAGATTAGTCTGGTTCAAGTTGGAATGCTGATGCAACAGGTTTGAAGAATGTGGAGTGAAATTCGAAACTTGAGTCGGTGAGTTGATAAAATAATCAAGCTTGTCATTAACATCTACATCTCCAGATATAGATGAAGTTCCAGACTCAGGGTATAGAATTTCTGGTCCATCATTAGGAATAGGTTGAGAAACATTTGAATTTTGAAAAACAGGATGTTGTTCTTGAGCTTGTTGATCATGAGATTCTGAACTGACCACAGGATCTTTAACAAATGAGAAGAATGAATAATCTGGGCTTGAATCATACATATCATCAGAATCTGAATCATCACTGAAAGATCCGAGATCTCTCTACGTGTTTCCTGTTAACACAAGAAAATTCAAACAGGTTAGAATTGAATGAGTTTGACAAAGAATCTAAATCAAATAACCAGGCTGGACCATTTGCAACTAATGGAAATGAATTTTCGAGAAATTTAACATTGAAAGTTTCAATGATAACATTCTTCCTAGAGTTATTAACTCTAAATGCTTTTGAAACTGACGAATATCCAAGAAAAAATCCATCATCAGATTTTGCTTCAAATTTTCCAATCTGATCATTTGAGTTTAAAATCAAAACTGGACAACCAAAAGATTTAAGAAAATCTATATTCGGTTTCCTGCCAAACATCAACTCATAAGGAGTTTTCTATTTATTTTTCACCAATAGTGTACGATTCTGAACAAAACATGCAGTTGATATGGCTTCATCCCAGAAAGTGATTGGAATCTTCACATCTGCTAACATTGCACGAGCTGCCTCAATCAACGTTCTGTTCTTCCTTTCTACAACTCCATTTTGTTGTGGAGTCCTAGGAGCACTGAACTGACGAGCGATCCATTTTCCTGCACAAAACATGTCAACATTAGCATTTTTAATTTCTGTTCCATTATCACTTCGAATGATTTTTACTTTTTGATCTAGTTGATTTTCTACTTTAATGATAAACTTTTTTATTAATTCAGCCGTTTCAGATTTAGCATGCAAAAAGAAAACCCAAGAAAATCTTGTAAAGTCATCAATGATAACTAGACAATAAGATTTCTTTCCAATACTTTGCACGTTTACTGGACCGAATAGATCCATGTGCAACATCTGTAGAGGCTTGGAATTTGAGTTTATCAACTTGGACTTATAAGACGCTCTGTGTTGCTTCCCTTTCAAACATGCTTAACAGAGATCTGATGTAGCAAACTTCTATGCTGGAATTCCTACTACATGATTTCCTACAGCAAGCTTGTTCATGTTTTTGAAGTTGGAATGCCCGAGACGTCTATGCCAAACCTGCATCACCTCCAAATGCAACATGCGTACCATCTTTTGTCTTAAAGTCTTGAAGTAAGGCATGATTGCCTGTCATATGCCGGCTACACCCACTATCAACATACCACGTGTTTATTGGTCTTCTTGGGCATACCTGCATTTCAAAGACATTTAAGTTGAGTTATCAACCCAAGCCGAGATGGTCTTGGGCTTGCCATACTTATCAACAATGGTAAATTGCTTAAAATGGAGTTTGTTCACGTCAGGTTTCGTTTGATGTTTAGAATTATCAATTCCTCTTCTGACAATTTTTTGATTATCTTTATTTTGTTTAATCCTCAAAGCATTGAAACGATTTTCAAGATCCTCATCAAGAAATTTTGAACCATCAACTGAAACATTCTTAGAAAGATTTTGCTTGTTAAATGTTCCATTGTTCATTCTCACAGATCGTGGAATGAAATGTCCTTGTGTATACTGCTTTGTTCTCATAGTATAATGATCATCATAATCAGAATTGATTCTTTTGAGAGATCTCAAGCCTAAGAAAGGTTGTTGTGATAAACCTTGAAAACCACTATTTTGATTTCTTTGAAATCGTGGATTAACATATCCATTCCTTGGCGAGTTCTTTCTGAAGTAACAATCTTTAGTATCATGATTCCTTTCATCACACAAGGCACAATATTTGTTGAAATAACACTCAACAGTTGAGTGATTTGTCATATCACAAATGTGACAGTACTTGTTTAAGTAACATTCATTTGTGTTATGATTATACATATCACATATGTCACAGTACCTTTGTGGAGATTTAAACAACTAATGATTAACCCTAGATGTGGATGCCACATTTGATCCTTGTTTAGATTTAGGAGTAGGCAGGTTAATCTGTTGTTTTTGATTTGTGAGTTTGTGCTTTTGAGTTTTAGGTTTTGGCTTTTGAACATTTTCACAATTCTTTGACTCCTTAGACACAAATCTTTTATGAACAGCAGAAGACTTAGGACCTGAACCTCTTTTTAGATCAGAGTTAGATTTGATCTTTGGTTTTGATGTCATTTCAGAGATTGTGTTCATGTCAAAAGTTCCTGCTGACACAAACTTCACAGGTTTAAATTGATTTGATTGATCGGTTCTTTGAGTTTGAGAATTTTTAGCTTTAGCATTTGATTTTCTCCTTCTTTAATTTCTTGTTCTTGATGATGTTTTGTTGCTTTGGGATGGAATTGAATCTTGAGAAGATTCTTTTTCAGATTCTATAAGTTTTTGATCATTTTGGTTTGATTTATAAGAACTTGAATCATCAGAACTTAAAGTATCTGATTTTAATTTCTCTTCTTTAGTTTTCCCTTTCTTTTTGTCATTGAGTTCAACGACTTCTTCAACACATTTTTCCATAACACACTCATTTGATCCTTTAGGAACAAACAACTTCTTGTTCTTTGGTCGAGGCTCATAAGATTTAACTTTTATTGGATGACCATATTTTATCTTTTCTGAGTCTTGTTCCTCAGAGATTTCAATATTTATCTTTTCAAATTCACTTTCTTCAGTAGATTGCACATTCTTTTTCTTTTCATGAAAGGCTTTTAGCTTTGCTTTGTTTTCAGGTGAGTGATCATGAGTATTAAAGTTCTCTGGTAAGGTGTTTGAGATTGATTCAGGCATAGGCTCATGTGTGAAACCTAGACCCATTTTATCTTTATCTTTTCTCCCATTTACCAATTGTTCAACTATAGTTTTTGAACTTTTAACGTTTGCAAGATCAACCTGAGTTGCAGCATGTGCCAATTTCTCTTGTTCTAGAGTTTTAGTCATCTCTTCAAGTTGCCTTTTTAATTGTTCAAGTTCTTTTAGAGTTTTGTTCCATGATGTTTGAAGAGATATGATTTTGGCATCAGAGATTTTATGATCAGCTTTGAGTTTGTTGTGCATTAATTCTTCTTGTTTGAGTTTATCACATATATTGAACGAGTATGTTCTGTAGTGTTCAACTTGCTCAAAACATGCTTTTGTACACATTTTCTCTCTAACTTCCAATGGAATTTCTTGATAAGAAGATGAAATCTCAGTATCAGATGATGAGTGTTCAACCTTAGGTTGTTCTGACTGTGCCATGAGAGCAACTTCTTCTGAATCTTCCTTTGGATCAGATTTGTCACTCTAGTCATAGTCTTCATCTTTTTCTGAATAATCATGTTCCTTTGGATCATTGTCTTCTGACCAGTCTTCATTATTAATCTCAGTAATAAGTGCTAAACCAGAAGTGAGATCAGCTGTAAACTATTCTGTATAAGCACTACAGTCATAACCATCTTTAATGCTGACAACAAGAGCTTTCTTTGGCTCTTCAGTTGTTTTCGATTCTTCTTTTAGTTCTGGCATAAGAAGACTCTGATAAGGCTTCTGAAATGTTTTCTGAGACTATTGCTGATATCTTTGATTACTAGAGCCTACTTGATCATTGCCTCCTTGATTTCTTGGAGCTTTGCATTCTCTTGCAAAATGGCCATAGCTATTGCAGTTGAAACACCTTGACTTTGACTTATCAAAGCCAACCTTTTTATTTGCACTTGGCTTGTAATTTATGTTCACATAAGAGTGTTTCTGAGTTCTATAAGCTATCATCACCATTTGCCAGTTCAAATCCATCTCTTCTACATCATCAGGATCCATCTCAAATAAATCCTACAAAATCAAATCAACTTGAGTCAGATGACTTCCTTGATAAGCTTGAAAACTTACGATAAAAGCAGTAAAGGCCATGATAAGCTTGAAAACTTGCCATAAAAACAGTAAAGGCAGATTTTGACTCTTCATCCTGTAAAAGGATGTTTATGACATCTTTAACTTTGCTAGGTTTAACAGAGTTAGAACATGGAGTCTCAGTTTAAGGTTTAGGCATTTGAGTTTTAGGAGGAGACTGTGGTTGATTTTTATAGACAGGAGCACTTGTGTAGGTTGAGTCAGTAAAGAAACCAGCTCCTACAAACAAATCACCCTCATCTTTTGGAGAGCTGTCATCTTTAGCCATAAATGCATTCTCCACTGTGTTAGCTGGAGATGCAACATATTTATACTGAGATGTTGATGTAGATCTATCATTGTTTCTTGAACTCTCATCAATTTCAACTGATTCTATTTTGGCAATCAGAAGATCAAGATCCATGGGAAACTTTTCTGTATGCTTCATCAAAGTAATTGTTTGTTTCCATGAAGATGGAAGAGCATTTAGAAGTCTGTCATTTAGATCTTTGAGATCATTCTTCACACCAACAGTTAACATTTCAGTAATGAGTTGCACAAATCTGTTCATCATTTGATTTATTGTTTCTCCAGAAAGATGCTCAAACAATTGAAGTTGCCTTTTCAGCTTCTGCCTTTTAAGATCTTGAATCTCTTTACCACCTTCACAAATTATCTTTAAAGCTTTGTACATGGTATACCCAGACTGATAACTATCAAGTCTTGTTAGCACCTCCAAAGGTAAACCCTTGCATATCAATGAATAAGCTTTAATATCATTCTTTACTTTCTTCAGAGCATCACCATGTAGACCATCTTCAGGATATGGTTCTTGAGAGTCTTTGGTGTAAACAGATTCTCTGTCAGGGCCATCTGATGAAACAAGAATATGAGGTCCTTTCTCTATCGACTTCCAAAGATTAGTATCAATAGAGTTTAAGTGATGTTTCAATCTGAGAGACTAGTTCTTGAAATCAGCTCTATTCTTCAACTTAGGAACTCTGTTCTCAGAATCTTCAGACTTAGCCATTTTATGTTTTGAATTTAAGAAAGTAAACTATTTTTGTTGCTTTTAAACTTTGACTTATCAATATTTTTGGATTTTAGTTTTTGAAAAAATTTCTAAGTGTTGAATGAAAAGTCTGAATTCTGATGCGACTGAATAGTTGTGAAACGCCCACTTTGAACTTGGAACACCTAAGGGAATGCCTTAGTAGAATTCTGAAATGCCCAACTGAAGATGCGCCTGAACAGTTGTCAAGCACCTAAACAGTTGTCAAACGCCTGGGTACTTAGTCAAATTTTCTGAATTTTCAACTGAAGCGCCCAAACAGTCTTCAAACGCCTAGAACTCTTAGGATTCAAAAACGTCCAAACAGTGTCAAAACGCCCAACTCTGAAACGCCTAAACAGTTGTTATGCGCCTAAACACTTGAGCAATTTTAAGATGATTTTAACACTCCAAGCGCCTAATTCATCATCTTCATAACGACCTGATCTTATCAAATTCTTCAAAACTTGATTAATTGATCTGTAAACTTTCAATCAGGTAGTATATACACCGATTATCAATCCTCAATCATCAATTCTCTCAATTAACAACAATAAATCTGAATTTCTGTTTGAATTTGAGTTCGACTAGGAAGAACAGTTTCGCACACAAATCTGATGAAAATTCAGATCTGAAAGTGAGAAATCACTCAATTGTGATTCAATTCATGTTTCTAATGATGAAACACAACTGAAATCAACAATTAATTGATCAATTGCAATCAAACACAGATTCAAGTGATTCACAGAGCTCAAAAGTTGATTTTAAGCTTCAAATCACTGAACTGAAAGCAGTGATACCATTTGATAGGTTCAAATGGATCGATCTGTATTGATATTTTAATGAAATGATCAATTATAAGCACAAAGTAATCAACAAATGCATAATACTTCAAAAATTCATAGAGTTTTCATTGAAAGCAAATGCAATTGGATACAATGTACACAGTGAGTTCTAACTGAAATCTCCAAAGTCTACCAGCACAAAAAAAGATAATATCCTATTTATACTAACAATGAAAACTAAGAAACATATATTTACAAATAAGTCCCTATACTATGACAAAAACAAAATATAAAGACTAAATGCTAATCTTCAAGAGCTCCAATAATCGGTGTGTGTTTGTAAACCAGTGCGTGTTGCGTTTGTGTGTGTAGTGTGTTTGAATTGTGTTTGTTGTGTTTGTGTGAGTGGTGTGTTTGTATTGTATGTGTTGTGTGTTTGTGTTGTGTGTGTATTTGCAACAGAATGTGTGTGTGTGTGTGTGTGCGTGTGAGTTAGTAGTGTGTGTGTGTGAGTTAGTGGTGTGTGTGTGTTTTTAGTTTACACATATAATGTGTGTGTGCTTAGATTATATATATATATATATATATATATATATATATATATAATGTGTGTAAGTATATCAAATGGAAAGTAAAATAAGCGTCGGTTGGATTCTTGGGTCAACTATGGTCAAGAATTGTGGGATTGGAAACAAAGGTTAAAATTGTATTTGAGACAGTGTCAGAAAATTTGGGTCATTTTGTACAGATGATAATTTGGTCATACGAAGTCCAAAATGGACGAATTTAAAGTCTAAAATTAAGTTCAAATAGTCTAGTTTTCAACTCAATTAGTTTTGTCAAAAACCATGAAGATTTGAGCCATCAAACAGTTGATACAAAAAGATTGGTTAAAAAAAAAAAAACTGAATTTCTGGCAGAATGTTTGGTCCGACTTTAGAAATACATATCTCTCTCAATTTTTATTAAAATGATATGATTTTTTCCAGATACTTAATATCATGTGTTATCTTTAAAATCCAATTTGTCTCGCGTCATTTCGTTGACGTTTCGACCCCAAATGGATCTTACAAAATCTGTGTGCAAACGGTAAGGTATGCTAAATACTTTCTAAATTACTAAATTGAGGGTAATAATTTAAACAACTAAAATGAGCTAAAATTGAAATAAAGATTGATAAATACATATATGATGGTATGGTATAAATGTGTTATCATGTTGAAATAATGCACGTGTCGTGGAGGACCATGTAATTTTAAATATATAAATATATACGTAACTAATAGTGGAGTATATATATATATACTAATTATATACATATATATGTAATTTTAAATATATAAATATATACGTAACTAATAGTGGAGTATATATATATACTAATTATATACATATATAGTCACTCATGTTTAATAATGAGAGTAATCAGATTTTTTAGATTTATATATGGTGTGAGTCGTGCAACAAACCCGAACCGACCCGAGAAATATTGAATATTTTATGATGTCTATTAGGTGTATATTACTGGTCCATTTATATATTGTTATAAGTGTGTGGTTGTTTGGGGTTTTCACACGGTGCTAGAAGCCTCTTGTTGCATTATTATCTGTATCATTTCAAGGTTAGTTTTGCGGCCTCTTTTTCATTACAATTATTTATAAAACTTAGGGGGAAAAGTATGCTATACTTTTTTAATGTTGTGAACTCTTTAAAATTTTGGACAATTGTGTTTACTGTTGGTAAGTAAATATGTAGTACATGCATGAGTTTTCAGTGTGATTCTTTATTCACAACTATTTGACTTCGGTGTTGAAGCCGACGGATAGGTATTAATAGTACTATTGGGCTAACACCCCCACCCTTGTTTGTTAGTATATTAGTTGGGACTGACAGTAGCCACGAACGGGCCCTAGGGTGAATATGTTCCGACAAGATCTGTGTGTTTCGTCATAGGTTTAGTTGTGAGGCTCATGTTTACATGTGATATTGCTTGCCTATAACTATATGCACTTATGTCCTATCAAACAATTCCACAGCATCAAGTTTATTTATTATTTAAATCTGCGAACTCACCAACAATATGTTAACCTTGTGAGCATATCTTTTCAGGTAACATGAACCAAGAATAGCTAATTATGAGGCCTTAGTAATTACCTAAAGAATTCGAGCTAGGCATGCTTGACATTATAAACAATGATTGTTGACTTGTTTTGTTATTTGGAATATTGTTTTACTTAGACTTGTTCCCGGGTTGTGGGAATTCATTGGGATTATGTTTGTTTGACTATGCTGTCGTGAATTGACTAACTACGACACAAGTCACCATTTGTGTCGGGTGACGTCATGACACGTTATTATATCATTCAATGCTCTCTATTAATTAACAATGTGTTATGACGATCCCGTCCGTTACATCCTCGTGTTTCCGCTATAAGTGGGGGTGTGACATCATTGTCCATACTTAGGATAGAACTCCCAGGTTCTGTGGTTGTAAAGACTTTCTCTCCCTTTTTGGTAGCATCACCCATTTGTATAAGTGAGCTGGAGGTCAAGTCCCCTACTTCCACAAGTTCTTGTGGATCTGGTTGAGTTTGTCTTGTTGGTCTCTCAGCTAACTTGTCCTTGAGATCGGTGATCTCAAGTTGCTGGTCATTGACCCTCTTCTGTAAAGTGGTCACTTGAGATTCCAAGTGACTGACCTTGGAGACTAAAGAGGTGCATAGTTGTTCAAGTTGTTGCACCTTTAGTTTCAGACTCCCCTCATCTTCAGATGAAGGATCATGGGGGGTGAGAGAATTGGACTGCTGTCCTCTATCTCATCACCAGCATAGTATTCTTGGTTGCTGGATTTACTCTGCTCACTGACAGCTTCAGGTGAAGTGTCAATGGGATGAGTTGCCATGTTTGAGTTCTTAATGATGTAATCACTAGCAATAGTGAGAGCCTCTTCCATATGGACCTCCTGAACTTGTTTAGGGAGATCCACCTCGGTATGGGGTGGATGATGTGGGCTGGACATGGGAGTGGTAGGAGCACTCATCTCTCCTTGAGCAAGGGTGGAGAAGAGAGACTCATGATACTCACTGAATCCCATGTCTTTATCATCATAGAATTCAAGGTTAGGGATTGGCTGGTTGAGATCAAGAGGCTGGGGATGGTAAGTGTCCCCTGAAGGTTGTTCACTTGAGTTTTGAGACTCTGAGTGAAGGCTTAAGGCTGTTTGGGTGATGAGCTCATCAGGCTGAGCATGAGGAACCTCGGCACTGATAATATGAGAGATGGGAGTGATTTACTCCTCAAGGGAAGTGGGAACTCTAGTGTCCACTTCCTCTTACATGGGTGGTGATATAGGGGCCTGCTTAGACTGAATATCTTGAGCAGGGGTTCGTTTGTGTTTTCTTGAGTAGGTGATGGTTATTGTAGGTTTAGATGATAGTTGGGAGATAGTAGGTGTGGGTTCAACACTAGCTGGTGCTGCTAACTTGTCACATTGAGCAATGAGCTCTAACATTTTGGGGACAAGGGCTGTTTCTACCCCAAAGAATCCCACAATTGGTTTTCTCAAGATTTTAAAGATGCCGGGCTTCATCTGTCCCAGTTTAAGAATTCTACCTGTTCCCCTTAACTGTGAGCTTAGTTCACAGTTAAGAATGTGCTGGACATATCTAGGGAACATGTAGTATTCGAGTCCAAGTTAGCAAGCAAATTTAGGTAAACAAAGTGTGAATACCTGAACTGTTGCCTGTGAAGTTAGCAACCTGATTCTGTTGCCTGTGAAGTTGCATGGAGAAATCGGGTTGATTTTTGCGATTTTGGTTGGCCATTTGAGTAAGCTTCGTCGTGAAGGAAGATAAGAAAAAGGGCGGTTGGTGGGTGAATTTAGGTTACAAAAAAGTTGCAGATGAAGAGAGAATAGTGAAAAAAAGGGGAACCGTTTGATATTTATATGAAATGGATTTGAGACAAAGTTAATGCGAAATGATAAACTTTGAAATCCGAATGTCGGTCCCACCTCTGAAAAAGTGCCCAAAAGTAGTTTTATTGGAAGTCGAAAATCTTCCGAAGGTAATTTGGCTTCAGAAGTTTTGATAAAAGCTTCTGAAGCCAATTTGGCTTCGGAAGATATTTCTAAGAGTTTTGAAAATTTTGCTTCGGAAGAAAAATATTTATAGTATTTTTCACTTCAGACTTAATTACTTTCGGAAGAAAGTTATTCTTTAATAGCATATAAGTATTTATGAGTAAATTTGGCTTCGGAAGATATTATAAAAATTTCTTTCGAAGGTAAATTGACATAAGTAGTTATTTGATATTAAAGACATAATTTTCTTCCGAAGGTAACTTAATATCTTTCGAAGGGAAATATGTTCAAAATTTTTAAAGATCTAAGGAATATTTTCTAGAAGACTCTTCTTCCAAAATAGTTAGGGGCTTATGAAGATGATAAAATAGACATCTGAGTACACAGAGATTTTAAAAATAATATTGAATTTAAGTTTAAGAAAAAGCTATTCAAAGTTAATCATCTCAATAGCTGATATGAGATACTTAAATCTCTGTTCATCAAAAGCTTTGGTGAACAGGTCAGCATATTGTTCATTTGTGTTAACTTTGACAAGTTTGATTAATCCTTTTTCAAAATTATCTCTAATTAAATGATACCTGATGTTGATGTGTTTTGTCCTTGAGTGTTGTACAGGATTCTCTGTAATAGAGATAGCACTATTGTTGTCTATGTGGACGAGAGTCTTTTTAAAGTTAAATCCATAATCTAGCGTCTGATTCTGAATCCATAGCACTTGAGCACAGCAGCTAGCAGCAGCAATGTATTCAGCTTCAGCAGTTGATGCAGATACACAGGATTGTCTCTTGCATTACCATGAGACTATCCTTCCACCAAGAATTGAAATCCCCTGATGTAGACTTAACAGTCATGTTGCAGCCACAATAGTTACTATCTCTATAGGCATACAGATTGAAGTCAGAATTCTTTGGATACCAAAGGCCTAGTGATGGAGCACTTTTGAGATATCTTGGAATTCTCTTGACAGCAACCAAGTGTGACATCCTGGGGTTGGCTTGATATCTAGCACAAATGCATGTGGCAAACATGATATCAGGCCTACTGGCAGTGAGGTACATAGGAGACCCAATCATAGCTCTATAGAGATGCTCATCGACACACTCCCCCTTAAGGTCAGGTCCAAGAGAGTGGTTTCTTGCTATGGGAGTCTTTGCAACCTTGCAGTCAGTCATGCTGAATCTAGTAAGTATATCCTGAACATACTTTGACTGAATTATGAAGATGCCATTGTCAACCTGCTTCACTTGAATTCCTAGAAAGAAATTGAGTTCCCCCATGGCACTCATTTCAAATCTATTCTTCATCAGCTTCTCAAAGTCTTTACAGAGCTTTGGATTAGTTGACCCAAAAATAATGTCATCAACATAAACTTGAAGCAGCATCAAGTCATTTCCTGTTTCTTTGATGAAGAGAGTTCCATCTATAGTACCCCTTCTGTAACCATGCTAACATAGGTACTGAGATAGAGTCTCATACCACTTTTTTGGAGCTTGGTGCAACCCATATAGAGCTTTATCAAGCTTGCAGATATAATCAGGATGATTTGGATCTGTAAAACCAGGTGGTTGTTTAACATACACCTCTTCATCAATCACCCCATATAAGAAAGTACACTTGACATCAAGTTGGTAGACCTTGAAATTCTTGGATGTAGCAAAGGCTAGGAATATCCTAACAGCTTCAAGTCTTGCTACTGGAGCAAAGACATCAGTGTAATCAATCCTTTCTTCCTGAGTATACCCTTGAACAACTAGTCTTGCCTTGTTCTTGATGACAAGTCCTCTATCATCTTTCTTGTTCCTGAACACCCATTTGGTTCCTATAGTAGTCTTCCCTGGAGGAGGAGGACATAGATTCGAAACCTTCTGTCTTTTAAATTGAAGTAGCTCATCCTGCATAGCTTCAACCCAACTTCCATCCTTTAGAGCCTCCTCCACTTTCTTTGGCTCTACTTGGGACAGGAAACAAGAGTAGAGACAAACATTTTTATCATGGGTTTGTCCTCTTGTTCTTACCCCCTTGTCAACTTCACCAATGATGTTTATAGTAGGGTGAGAGTTGTGGATCCTTAGCTGAGGGATCACAGCAAGTTGGTTGGAGAGATCTAAATTTGAAAAATTTTGATCAGGCAAAGTAGATTCACCCACCACATCAGCACACTTATCAAGAGAGACTTGATCCAATAAGTGTGTGACATCAATGATGTTGTCTTCCATGGAATGATTGTTAGCATCAAGGAATTCTTGATCACTGTCATCATTACTACTTTCTTTTACACTTGGAACTCCTTCCCTTTGGTTCTGTGCCTCTGAGCTAGAATTTGAAGCCACTTCAGATGTATCAGCAGGATTTGTCATTGTTGTGCTGACAGGAGCTCCATCTGTAGAATTAGTTACCACTGGAGCTGAAGTAGTTTGATTTGAAGGTCTTCTCAGTTCAAATCTTGGGTCAGGATCTTCTGTTGATAGATTACCTATAGATCCTGAAACATTCTCATAAGACTTGTTAAAATAGTTAGTAACTAAATCAAGATCAAACAGCCAATCAGGACCAGAACCTCTCACACAAGGAGTGTGTTCATTGAAAGTCACATTGGCTGACTCATCAACTATTTTAGTTCTGAGATTGTATGCTTTATAAGCCTTGGCTTGAGAAGAGTATCCAATGAAGTATCCATCATCTGATTTCTCATCAAATTTGGCTATCTGATCCCTAGTACTCAAGATTGTGCAAGGACATTCAAATGATCTGAGGAAACTAATAAAAGGTCTCCTTTTGTGCCACAGTGCATAAGGAGTCTTACCCTGAGTCTTAACTACTAAAACTCTATTCTGCACATAGCAAGTAGTGTTCACTGCTTCTGCCCAGAGTGATAGGCAGTTTAGAGTCAGACAACATAGTTCTTGCAGCTTCAATTAGTGTCCTGTATCTCCTCTCAGCAACACCATTCTGCTAAGGAGTCCTGGCAGCACTATATTGTCTTGAAATACCCTTTTCATCACAAAATGTTTCAAGGATTTGGTTCTTAAATTCGGTTCCTTTATCACATCTTATGATCTTGACCTTGTGATCAGATTGATTCTTAATCTTCAGAATGAAATTCTTCAATATCTCAGGAGTCTCATCCTTAGTTCTAAGGAAAAAGACCCAAGTGAATCTAGTAAAATCATCTGTGATCACTAAACAGTATGAGGTCCTTCCTAAACTCATTACACTGGTGGAGCCAAAAAGATCCATATGTAACAAGTGTAGGGGAGTAGTGATGGAGTTTCTTTCCTTTGCCTTGTGAGATACCTTATGCTGCTTCCCTTTCAGACATGCAACACAATGATCATCACTTGTAAACTCTTTCTTTAGCATTCCAGTTACCAAATCATTCTTAATTAATTTATTCATGTTTTTAAAGTTTACATGGCACATTATTTTATGCAAGAGAAAAGACTCATCACTATTTGCTTTAGACAGAAAGCAAGACACTTTTCCTGAAGGAGAAGTTTCATGCAAGTCCATCTTGTATATGTTCCCTTTCCTGGGGGCTCTGAGCAGGATATGCTCGTGTGGAATGACCACCCCGGGCATGAGAACAATGCACTCATGCTCAGTAAAAAGCATGTTATGCTTTTGATCATAAAATTAGGATACACTCAGTAGATTGTACCCAAGCTCCTTGACAAAGTTTACCTTCTCAATACAGAGCTTTGCATTTGTGACCATGCCCCTTCTAGTAATGTAACCTCCTACATCTCCTTCAAAAGCAATAGCCCTCCATCAATTTTCTCAAAATTTTGGAGTAGAAAGCCATTGCCTGTCATATGTCTAGAACAGCCACAGTCAATGATCCACACATTTCTGTTGGTCTTTAGCTGTTCCTGCACAAAAAGAGATGATTAGTTACATTTGAAAACCCAAGCCTTGCTGGTCTTGGGCTCATTAACATCAACAGAAGAAAATGCAACAGTAATTGATTCTATGTTCAAGCTTTGTGGATCAGCAGCTGTTGTTGATGAAGAACTTTCAGTCACATGGTCTTTCTTTGTCTTCCACACCACCTTTGGAAGCTTAGACTTGACCTTCAGTACTTCGAAAGTTTTTACAACTTCGGAAGTTTTGGAGACTGGACCTTAGAGAAAATCACTGTCTTATTACTACTTTAAGTGACCTTCGGAAGATCTTGCTTTCACTGCAGCAGGCTTCAGTACTTCGGAAGCATTCCTTTCTTCCGAGACCAATTTTTCTTCCGAAGGCAAGTTTTCACTTGTCTTCTTCTTCACTTTGGAACTTCCGAGTGGAAAAGCTTTTCCTTTAGAAGTTGGCGTCTTCTTGATCTTTTCAGAAGTTTTCTTCTTGATCATGTGGACAGTGCTTTTAGGATTGTAGATGCAATCCTTAGCCAGATGAGAAGTACTGCCACACATGACACAGTCAAACTGCATTCTTCTAGAAGCCTTCTTTTGAGAGCAAGACTGATCTTGATCACTTTCCACTTCCTTCTTCTTCTTCACAAATGAAGTAGCAAGCCTTTTAGGGAAAGACTTGCTGCTGGATGCGGATGGTTCAGGTTGTGCAGTAGTGGTACACAACAAATCAGCCTTCTTCTTGTTGTTGTTGGGATGAGGTTGGCAAGAACTAGAACCCCTGGTGCTAGGATTCATAGTTGAGTCTTCAGCCTTTACCACTTCAAATCCTGTAGAGATGAACACTTGTTTCTGCTTTGAGTTGAAAGTGGCCTTGATCTCTTGAGCTTTCTTGCACTTTCTCTTTGCTCTTCTAATCAAGTTCTTCCTCTTGGACTTTGTCAACCCAACAGGATTCATCTCCTCAAGAGAATAGTGACCCTTCTTAGGATGATCTTCTTCACTCTTCTCAGATCCATCCTTCACTATCTCTTTTTCATCCTCTTCACTCAAAGGGTCTATGAGGGGAAGCTCATCTTCACAAGTTTCACACCTTGGAGATCTTACTGATAGTAAGGAGTGTGGAGGACCTATCTCAGTAGATCCTAGTCCCTGCTTATTCTGTTAACAAACTTTGGCATGTAGAGATGATGATATCATGTTCTTGAAGGTCTTTTCTTCAAGAACATATTTTTCTGCCCTGGCTTTGCTGATCACAAGCTCAGCCTGGCATGCAGTTATCTTAGAGATGAGATCTTTGATTTGAGTCCTGTAGTTGGTATGTTCATGTTTGAGAGTTGAAATGGTTTTCTCCAAATCTTGTATTTTCAGTTTATATCCATTTTCAGCTCTTTTGAAATCAGATTTTAAGATATTTAAAGACTCAAGATCAGATCTTATTTTTAAGTTATAAAACCTGTATCTATTAACTTTAGCAATACATTCAGGAGTACAAAGATGTTCCAATACCTTGGCTTCATCATGATCTGCCATCAGTGCTTGGTTTGGAGATGCATCCTCAACCCAAAAGCTCCTGTCAAAACCTCCTTCTTCAACAACAACTGCAGCTTGCTACTTTGGCTTCTCATTCTGGTTGACTCCTTCAATGTAGTTTGGTCTGGCTTGTGCTTAGCCACCATTTGTTCTAGGTGCCTTGCACTCCCTGGAAAAATGTCCCATTTGGTTGCAGTTGAAACACTTTACCTTGCTTTTGTCCAGTCCAAACTTTCCATTGGCTGCATTGCTAGGAAACTTCCTCCCTATCCTCTTGTAGAACTTCTTGGCTCTATGAGTGAGAAGAGCCACCTGCTGGACTATATCCATGTACTCCAGATCATCTGGATGGATACAGTCCAGGTCTTCAAGGGTGAAGAGAAAGTTGCTTGAACTCTCATCAGCAGACATAAAGGCATGAGAAGAGCTTGTCTTTTGGAATGGACTTCCTTGGATGTAGCTCTCCCTTGGTGTCTCAGGGAAGGTGATGAAAGGACCTTTTTGTGAGTTGTCAGGGTAGCAGATAAGATGATGCTATGGTTTTCTGCAATCCCTTTCAACCACATGGAGGGCTGAACTCTGCTGATTGCTGGAGTTAGCAGATGGATTTTGCATGTTCATCTCCATCTGGTAGCCACTAAGGATACCATACAACTCTGTAAGAGTGAGAGTCTTAAGGTTCTCAGTCCTCTTGATAACAACACAATAATGTGTCCATTATCTGGGAAGAGAGGACATGAATTTCCTCACAATGTCCCTATTCTCAAGAGTTACTCCAACATCCATTAGAGTATCCACAATCTCAACATACGTAAAGTACTGTTGAGTCATGGTTTCACCTGTCTTGCAGGTGAAGTTCTCAAACTACTGCTTCAAGAGGTCCTTTTTGTTCTCTTTTGCTTCAGAGGACCCCTCATGCATGAGCTTTAGTGCATCTCATAACTGCTTGGCAGTTTTGCACTTCTTGAAGCCCCAGTAGATGGAGTTGGGAAGAGCAGTTTGGAGGGCAGTCATGGCCTTTTGATTGATATCTATCTTCTTTCTATCTTCTTCAGAATAGTCAGCCACCTCTTTTAGGATCATGCCACCTCCAGCAACAGCTGAAGAGGTGCATGGAATGTAAGGTCCGGAGACAATAGATTCCCACATCCTGGAGTCTTGAGACTTGATGAAGCCTTCCATTCTTTGATACCAAGTATCAAAGTCTTCAGGAGTGATCAGTGGGAACTTTTTCATAGTGCCAGTTTCCATATCAGCCTTTGAAAGAGCTGCCATTTGAGTTGTTAAGTGTTTCGTGAAAAACTAAGAGATCTAAGATGGTGAGATCTTATAATCATGAGCCTGGAAAGCTCTGATACCAATTGTAGGATCATTTGAAGGTGTTCAATACGAATCAGTTTCACAATGAGGAGAGACTTAGAACACTTAACAGATCAAATAGGGAACTGGAACCTTTATGGTGATACTAAGAACAACACAAGTAAGCAAGAGACAGAAACTTAAGAACAACAAGATTGGTTTTCAAGGATAAAGTATATTGCTCTCAAGTTCTATTACAAGTGTTACAAAGCATAGAAAATAAAATACAAGGACCTGTGATACTTTATACTATATCCTACAGCCGGCCATACTTTGAAGGTCAGCTAGAAACACTAATCTAGACAACAAGATCAATGTAAAGTTAAAAGGCAGATTGCCTTTTGATATGTGACTATGACATGCCATAGCTCACATCTTATTGTAATACAAAAAGGATAAAAGTACATAAAGTAGAAAGTTACAGACTCAAGACCTTAATCTACAGCTTCCTAAAGCATGGACCTTTTCACCAACTTGTGTAAAGTTGGTGAGCCTGTAGAGTGGCAGCAGAAAGTTGGTCAGCTTTTCTGAAAAGTTGTTGATCACAGAGAGCATGTCTTCGCTATCTTCGGAAGAAATCAGTCTTTTATCTTTGAGGCTTCGGAAGACTTTGTCTTCTAAGCATCGGAAGACTTTATCTTTGGCTTCGGAAGAATTGGTCTTTTGCTTTGGAAGATTTAACACTTAGAGTAATTTCCTTGCAGTGTGTAAAACTTTCGAAGTAACTTCTACCATGCACAAAGTCCATGCATGCAGAAGACTTCTTGATTGTTTTGTGTGCATCAGCCTCTTTCAAATACCTTACACATTCTATAACTGCTTAGCAGTTCTACACTTCTTGAAGCCCCTGTAAATGGAGTTTGGAAGAGCAGTCATGGCTTTCTAGTTGATATCAATCTTCTTTCTATCTTCTTCAGAAAAGTCAGCTACCTTTTTTGGTGTTATGCCACCTCCAGCAGCAGCTAAAGAGGTGCATGGAATGTAAGGTCTAGAGATAACAGATTCCCACATCCTGGAGTCTTATGACTTGATGAAGCCTTCCATTCTTTGACACCAAATATCAACGTCTTCAGGAGTGATCAGTGGGGACTTTGTCATAGTGCCAGTTCCATATCAGCCTTTGTGAGAGCTGCCATTTGAGTTGTTAAGTGTTTTGTGAAAACTAAGAGATCTAAGAAGGTGAGATCTTACAATTAAGAGCCTGGAATGCTCTGATACCAATTGCAAGACTGTTGAAGGGGGTTCAATGGAATTAGTTTCACAGTAAGAAGAGACTTAGAACACTTAACATATCAAATAGGGAACTGGAGCCTTGTTATGATACTGAGGAACACAAGCAAGAGAGACGAAACTAAGAACAACAACAGAATGGTTTTTAAGGATTAAGTATATTGCTCTCAAGTTCTTCTACAAGTGTTACAAAGCATAGAAACTAAGATACAAGGACCTGAGATATTTTATATTACATCCTACAGCCGACCATACTTTGAAGGCCAGCTGGAAACACTAATCTAGACAACAAGATCAATGTAAAGTCAAAAGTCAGATTGCCTTTTGACTAGTGACTATGACATGCCATAGCTCACATCCTAATATATTACAAAAAGGATAAAAATACATAAAGTAGAAAGTGACTATGACATGACATAGCTCACATCTTAAGATTGTTTGAATGTTAGAACACATTGTGTTTGGTTATGGCAAGCATTATCCTTTTAATGCACTTGTGGAGTCCAACATATTTTCTTAGGTTTATTCCAAGAAAATACAAAATTCTTAAAAATTTCACACGGAATTGTATGCTCTTTCAATGGGTGCAGATGTAAATGCCTATAGTTACACTGCTTGCATAGTCAACGGTGTTATGTTTATGGTAATTGACCGTGACGTACAATGCACAATGCAAAACTCCAGTGTTTTAGTGGAGGGCGAAAATGGTGAAAAATATTATGGGAAAGTTGAAGATATTATTGAGTTATGTTATACAAATGAGTATTCAATAGTTCTATTTCATTGCAAATGGTGTGATACTCGAACGGGTGTTATATACGACAATAATATCATTAGTATCAACACAGAACGCGAATGGGACAAATAGGATCAACTCATATTTACCTCCCAAGCTAAACAAGTGTGCTGCATCCAAGAACCTTCTCGAAGAAATCAAAACAGTAATCATCAGTGCATTGTCGAGAATGTTAATCATTGAAGAATTTGGGTTTAACCTACATCCAATGATGGTCTCATGAAGAACATTCAAAATGTTGACATTGACTTGACAGAAGATCTTGACGCTGTTCGCAACTACTCTTCATCTAATAATATATTTTTCATTGACTTCACCCAATACTTTCATAACATGCCTACTTATGTCACCGAAGGCGAAACTGCAATCGAACTTACTCCGCCAACTGTTACCCTTGATGATGTGTCTTAGGACGAGGCTGATTATGATGAGGACGATTTTGATTATGAAGTCGAGGGGTCTGATAAAGACAATAAAGTATATGAGGGTGACTCTGATTGAAAGATTTGTTGCGATTTGTATATGTATTTATATATGAAACTTTGTTTGTATTTCATGTTGTAGTAGAAAACTTTCTTCTTATTTTAGCATTGTGTTCTAAATCTTATAATTTTTCAAGACATGATATCATTGTTGATTGTTTTGGTATACCTCATGGCTAATGTTATGAGTCACGAAGGTGATGGTGCGGGGGATCCATCACTTCCTTTGTTTTGCGGTCCTGGAAGTCACGCGGTGGATGGTAATTGTTATTATAATTTATTTATTTACTCTGTTTATTCAATTATTATTAATATATATTGTACCTAATGAATTTTTATTAAATTTGCAGGTACCCTTTCTCGAAAAACAAGGGCGAAGGCAAAAAAACAAAAAACTACAGCAGGAGCCGGTGAAAAAGGGAGGACCTTTATCTCTTGCTTTTGATAGAGCTGCCACGTATACCCACGTCGGTGAACTTCATGTTACATTTGTTCGCGAGGTGTAGATATACATGGATGCTAATTTTCCATTTAATGTACGCTTTTATGAAAATCTTTCCGATGCTCAGAAGAATGCCTTGGAAGAGCATATGGCGGTAACTTTATATAAGTTAAATGTTTATTATTCGTTTTGACTTAACTAACTTTTTATTGTTTAACTTAAATGTAGCAAGGTTTCAACTTTAATGAAATTGAACGAGATCGTGAAGGCGCACAAATAGAACGTGGCATACATTCGAGCTTTCTAAAGCGATTTAGAGACCGGACAAATACAGCAAAACAACACTTTGATGGTGTTGGAGGATACGAAAATGTAGAACAGGCAAGGGTCTACCCTCCAATGGGCATGAATCATGAAAATTGAAGTAAAACCGTTGACTATTTCATGAGTGATGCATATAGAAATGTGTCAAATTCAAACAAAACAAATCGTCAACAACAAAAATACACAAACCGAGGGGGGATTGCTTCATATAGTAGTTTTGTTACAAGAAGGTAATGCTTTGAATTTATATCTATATGTATTATATATAAGGAATTTTTTACAATATATAGTTTAGTTTTTAATGTTAAACAGAATAAGAGTAGACTTAAGACATTTCATGATGCTCATACCAGTAAAGATGATACCTTTGATAGTGTGGTAGCAGAGCAACAATATGTAAGTATTACTAAAAAGTATAGTTTTCAAATGTGTATATATATATATACATATGTACAAATATGTTAATATATTTTTGTTAATTAATATAGAAAAGATTAAAGAAACGGTTTGATGAGCTAAATCAATCCCAAAATGAAGAAAGTGGTTCGTCAGAGTTGAATGAAGTCGATGTTTTTGAGTCAGTGTTGAGACAATGGCATGGACATATTAGGGGGATTAGGCATAAATCATCATCATCTGCATGGTCGACTTCTTTTTTTCATGATCAAGAACAAACACCTCAGTCATTTACACAGGTAATTGTATCATTGTGGGTGAGAACGACATGATTTGAGTTTAAACTTGTCCAAACGACTTAAAGTTGGATGTGTTAAGTGTATCATAGTGTGCTTAGGTTATTTTAACTTTTTATCGCTAAAATAGACTTAGATTATCTAAGTTTTAGATTACATGGGTCAAAAAGGGTCAAAATGGGTGCAAACGACATAATTTGAGTTCAAACGGGACAAAATGACTTAAAGTTGGATGTGTTAAGTGTATCATAGTGTGTTTAGATTATTTTGACACTTTATTGCTAAAATGGACTTTGATTATCTAAGTTTTAGATTACGCGGGTCAAAACGGGTCAAAATAGGGTCAAAATAGACTTAGGTTATTATGACCCTTTAGATTAACATGTTCATTTTGACACTTAATATACTTAAAGTTGAATGTTTTACATAATAATATATACTTTGCAAAAATATAACAATTTATAATGTGCATTTTGTTTTGTAGGTTCAGATTTCAAGTCTGTTTTAAAATCCGAATTTTATGTCACAACTTACGCAGGTTATTGCTTCGCAAAAGGCTCCAAATCAAGGCGAAGAAGATGATTCGGACGAAGGGGATGAATAGCGTATTTGATGACTAGGTTAAGTTTGTTTTTGAGTAGTTTAGGGTTAACCTCCTTATGTTTAAGTTTTATGTTTAGTTTTATGACTAGATTACTTAATATTGTTTATATTCGTGTGAAAATTGTATGTCGTTTATGAACACTATTGCATTTTGTGTTACTGGGAATTCTGGATTTATTTTTATAGGTATATGAATGGTTTGAAAAACTAGTAATTAAAAGTTATTCAAAAAAAAGGTACCATTATATTTAAACAAATAGCGTCGTCAGTTTCGCCGCAATTAACACTTTTAGCGGCGACTTATTAGGGGCGAAAATTTAATCATTAGCGACAAATTAATAGTGGTGACATGTCGCCACTACAAGTAATAGCGACGATTCTGATAGTTATTAGCGGCGACTTTTGTCGCCACCGGTCCATCACAGATCGTCACGCCCAGTTGTTCCGATCCGCAACTAGTGTTTAAACCCTAATTTTTTGAGATTTTCATTTTTCACTCTAGACTTTTCTAGTCATCGTTTTATGTACAAAATGTTTCAAGCTGTTACATACTATTTTCCTCCTTCACATAAACCTTAGCAACCGTAATTAAAGCCTCCATAGTTTAGGTATATCATCGTTTCCATGAAGCTTTGTCATTAGATTATCATCCCTCAAGCCTTGGACAAATCCAACTATCATAAAATCATTTGAACAAATCCAACTATCATAAAATCATTTGATGTTCTGCCAATCCGTAATCTTTCTAGTAAAGGACAATGAAATGTTCCACTTATTCTAATATCACACCTTTTAATGTGACAATCTCATTCATACTTTTGGTGTGACATTTTTTCTAGTTAAAGTGTTAGATAAATTTCTTTATAGTCTATTTCCCATGTTGGCAGACCGTCATCCAGTAATAGCACCACACCAACCAATGTCTGCATGAACATGTGGCAACATATGAGGATTGACCACCAAAAGGCCTCACCAACAATGATAAAAAAGTTGACACGCTTATTCGGATGCATAGATCTATCGAACTTTCCCATCATTGACGACATCTTGAGTTTAGTTGTGAATTCAACATGTGAAATGCACTTTGAAAATTTACCAACAAAATTAGCATTGTCGAATGATATGGGTTGGTAAATTCTCCTCTATGTTGGCTCTGTTTAAATGTGCTTCTAGAGCTATTGAAGTTGTTTGGCGAGTGACATATGAATTCTCATCCACATGGAGAGCATGTGATTTTGGTATCTTCTTAGCAAATGTTACATCCATGTATGTAATGTATGTAAATGGTTCTGCTAACATGGATATAGAGAAGGACATGCAAAAAGGAATTGATGGTAGGGGAGACAACATAGAGAAAGACATGCATAACCTAATATCAATAATTAAGGGTGGGATGTAAGTTAACACAACTAGTAAGAAAGTAGGAGCAGTATAAAAGGTTGTAATTGAACAAATAGTAGCGTCAGTGACACAAATTTGTTTGTTAGTGTAGTGAACATGGTGTTAAGAGTGGCGGCAGTATAGATTGGCATAGGCGTGGATGTTTGGCAAGCTATGAGAATTTATTGCATGCTGTTGTAATGGTTAATGTATGGGCTTGCTTAGTAATGTCAGTATGGCTACTACTAATTGATTTGGATGGCCCTTGTGTGTTTGTCAAATAAAGGCCATAATTCACTCTTTTGTGACATCTTTGATGGTGTTAAGGGGTCTTGTTGTAACTGTTGTGATCAAGATCCTAGAAGGAGGATTTGACTGTTGATGATTTTTTTTAACGGCAAATCCATACTACTTGTACTTTTAAATTACACCAATTTACACAATGCTTGGGTTTGACCTAGGACCTCTTATAATAGGTAAAGCCTCTACCAAGTGAGCTAACCCCGCATTGACTTGAGTGTAGATGATTAAAGTATGGATATGAAATCATGTCATGATTTGTAATCATCCTCTCTAATTGGTGAGGAAGGAATATATTTTAGTTTCTAGAATGCCACCTAGGCATCAAAGCTTTTGCAGTCTGGCCTCCAGCCCAAGTCACGCCAGGTTATTTAGTCGCTTGGTGAAGAATGTAGACGTTTACTCGGAACAAGATAATGTATCATGTGTTTTTATAATCTTCTTGTTGATAGTTATTATTTAATTCAAATTCACACATAGATTATTAAATTGTGTATTTAAAAGCTAATCTCAACTACAAAAGACTTCTATACATTTATACATTGGTCACTTAATATTTGGTTTTACATATTAACCCTTCTTCCTGTTACCATAATGTGCACGTCATATAGTATCATAAAGCTTGTAAGTAATTACCATCAACCATTGAGAAAACTACATTTAATATTTCATGGTTAGTGAACCAATGAATTTTCCACTTGGAACTAAACTCTAAGAATTAATAGTTTACACAACAATAGGATTCTTTCATTTGGTTATGTAGCCTCCAAGTTGTCATGATTTAATTTCCAAAACTAATGAGACAATTCAATGTTGTTGAAGTTTTACGAACCAATCAAACATCATCACATGGACTAAAGCATGGTGAATTATTTCAAGACTTGCATGTTCACGTCAACTTTGGTTGCAAGTGTACAAGTCGTTTATGCAATGTGTATAAGATGATAGCATGTATCTATTATACCATTAATTACGGTAGCAATTTTGATATTTAGTGTTACAGCATTTCAAGCTTGAGGGTATAATTCAGTAATTTTTTTTAGCATCCTTCATTTTTTATAATAGAAGTAATTTGTAGTATTGTTACCAAAGGCAGTTGGTGTGTGGTTCGATTATAAGTGCTTACTAGACCATTTTAGCTTTTCTTTACAAAACTCCTTTTGATTTTGTTAAATCATTCTAATGCATTCTTTTCTTAAAGTTCTTATTGCATACATTTTTACGGTACCCAACGCTCTATTTTTATATATACTTAAATTTGGTTTATTTTCTACATTTTGAACATCCTCATCAGCTGATTATGTCTTTATTTATTTTTTCTTGGGATATTATTTTAGTTTTTCTTATTTCCTGCTGCTTTTGCTTTACGTTCCTTTTTTATTTATGTAATTTTCATTGTACTACATTTAAATCTTATTAGTTTTTGTTAATTGTGTTTTTTTTGCTTACAGTTTGTTGACGTCTACTTGTATTTGATATTTAGGATACCGTGTAAAAGTTCTGGTCAACATAACTTTTATGTAGGTTGGCTGAGCACATTGCGCAAGAAGAATAACCCTAGTTGATATAAATTTCTAGAAAAATAAGAAAATACCATGAATGACACTTAATTTTAAAACCATCAAAATTGGTAGACTAGTGGCCAAAGTTAAAAGATAGTAAAAAAAACTGAGTACAAAAAAAAGATTAAACATTGATGTGTGAGCTGTTATAATAAAAAAAAAATTAATTTTCAAAATATTTTGTATCGAAGAAAAACAGACCAATGATGTTATGTTGGTTATTAAATTCACCAATACTAAAAAGAATACTATTGGTACTTGGTACATTAATTTTCGATAGATAATGTGTATGGGACT